>PKRV01001813.1:130122-235972 GCA_003709505.1 Hyphantria cunea | reverse complement strand
ACATCATATCATCATGGGAGATTTCAACACAGACCTCCTAGCCCTCAATTCCTTCCGCACACATAATCTCCTACAGCTTTTCCAATCAACTAGCTCCCATGTCCTTCCACTCCAAGCCACTCACCACAACATCCAACACCAAGACACCTGGCTTGACCTAATGCTCACCTCTTCCCCTAACCTTGTCTTCTCCCATGGTCAACTCCCTGCCCCCGGTTTCTCCCACCACGATCTAATTTTTCTGTCCTATATCCTGAAGCCCCCTAAGTCACCTCCAAGGATTATACATTTACGAAGTTACCGGAGCATGGACTTAGAAAAACTATATGCGGACGCTGAGAAGATTGATTGGACGGGTGTGGCGGCGGCTGCAGACATTGACACAAAAGTTAACATTTTCAACGACAATGTTATAAAATTGTATGATATTCACGCTCTCCTAAAGTCAATAAAAATGAAACGTACCCCGGCACCGTGGTTGACGGATGAGGTGCGTACTGCGATGAAGCGAAGGGATTGGGCCTTCCTCAAATTCATCTTCTTCTTCCAGCATCTGGAAGTTTCTTGGCACTTTAGGTATTGGCAATAAGCCTCGTCTAGAGTTTAAGAACACCATCGGTTTAAATGATATGAACCGCTATTTCTCATCCACTACAACGCTGGACCTTCAAACCAAGTGCCAAACGCTGAATTACCTATCTGGTCTTACCAGCCCCAACATCGACTCTTTTGATTTTTCTCCAGTGCCTTCTGCGGATATCAAGAAGATCATACTATCTATCCGCTCCAATTCGTTGAGATGTGATGGTATTAGCCGACGCATGGTCATTACCATCTTGGACTATACGCTGTTGGCAATAACTCACATAATAAACTACTCTCTTGACTCTGGAACCTTTCCCTCTCTTTGGCGTAAGGCTTACGTCATACCTCTTCCCAAAAAAATAATCCTTCACTACCCGAACACTTTCGACCCATTTCCATCCTCCCCTTCCTATCTAAAGTCCTCGAGGCCTGCGTATACAAGCAGCTCTCTGAATTTGTATACCGTAAAAATTGTTAAGTCCTCTGCAGTCTGGCTTTAGGCCCGGTCATAGTACTGTTACCGCTCTTCTTAAAGTGACAGGCGATATAAGGAAGGGCATGGAGGACACCAAAGTTACTGTTCTGGTTTTGGTGGATTTCTCTGGAATACCGTCAGTCACGAAATCCTTCTAACAATCCTCGGGTATCTTGGGGTATCCCCTGAGGCACTGGAATGGTTCTCTACCTATCTTCAGGGGCGCCAGCAGAGTGTTCGTGTTCATGACTTGTCATCGAACTGGCGCAACCTCTACACAGGCGTTCCTCAAGGCGGAATTTTATCTCCTCTCCTTTTCTCTATTTTTATTAACCTCATTACTGATCACCTTCGGTGTTCGTATCACCTGTATGTCGATGATCTGCAGCTGTATTCGCAGGCAAGAGTGGAGAACATATCGCAAGCCATCGACAACATCAACAGGGACCTGGAATACATAAAATCCTGGTCTATGAGGTTCGGGCTGTCAGTTAACCCTACTAAGTGCCAAGCAATTCTAATTGGCAGCAAGAACATGGTGAAGCGATTGGATACTAAGTCTGTCTCGCCGGTCGTTTTCAACAGCTTAGTCATACCTTGGAGCGACGTAGTCAAGGATCTTGGCCTATTCATCGATTCAACTCTTGATTGGCGAGCCCATGTTACTCATTTGAGCCAGAAAGTAACAGGTAACCTGCGAACACTCTACCGTCTTAAGAACTTCCTGCCTCCTAAAACGAAACTCTCACTCACACAGTCTCTCATTATTCCTCTAATCGACTACGGTGATGTGTGTTATTTCGACCTGAATGCAGACCTCCTCAATAAACTCGACCGTCTTCTTAATAACTGCATTCGATTCATATACAATCTCCGCAAGTATGATCATGTGTCTACTTTCCGTACTCAACTACAGTGGTTACCCATTCGCCAGCGCCGCAGTCAGCGAGCGCTGACCTATCTTTTCTCGTTCCTTAACTCCCCATCTTTACCAACTTACCTTGAACCCTATCTACGTTTCTTATCGTCGAATCACGATAGAAATCTTCGTTCCTCTAACAATCTGCTTCTCTTGTGTCCATCTCACAACTCTGATTTTGTGAACTCCTCATTCTTTGTGCAGGCTGTAATGCTGTGGAACACGCTCCCACTCGAAATCAGGATGTCTACAAGCCGCGACTCATTTAAGAAGAATGTAAAAAATCACCTTTTTACCAGATGGCAGGAAAGCCTTAATTAGTAAACAACTTAGTACCCACTCACAGTGTACGTATGTAAAGTTTATGTATTAGTGTGTATCATAGTGTATGTATATAAAGTTTATATATTACCGTGTATATATATTTATTTATATTTTTATGTATATATTGTAACTTCACGAATATATATTTTTTTTTCCCACCACAATGCATCTACCCCACAAAATTTCTACACCATCCAAAGGTTGGCTGGTAGAGAATGCCTTGGGCATTAAGCCCGCCGTTGTACATGTGTGCATGAAGTTTTAAAATAAAATAAAATAAAAATATGTAGGAATTGAACATTTTGTTCAGTTGCTGTAAAACAATTTTAGAAATGAATTTTATAATATTTTAAGCACTGAGACTTACCTATCGCCGCAACAGGTAAACAGTTGAAGCAGTCTGTGAATGTTTTCCATAACTTGATGTTATACCTCCGTTTGCATTCGTCGTAGAATCTGTCAACAAAATTAATTATATTAACGTTAAAATAATGAGCGTTTATTATTGGAAAAGAGTTTAAGCGGGTGATGTATATATAATATTATTTATTGATGATTTGATTACAAATAGGGCTTAGGCAAATACGACAGTCTTAAAGAACCCAGTGAGAGGTTACCGGGGCCTAGTCTATACTAAGGACGGCAAAGGACTTGTGACTTCAATAGGCATGATGACTAATTTTGAAAAACTAGCTTATGATGTTCGGAAGTATCTTCTACTGTCAAAAACAGTTAATTTTCTACAAAAAATAAAGTTTTAGCAGGAAAAAAATTGCGATTTCATTTTTAAGTTTAAAATTCACGCCAAAACGCTCGGTGATGTCATGGCGTCTGTTTGGGACATTACAACGCAGACGCCGCAGACGCTGACGTCACAATTTGTCAACCAGTGTCAATTTATAGCTCTTAAAACCAATAGTGATCGTCGATTTTATCCGAATAAGTGACATTTATACATACGTGACGTAACTCGCTGTGATTAGTGTTCAACTTAACATGGTGGAATGTTGTATTTTGTAGTTTTATTTTTGTTAATTAACAAATAATCTCACTCTAAATATGGAAATAAATACGATTTTTATACTCTATGAACTCCATTTCATCAGATACATACTCGATTTCAGTGGTACTTGGATACTGTCATCATACATATTGCATTTGCAAAACTACATTAGGCGCCTAGTAAGAACACGTAATGGTCATTTTCAATGTATACATTAAACATCTTATAGTCACTTCACGGAAAAATAGTAATAAACTTTAAGGTACTATTAACTTCTCAAATAACTATCGCAGCACCAATAATCGAAATCCACAATAAATCTAATTCTTCCTATGGTAGCGGCTCCATTGTCATTGACGTCATACTTTTTCATGTTTGAACAATGTCAAAGTTTTGACAATTAGTGATTGCAATCAGTCACATGCGGGTCGATGTTGCGTGGGCGAGATACCAAATATGGCTCTAACAAGGATTGAATTTTTTGCAGGTCTTCTTATTCATTTCAAGTAGTCAGGTCGATGACAGATCTAGTCAACGTGTATGTATATATATGTAGGCGTTTGTTTGTGCGTTCACGTTTGCAATTTGATAAATATTAGATTTGGCTTGATGGTCGAAATTCGACCATAACTCAGTAGTCTTGCTGTTGTTCTGGTTTCATGTTTTGTTTTATGACTTTCAGTATTAAAGTAACAGGGCAATATACGTACTGTACATGTACTATGTTAGTCGGATTTTTCTCCTTGTCAGTCAACATACAACTAAATATATTAAGTAAAAATTCAAAATTTTTTTGCACCCTTTACATGCAAGCATATAAAAATTTCAATATCATAAACATGTAGAGCCAAAAAACTAGCGTAAACTGCGAAAAAACCATAACATAATTAGTTGTAACGATTACGTACCAACCTTTATCCGTAGTACACGATACAAAGCTCCGTAGTAAATTAATGTAAGGATAATGATGTCGACCGTATCTAATACAATTTTATACTAAGTACCTTCACAAGTAAAGAGCTCATTATTATAATTGAGTGGAGGATATCTTGTTACCAGAATATATTATCTTTGTATGTACATAAAAATTGTTAAATATGTTTTTATAAGCGCTCAGCTCGAAAATATGCTTTACCAGTTTGACTGTTTTGTTTTACCTGTTAATTTCAGATTTATTAGCTCAATAAACATTTAACTGTTCGGAGAAGAAGTTATTTGGCGAGAAAAAACTATGAAATTCAGTCATGAGACCTAGATAAGAAAATCATTTTACATTTTCATTTTATCCAAGGATGCTTTTTAAATATTTAAAGTGAAGCTTACATTGTTTTAATTTGGTTGTAGTTTAATTCTATTCCATTGTAATAGATTTCAGTATATTTAGATAAGAAAAAAATGTGTACCTAAAGATCTACTTCAAAACAAAAAAAAAACAACTTTGAGCATCTGTATTTTTTTTTTAATAAAATTATGACTCATCATGAATCATTGCAATGGTTATTTACGAGTCAATGTACTGTATTAATCTGCATTATTTTTATGAGAACTATTTAGTCACACAGCGACCAATAAGTAGCAACAATATAATGTGAATAGTCTAATTATTTTTGAGTATTACAGAAAATTTCATATCGTAGCCTCTATAATGTAATTATTTTAAGGGGGAAACGTATTGATTTTTCTGCCTAATTAGGTAGAACCCGTACTTTTTAAACCTGATTGTTATTAAAAAGAAAAATGTATATATTTAGCGGTTACCGGTGCTTTAGATACCGAGACCTAATGCGAAACATTCCACGCATTCCCATGGTGTTTATTCATCAGAAGGAGTATTTAAAGCACCGGTGCAGCAAGCAAACTACCTAATACAATATACTGCTACTTTACTTCAATGACCAATTAATACTTTTAAAGGAGCGATCTGTTGCATATTTTATCTGTCTTGTGTCTACAGAGAAAAGTCCTTGTTTTCACAGATATGCATAAACATAAGAAGCTGCGTATGTAAATTATAACATAACACCCTCAAGGCAGGCATTAAATACGAAAATCTTGCAGCGTAAAATTGTTCCGAATTCTTGATGAGAGAAACGTAACTTCTGAAATGTTATATAAACGACGTTTGGAATGAATTACAATCAACATACGCGGAAAAAAATGGAATAATGACTCACTTGAAAACATTTTCAAAGGATTATTCCAAGTTTTTGATGAGAGAAACGTTACGTCTGAAATGTTACATAAACGACGTTTGGAATAAATTACAATCAATAATAGCGGAAAAAAATTGGAATAATGACTCACTTGAAAACATTTTTAAAGGATTATTCCGAGTGTTTGATGAGAGAAACGTTACGTCTGAAATGTTACATAAACGACGTTTGAAATAAGTTACAATCAATATTAACGGAAAAAATTGGATTAATGACTCACTTGAAAACATTTTTGAAGGTTAGTATTGAGTAATGGTTATGAAATTGATATGATAAACGCGTGATGCGCTTATTATATATAACAAGTGATTAATTTAAAAAGTTACTTTAAAAACAAGCTTTTGATACTTGTTAATAAAAAAATCCTTTAAGCCCTTTCATTTCATACCCATATTGGGTGGGTTGTTCAGAAATTTGTACGCCGCCATTTTGGATTAATAATAATACCGATTATAAATAATTGCATTGTCATCAGAACTAAAGGCATATTAAAATTTCAGTTGAATAGGAAATCGGGAAGTAGTTAAAATTTAACTTGCGAGATTTGATTACAGACAAACATCGGGACAGGTGAAACTAAATAAAAGCTTCTAAAAACAATGGTTCATTTCGATAACTAGAAAAACAGTGTATAAAGTACAAATTAAATTGAATTTGGTACTAGATGAACCGGTGTCTTAACGATTGGAGAAAAAAAGATGTCTTATCAGGAAACCGAGGACAGACAGACAGACATATTTATATTTTTTCTGCTACGTAAGGTTGGAGGAACGTGAATGAATGACAGAAAGAAAGATTTAGACGTTGTGTCTACCACCAACAGAAAAAGTGCTTTACAGGCACAATTGATTAGTATTTTTTCTCCGGCTTTACATTTTTCATTACAGTTTATGTAGTCATGTTAAGACTAGAATAGTTGAGAACACATTACTGTCAGCAAAAACAATCGACAGAAAAAAGAAAGATATCCGTAACAGAAAGGTCGTATAATTTTTTATCCTTTAAAAACTTAAAATCACATTAATACGCAGCAATTTGAAAAAGACGTGACTGATTAAGAAGCTTCCAATCAAGGGAAATCATTTATTTGAATTATGCTGTAGTGAATTTCGACCCTGAATAGTCATAATATAATGTTTGTATAAAATTAATAAAGAACGTATTTTCAATTCTATGCATCTTTTCATGGATATCCGCTGTATCTTGTGTAATGCTATTTAATTTTCATTCTTGCATAATTCGCCAGGCAAATTCTTGTAAATTTATTTTAACAATACTTGCAAATAGAGGGAATATAGTTTGTCAAACATTTAAAGTTGGAAAGTAAATGTCTTGCGAAATTTGAACATTCATACCTATACAGACAGACACAAGATACGGTTATATTATTTTTTCGTACTGTGATAGCTCAATGAGTGGTATATATCACAATAATTAAACTTATATTGAAAACGTACACGTTTAAGTTATAAATACGTTTCCAAATGTTATAAATTATGCTCCTGCATAATTTAATTTTTAAATTTGATATACACGTGATTTCTGATAAAAAAATAAGCTATTTTCACATCAACATTCAAGATCATCTTATAGTTCGTCTATGAAGTCTAATGGCGAAGAAAAATGCTGTAAGCCCTCCGCCTCAAACGTAAAACACGCAACCTGAGACGTCGTATCTAGGGAAAACCTTGAATGTTATTATTTCATAAATATTATGTAAACCTCACGATATTTCTATACATAACCGCGTTATCAGTTTGAGAACTTAATAATTTTTCCTGGTAATAGGCAATAAAATGTTTTACAGGTAATAAATATTATCTAATGGTATTTTTTTTAAACTGGAACTCTGCTATAAAACGACGCTTGGAATTTGTTTAATATATTAATTTATTGCTTCTTTATGACCCAAAAACATAAGAAGCTATTTAGCAGCAGTTCACGCAATTCAATGAGAATATAAACTTTACGTTAGCTAAACCATAGCTAATGACTTGGTATAACATTGTCTTAGAATGCTTTTCATCTGTAAAAGAAATACCTATCACCTAATTTCTAAATATTCAGGAATTTATTTGTAACATACCCTCTTTGCATATTTCTTTTTTTAGTTCAATCTGCATTACTAACACTGCATTTTTGAATTCAGGTCAATTAGAATTTATCAAATTTGGCGCAATAATTTTATCATCACCAGTTACCGGAGGAAATATATCTTCCTTCTATTATAAAATAATGAAAACTATGCTTTAACTCAATGAATATATTTAAAAAAAATACAGGTGAAGCCGACAAGCGTTTTAAAAAGCATCTTCATCACCATAGTTCAATGTTGTTTATCGTCATAGAGTCAAAGGAAATTTAGTTAGATTCTAGGATTTGCCAAAATATCTCAAGGTTCTACAGGCTTCATGTTTTTAAACTACAGTAAAAAACACAAAAGATAAAGGTTATAAACAGGTAAACGCTGTTATTATTTCAGTCTGACAAAATGCCAGTAATAAAATAGTGGAGTGGGAATTTATATGTAACGATGACATTACGTAAAATTGTAATTTTCGCCCAAACTACAACGAAAAAAAAACCATGCTGGAGATGAAACGAAGATCCCATTGCGGTGTACAGTACTATTTAATTCTGCTAGTAATTAGAAATCAATAAACGCTATTCCTAGTTGTGCTTGAGTGGAGACTGTAGGCAAACGTAGTATATGACGCCCTGCAGCACGGTAGACCGATAATTTGAAGAAAATGACTGGCAGCGGATAGATGCGGACTGCCCAAGAACGGGACAGTCGGCGCTCCTTGAGGGAGACCTTCAGCAGTGGACAGCGATTGGTTGATACGTATATAGTTAAGTTATCTAAAGTCTAGAACGCATAATAGACCTTTAGCATTACATATATTGAAACATGGAAAGTGATCGTCTGAAAACTATACTCTAAATTAATTTACTGACTCACTACTGGTGTATATTGAACAAAACGTGCTTGATAATTTACGACTTTTAGAATAGAAAGATGAGGTCACTTCTAGATCTAGAATTTTACAACGCGGTCGACTATTTCAAGAAATACGACCAGTTCAAAAGGATGGTACACCACCAAGGTGGTAATCTTTGCGCCGACTTTCACATCTATTAAGTGAAAAGCTCTTACTTTAAAATTACAAAAGACACTTTAATTTTATTTCTTTGCATAAACATCTTATGTCATAATCATTAACAACCCATAATGTCCCACTGTTGAGCTCAGGTCTCCTCTTAGGAGAGCGTTAAGGTCATCGTCCCTACACTGGTCAAGTGGGTTGGGGACGAGCAAGACTGCGTTGTGGCTACGTAATCTTGCCGTTGGATGTTTTAAGTCGCCCAAAGGCTTCCAACTATGCTTCACGACTGTTATCCTATGATAACAACCGGGACCGACTGCTTAACGAGTGCTCTGAAGCACGGAGACACTCATAATATCGTGCCACCAGCGTCATTTTGTCATACTTTCTTCATATTTGTATTACTATTTTTTAACAGTACAGTTGGTTTTCAGTTGTTCTTTTTGCATTGTAAAGTGATAGCAAGACTGACTCATGCACCACAAGTTTTTTTACGTTTCAAACGTTTTGCGTGAACTTGAACCACTTATCAACCTTGCACTAAAATGAGTCATGTGTAAGGGACAAGTCAGACCGAGTTGCAAGATGTTGGAGCATTTTTTATGAACTTTATTCCATTGTGATAGAACTGAAGTTTGTACACATACATTATACTACGTGCATACGATTTTCGGTTCTATTTCAATCGAGTACGGTTGTATTTTATCAGCATTTTAAAATGTACTGGCGCATTTTGACAATCATCGAGTTAAAGCTAAGTCACGCGTTTTCCCATATTCTCTAAACGCAAAGTTTTCCTCATTTTTAACCGATTTTAATCTAAGAACAGTCATGTTAAAGTTCACACAATTCGGGGTTAAAGAGGTTTTTTTTACAGGTATTCTAAGTCAATACTAAAATTACTTAGCACTTAAACATAAACGATCTAAGCATGGCTAATTATCGTTTGGTAAAAATACAACAAATCTACTAGTTTTATTGATAGTTGGGAAAGATAGTAATACACCGACGAATATTATACAACTTCAAAGCAGGAGGATGTTCTCAATTCGACATTTTTAACACACTTTTATTATCTTCAGATGTATGTTTGTTTGTAACCAAAGTTTGTAAGCGTGTTTTTTAGTTTTTTAAATTATATTTCTTGATTTCTGCACCTATTCTAAATATTCACATTTAGTATTTCACATATTTTTTTGAAAAAATATTTTTGTTTTATAATTAAATTTTAAGATATAAAATTCCGCTCATTAAACTTCTTTTTAACGGATAAATACATAATCAGAAACATACCAAAAAGCAGAGATATCTAGGTTGCTCAAGGATATAACACAAAAAAATTGGTCCGGAATAAAATATATTCAATCGAAACTAAATAACTGGGACAAGGGCACGTGGATATTTATTAATAAATTATAAGTACGTTATGTTTATATGTATGGGCGATTCTGGAATCTGTAGGCTAATTACACAAATATTATCACAATTCGTAAAATTCAACATTGCCTTGAAGTTTAGATTATCTATAATTAAACTTCCTCTGTATATGGCGATAATATATAGAGATCCGGTCAAGAAAAAACGAGGAAACGAACCGTATACAATGCTACAAATTCGGATTCATCCTGGAGAGGACACAAAAATGTATAGGCTATGTGTACCTTATTCTAAATTGTCTTAGTTCACATTTATCTGATAAAAACACACTTTTATCGACGTTCACAATTCTATATTATTCATTTATTGTGTTTTTGTAAATCGCTGATTTCTTATTCGTAAAAAAGTGGTTCGTCGTGTCATGATTTTGTAGATATGATAGGTAGTAGAGTAAGCTGATTTCAGTAGTAACGAGCCGACTTGACCGGGGTGGTAATATCCCGGTGGTATTCTGTGAGACAGAAGACCAACCTGAAACGACTGCATTCGTGCTTTCGTGTTGCATTGGTGAGTGCAAGACCGGAGCCCCAATAATGAAGAAGCATCTCAATAACTGATATTGTGTAGGACACCAGTCTGCATTCGAATGAGAATAGTGACCCCTACTCTTGGAATCTGCTCATACTTTCCACCAGGCTGAGTAGTCACTTTGGCAGGCCCGTTTATATAAAAAACATTATGCCTAATCGTAAAAATAATATTTTAACTAATGTTAAGCGCTTTTGTTTTTTTTAAATTACTTAATTTGTTTTTTGTTTGTAAATACGCTATTCCCTAACGATATCATACTCCACGCGATGACTAATACTGTGATCAATGCAAGTTATCTTACAGACAACTTTAAAAACAAATCGTTAATATAATTTGTTTATAAATCACAAACAGTTTTTATTTCTTTACACTGGCTCATCTGATGTCTCCGGTTACATATCACTCAGTCATCGAAACCGAACTTAAAAAGTAAAAAAAAAAATTGCAAATAAAAGTTCATTGGACTCTTTAGCAAGTTGGACTGAGTCACTTACAGGTTATTGGTTCGTTCGAAACGACACACAAATTAATGATAGCCCGAAGCTTTCTTTTAGTCACGTGAAACTGGTAGTGACATCATAATACGAAACGGTCGTCTTCGTTATATTACAAAGAACACGTAATCACACTAGGATATAATGTCGGTCTGACGGCAGGCCAATAGTATAAAGGGATATTGTATTTCGTAGCACTAAGACAAATAAATACAAACTGCCAATTGGCGACTTCTCATAAAAGCTTGGAGTCGAAACAAGGAGGGTTTAAGCTTCGGTAACCTGACACAATGGTCGAGAAGCAACAAAAGATTTGATTTTTATCGTAAGGTTAGCCCAGTTACACACACAACACGTTCTCACTCACATGTTGGATTATATTAACACTTTCTTTTATTCATCTCAGATGTCTGGAACTAAGGCACTATATTATAGCCGAAAGAACCTAGGAACCTACTTGAGATACAGATTCTAGCTAGTACAAAACCTCTCTCATATAAATAAATACTTTTTTGAATCGTATGTTTTGATTTGACCGATTTCTATGACATTTGTGTATGGATAATAAATGGATTTATTATTATTCTTTGGGAGAGACTATTAGTGTGTATGGGAATTCTTATTTGGGAAGTCAGTGCTATCAAATATCTCTGATGTCAGTCTCTGTGTGGAAAAAATGATAATCAGGTAAAACCGTTGTAACAGTTGAACTGTTACTCGACCCAAATAATTTTGGGAATAATTAATTATTCCCAAAATTATTTGGGGTCTTCAGGCCAGGAAAATAAAAAAGATATTCTGGAAATGCACTTGTTTCTCCAGAGTACTAGGTATCCAAGGGTGCCTAAAATCAATTGACCATGTGTTTACCGTATCTTAAAAATATACTTTTTCAACGTCGACTGCGTTAAGACAAAGCTTTAACATAAACGGAACATAAGTACTTATATGGGACGTTTGGGTGGACGACGATGCATGACGAAAGCGTGGTCGCTCTCCCATGACATACAACCGACTTACATGAATGTAAACAGTTTAAATGAGACGAATAAAGAATGGGTGAAGATAGGGTTTGTATAAGATATTAAACACGTTTCCTGAATCGTTCAACAAGTCTATCGGCTAACATGTGTGTTATTTTCTCCAATGACAGTAGAATTAAAAAAGTTAATATCACGGCAATTACAAGAATAAAACTAACTAAATTCGTAAAACTAAACTAAACTTTTTTTCTATCTGTTAAGTGTGTACAATAAAGATAGATAAATATAAACGTCTGAATACACTTTCAATTTTATATTTTTAAGGGTTTTACGGTGCCAGACCTGGGTTTTACGGTACCAGACCTAAAAACTAGCTACCTTTTGACATCAACCAATATTAATATCCTTTTATTACGAAGTAAAGATGCAGAAAACTCTTTAAGAATAAACATCTTGAGAAAAAAATGAGTAAATTCGGCAAGACAATCAAAAAAACGAATAATCTTTATGAAATCGGAACACCGAAAATAATTTTAGAATTGCGCAAAATCTCCAAGTACTTTACTATATCCTCAAAGCGACTGTAGCAAGATGTTATTAAAGCTACAAGGACCAATTACTGAGCTAATATTTCTTTGAAAATAAAATACGGTCTCGTAAGATATATAAAATGAGAATAAAATATATTGTACATACTTTTTAGTTAATAAGTACATAGTGATTTTTAACAGGAGAAACTGTAGAACAGAAGATAGCACGTGGTTGTAAGAACCTCATTTTGTACGGTATAACTCCAGAAGAATTATCATCAAGTCATTACCTTGCACCAAAATTAACAGAAATAATAAAGAGCCGCTGGTTAGCAGTACCCTACGATAAGAAGTGGACTGCATATTACCAGTACGAGTTAGCGATAGGTAACAAACGATAACTATACCGCCTTTAGAATTATGTGAGGCATTATTGGGTTCTAAGCTGTATACCAAAATTTTAAGTTCACTTCGTGTGAATTCCTTTAAAGTTTATTTTTGGTCTGATTCCACAATTGTGCTGGAATGGCTACGAAGGTCATCTAACACTTAAACATTTGTGCAAAACAGGGTGGCTCAAATTAATGAATTCACTGTTAGTTTATAATGGTTAATTGGTAAGTAAATGTAATTCAGCTGACTTGGTTTCATTCGGGGTCTCGCTGGACGCGTTGCGCACCTCTGAGATTAAGTGGTATGGTCCGGCTTTTTTGCACGAACATTTTTGTAATTTTAACTTTGGTTATATATAACGTGAGGTTTAGTTAGACTTAAAAACATCTAACGACAAGATTACGCACACACACTACGCCACAATATTGTTTTGCCAGTCCCGAATCCGCACTCGGCCAGCGTGGGGACGTATGGCCTTAACCCTCTCATGAGAGGAGTCCCGAGCCCAGCAGTGGGACTTTATAGGTTATTGATGGTTGATGAAAGAAGAATTAATACCAGCTGACACGACGTAAAAATTTGCGTTAAGATATCGCAAAAATTTTATTTGGTAAAGTTCTCAAAATTTCCAAAAACTTTGTGTGAATGTGTATGCCCACATCAGCTTTCCACGGGTAGCGTCCTTTTGCGAACTAAAAAAAGTAACACTGCCGGTTTTCTTTGAATTTTCTTATATACAAACCTTGTTCTGACAATAACATTTACAAATAATTTTTTTTTTGTTTTTTTTTGGATATTATTAACCCAAAAATATAGGATTAGTAAGCAGAATTAATATAATGTATCCAGTCAGTAAAATTATAAGTCTAAGCAACAGCGATCTAGCAATAAAATACTTGTCTTCAATCCTATTTAATTACATATTCATTCTTGTGTGAAGACGTCAGTGCATTATAACGAATATCTTTTTTATAATGGCAACATTAAAGAAACACGTGTCGGCTGGTTTGCGTGTTACATAAGTATTTTCTTTTTTTTCTGCGACTCATTACGCTGTTATATAAATAAATACTTTTATAGGCGTGATGAGTTTTTTTAAAGATTGGACTCTTCGTATAGGGGGCTATCGAATACATCTACATTTGCGATTATGAAATGCTTTTTTAAGAAATTTTAAACGATGACGGAAAACTATATTTACTGGATTATTATATAATTATTAGATGCATTTAAAGCCATGAACCAAGAACTATAATAGAGAGCATTCTAGTTTCAAGTTGAGAGAATTAACTCGGCCTACAGAATGGTCATAGAATGATTTTCAGCTCTGATAATCTCACTCATTGATAAATGCAATATTCCAATTCTGTGAGATTTTAATGTTAAAAATAATTGCAGTCAGCTACAACCCCAGACGATTGTGCAGTAGCATTTGTTTTTCCTTAAGGACACTTATAATATTATTTTATTAATAATATTAGTGGCCGGAGTTGCATGCATATATTACCTTATTTATCTGGCTCTTGCCATCAATTTTGCTTGCGTAAAATGTATTTTTCATCATCATCAGCCTATCGCAGACCACTGCTGGACATAGGCCTTTCCAATTGCACGCATCTTAGTTCGATCCATGACTTCTCGCATCCAGCTCCTACCGGCCGTCTTGCGCAAATCATCACTCCAGCTGGCCTGTGGACGTCCTACAATACGTTTGCCGAGACGCGGTCTCCTCTCAAGAACTCGTTTACCCCAACGGTTATCGGTTCTTCGGCAAATGTGGCCAGCCCACTGCCAGTTCAACTTCTTTGTCGGATCACCTAGTTTCTGATGGGATCCCTTAAAGAAACGCCGAGCATGCTCTCTCATAACAAATTTGATAAGTGTAAAATTTATTTTTACACCTATCAAATTATTGTTAATTTCTGGATGTACTTTGGCAAAAACATGTTCTTAACTGTACCTCAAATAATAGCAAAATACGATCAAACAAACATTCAGCTGTATACCTACGGTTAATGTTCGTAACAATTTGATGTTTCTTTAATATTCGTAATTTGTGTCACCTGATTTCGACTTATCAATTTGTGTTTTGCATAATAATTTGAATTCGAAATTGTAAATTTTATGTTCCACTAGCTACCCTATCCAGTTTAGCACGGAAGTCTTTACCATTCTCGAATTTGCTCTTTACTATGATAAGCATGTACTATACATATAATTCTCCCTTAGCGGGAACTGACACCGGAAGCGACATCATTATATATGCTTTGTAAAGATAGTGTTTTAAAAATTAAAACACGTTATTAATAAATAAATAATATATCATACGTCAAGTTGTAAATATTCTATTAAAATGTGCTGTGAACAGTCTACATCCCACGCTGACACTAGCTTTGTGAAACATGCATCCGTAATTTGGTAAATGTGGCTCTCACGACGACGCGTCAAACAGCCAGTGTGACCATTTAATAATTAAATCACGAGTCAAATCTCTTTGATGTGCCAAAAAACTCCCGACATCCGAGCTAACGGTATTATTAATACCGTATTAAAATTACACTGTAACTTGTGTGAGTACGGAGAGTACAAGTTTTTAAGTGTTTAGATAATTCATTTCAGAAAATATAAATTATATACATATTATAGTGACGTAATTAGGGAAAAAATACGCCACAAAATTTCAATGCAAAGAGAAGAACATCTTGAAAGTAACCTATCTAGACAAAACCTCCTTTCTCACGAGAGCCCTGTGTCCAGAAGTTGGACTATTAAAGGCTCTTGATGATCCTCTACTAATATTATAAACGCGAAAGTTTGTAAGTATGGATGTTTGTTACTCTTTCACGTAAAAACTACTCAACAGCTATATTAATGTAAAGTTTCATCCAAATGAAACTTTACATTAATATAGCTGATTGATACACCTGAATAACACATATGCTTCTATTTGCCGCGATAACCGACATATACACGGGCGGAGCCGCGGGTTTAAACTAGTTAATAATAATGAATAAATATTTCGGACATTTCACACACAATGCCACCTAGCTTCGAACTTAGCAGAGTTTGTATTATAATAGCTATATTGACTGATAGAATACATATAATTTTAATTTTGTAAACACATACATATTATACATAGAAGACACCCAAACTCCGAAACAAATATTTGCAGATATAAACATTTGCTCCGACCCAGGAATCGAACCCGAGACCTCAAGAACAGCAGTCGTATACGCTACCAATGCGCCACCTAGGCAGTCAAATTACAGAGGTAATTACAAACAGTGAATTTTTGTGCGTACACCTACACGGTTTACAACACGGAAAAAGTATAAATATTAAAGTATTTTAGATTATGTATAAAATTATGTATATTTTAGATTAGATTTTGTATAAAAGATAATATAAAATAACTTCTATATTATATTATATAATATCTGAGATGTGATAGAAATTCAAATTTAGAATGTCTGTTTTTTTTTGTGTATAGCCCCTTGCCAAAATGACTACTCCGCCTAATAGAAAGCATAATTTGAATCCAAGAGTGGTGGTCACCACACCACATGGTGACCCCACACAGTGGCGGCCTAGTGATGCTTCTGCATCATTGGACCCCTGGTCTCGCACCCACCAACTAAACACGACAGCACGACTACTGACATTTTAATAAATTACTTTCTAATAGCCTTTTTCTTTACTCTTTAGAACCAATTTAAGCCAACGGTATTAATTAAAATGTCATTCCTTCCAGAAATAATACAAAAATATAGTTGTTTAAATTAAATGAATAGCGATTGTTAGTGCCACAGATAAAGAGTAGGTTCTGTTATAGGTACGTTTCTTTTACTACAAAAACACAATTTATTTATAGCTAGCTTGTTAGCTAGTTAATATTTCTTTCCGAAAATAATTAAAATAATAATAAATTTATTATTTATAAAACTATAACTAAATAAAAATAATTCATAAATGTCTGTAATCAATATTAAGAGCTGAACCGATATAGTTATTAATCTTAAGGGCAATTATACGCTCCACCAGATGAATCTAGACATTTGTAAACATACTTATTCAAATAAATGTATTTGCAAAGAAAACGTAGTTTTTGAAGTACCAATTATTTAAATTGACAACTTTTAAAATTACCATTTGCATTTTGAAATTACCATTTTAGCAAATTCGCTATTTGTCGATTATTGTGAACACAAACACAACTAACACTAATATATATGTGTTTTTACGTTCGTTTGTGTGCGTTTGTTTTTATTTTAAAAACAAATATATTTACTATAGGTATAGTAAGGAGTGGCGTACTACGTAATAAGATTGTTTAAACATCAAATGCAATGTAAAGCAATGAATCATGAAGAATGATGTAACCGTTTAATCATCCTATTTATTTATCTTTCTGTCCTTTTATATATTTTTTTTCCTTTTGGGTTTAGCCGATTTCTTTTCCGTTCCGTTCCGATACAACATTTTTTTAATGGAATATGGGGCAAACTAGTAAACATATCGCCTGATGGTAGGAGATTACCGCCGCCCATAGACTCCCGTAACACAGGAGGCGTCACAAATGCGTTGCCGGCCTTGGTGGATGGGGAGATGGGTTGGATTATGGGCCTCCGGTATCCTCACTCACTCGGTGAAACACAGCGCAGGCGCTGTTTCACACTGATATTCTGTGAAGCCGTGGTATCACGCCGGTCGAGCCGGTCTATTAATGCCGAAGCAAGGCTCTCAACATTTCTGTAAATTCGTTTTAATAATAACGCAGTTAGCAGTACACTTACCCATAAATCCTATTAATGCTAGCACATTCGTGGTTGCCACGTAAAAGGAAGAAGTTCTCGGGGTATTTGATTTTGTAGGCGAGCAGCATGCATATCGTCTCCAGCGATTGTTTGCCACGGTCCACGTAGTCGCCGAGGAACAAATAATTCGACTCTGGCGGGAAACCCCCGTACTCGAACAACCTTAGTAAGTCGTAATACTGACCATGGATGTCACCTACAAGAGAAAATAAGATTGATTAATAACAGAGGAGTAAATGAAATTAACAAACTAAATTGGACACGTGCGAGTCGGACTCGCGCAGAAAGGGTTCCCTAACATCATCTATACATTTCAATTCAATACCTGTTAAAAACGAGTA
This sequence comes from Hyphantria cunea, assembly GCA_003709505.1. Taxonomy (NCBI): domain Eukaryota; kingdom Metazoa; phylum Arthropoda; class Insecta; order Lepidoptera; family Erebidae; genus Hyphantria; species Hyphantria cunea. Next base: position 217,820 of record PKRV01001813.1, on the reverse strand, counting down.
AAAACGAGCAAAAAATGTGTTGTATGGCGGTCCCATCATCATATTTATTTAATTTTCTGTTTTTAATATTTGTTGTGTTAATGGCAACAGAAACACATCCCTGGAAATTTCAACTGTCTAACTATCATGATTTATGAAAAACAACCTGGAGACAGACAGACCGCCAAGTTTTAGTAATGGGGTAGTTCCCGTTTTACCCTTTAAAAGGATACTGTATAGGTGGCGTGGTGGTTCAAGCAGTCGCCATTCTACTTACTATGACGCCGAGTGTTGTGAGTTCAAACCCCCAGATTTGACGACAACACTTTGTGTGATGTCAGAACAAATCATTTGCTTTCTGATTCACAAATTGTTATCCAGAGTATAGGTGTTCGTTGTGTCCGATTCTTACGTGTTTGAGAAGTCCCTCGACACGATTTTATTTAGAAGAGAAATCGACATATCATCAATTTTTTTCACCAGAAATCGATGAGCACATATTTTCCACAGGCAAATTTTTTAAGTGAATTTGTTACGTAAATAATTTTATTACCTACATGTAGGCGACAGTCAAAACCCTTTCTTTAATTACCATAGACTTGAATGAATATTATACCGTTCAGAAAGTCGTTAAATTACACAACGAAAAACTTATTAAAGTATGTGTGCAAGATTAAATGACGTAACTGTGGGTAGTTCCCGAACGAAACGCTGGTATAAATGTACGATGTGTAGTGCAACACGTGTTGCGTGGGTGTCATTGGCGCTATAAATTAGTTCTGTGATGTGGATGAACTGTCCTACTACATTGTATGGAAATCATTATCATTTACTCCATCAATATGAATTAGAATCTCTCCATATCCAATTGCTTTTCTCTTGTGACTTCTGAAAGCTTGAAAATGGACTAAACAGTATATTAGTTTGAAGAATTCACAAAAGGCAACAACAAAAATCGCGCTATTAAGTTCCGTTAAAATGCTCTCTCCCTCTGGTAGATTGTTTGCTTTAAGTGATAGGTTGAAGGCTTGGTCATCAAGTAAAGAAATTGAGAAAGAAAGTAGAGAGTAATGTACAGTATGAAATATCAAATTTAACTTGCAAACAGTAAAAGTATGGCAATTTCTAATGTCTAATGATAAATGTGTGCTTCAACATCTACAACTTCATTAAAGAAAATGCAAATTGATAAAATAAAACAAGTGAATGGAGTCAAAATAGAAATATTCAAACATTTTTTCATAAATTATATTACAAAAAACCAGTAACATTTACATTTTTGCAATATAAAATTTTATTTCCAATTGAAGAATTAATTTTTATTTTTCTTGTAGTTGAAACCTGTTTGTGTTTAAAGTCTCATTAAATTATTTGAATCATATTTATTTACAATAGTATCTCCATTTGTATAAACAAAAATATAAACCTATTGATTTGGTGATTAAAGATCCTGACTGATAAGTCAGGTGTTGCTCCTCTTAATATTACCAGTGATCACCCCCAAAACACCATTATTTCTAGTATTTTTTTAGCTTTCTGCACTTCCCCGTACAAAATTTAACATGTCATTTGTGATACTCCTCCATGTGCATAATTTTCGTAAATAGGTTTCTGGCCACAAAACTTTTTGTTTCACAGATTAATATATAGATTTTTAAAAGAGATCTGCACTACGAGTATTCCTATGTTGTGTGGGACATTGCAAAATTTTTAGTTTGGAGATTTCTCAAACAGAATTAGCACCAAGGTATCTAAAATATTACCCAATCACATTATCTTAAGACAAAGCAAATTATATGTCCAATAATCTAATATCATATATTTACGATATTTGAAGCTAGAAAATGGTGTACGTAAGGCAAATGACTGATTTTAAAATTAATCCTGTGATAAGCTAACATACAAGATAAAGACGGGGAAGGGATATGAAAAAATTTCTGAATCATGCTCGCAGCATTTTCATCGTCATGTATAATTGTCATTTTAAATAGCACATGTCACGTTTTGTAATCAATAGTGGCTCCATATCAAAACCTTCTACATTTAATGAGTTTTTCTCTAGATTTTGCATGTGGCTCCATTAGTAAGTTAGTTTTATCATTGGTTAAAAGTGGCCTTTCTTCTTTAATAACCGCTCTATTACAATTCTCCCTCTCTTCTAACTACAGTCAAATCAATTTCATTAAAATTGGTACAGCGGTTTAGCTGTGAAACTGTAGTAGACTGAAATCTAAAGTATCAATAATATGGCATGTATAAACTATAAAGTTCCTCACATAACAAGTAGATAAGGTATTTTTTCTTATTTTTCTACAAATATCCCTTGAACTCTACAAACATCTCTCTGCGATGCACAATGCAAGGATGCAAAACCATTGCTAGTCTTTATTAATGAGAGCTTATCTTCAGCTGACATGTTTTATGTTGAAATAGACAACTACCACAATAGGAATATATCCTGTTGCAGGGAACTTTACATACATGAAATGGATACAAAGAACACCCAGACTTAGAACAACCATTTATGGATCACATACCCCATGTTATCGTTGTAATAGAAAACAGCAATTTAACTGCTTAATTAAACCACTACATAATCCATGCAGTCTATTTCTATTTATCTATAGACTTATATTTTCAATGCTGGGTGTATTTCTATATGATAAAATTCATAATGCTATTCAAAAGAGAACTGGAGTAACCAACATCGGACATAAAATCAGTATTCTTAAGTAGAAGTGGGCCAGTTATGTCACCAGATGAACTGATGTTCCCTTGAGCTGAAATGTGTTAGAGTAGAGACCGAAATTAGACATATATGTGTAGAGCTACCTTCAACATGATGGACAGATAATTGGCTAAAGTGGCTGGTGGCGGATGGATCAGTCTGCGGGAGACCTGGATGGTTGTCACTCCTTGGGAGAGATCTTCGTTTAGCTTATTTTCAAGCATGCAAATATATTACTATGAAACATGCTTGGATGTAAATGCCTGACATTAGAGTCAATAATAAAAGAAAATGACTTACATTACAACAGTGTTATGTAAATATTGTTGGTTGTGAATGACAACATATATTTTCATATTATTTACAATTTGTAAAACCAACTGTTTTCTTGATATTATATGATCTCACTTTAAGTTATATGTGATGTGCTGAATAATTGCTGCCTTATCAAAAAGTAACCTTTTTGTTAATCCTAATGATAGTTTATCATAGTGTTAAGTTTTCTCCAGTACTGTTCAGCCGTTCTACAGTGATTAAGTAACATTCATCCATACATATATCATCACAAACTTTAAAAACCCTATTCATGAACAATATTTAAACAGCGGCTTTATGTTATATTAAACTTAAAATCAAGTTAAAAGTTGATAATAGTACAGAACCTTGCTAAATGTTTATAAACAAGGCTATTTCATTTAATAACATATCTGATTTATAGATAGTTATTTTTCTTTACTTTGGTCTAAAGATGGTCAACTGGGCATTCAGATAGGAATGACTTGTTGGGGCAGTCTAAAAGATTACTCCTAGATCATTAACAATTTTTCAAGGAACCATAGCTTTGTAGCTTTGTGTACTCATGAGAATACTTGCCTATTCACAGTACAGCAAATTAAGAGATTTCATTAGATCATATAACTGAATTGTCATTGTATGCAATGATATCATTATATGAGATGCCAGTAAATAAGTATGTTATCGATTTGTTCTATTGGGCGTCTTGAGTTCACAATCTCGAGCAAAACAGTTTAAAGTATTATTAAAAACTATATTAAGTACCAAATTTTACGTATATACGATTACATTGGACGAATTTTTATGCGAGTATACACTTTTCGCGCAATATAATTCTCTTCCCGATGCAATCTCAAAGAACGTCATAATAATTTATGAATGGAACGAAAAGAGGTTAAATTTCAATAGTGAAATGACAAACATCATATATCGAGGGTAACTATTAATACTGTGTAACTTACCTTCAACTTACTATAGTTGGAAAAAACTATTTAAATGAGAACTTATGAACGAAATAAACTGTTTCTTAATTTCGAAAGTAGAAGGTTCGCAAAGGAAAGTTCACAATCAGCTACGTTGTGTACTTACCGCAAATTTTTAGCGGTGCCTCTAATTCAAGTAATATTGGTTGTGACAAGAATATTTCACGTGACTTCAAGCAAAGCCCTTTGATCTCTATTTCCGTTAACTGTACATTCATTCCAGGCTTTTCGCCTCGAACTGAAAACAAACGTAAACATATCACCAACACATAATATCACAATTTATTCACAGAACTGACACATATATACACTAAACATTTAACTTTTCACTTAATTTATTATGTTGCACTTTTATGTTTGTTTATTTCAGACGATTTCAAATTTACCTTTTAATAATTTTTTTATTACGTTGTCGATGTTTAACTCATCTGTGTCTCTGTCTGCCATTTGTTATAATATTGGTTCTCGGTTTACAGCAAAATAGAAAGGTTTTCGGTAGAAAGATTATTAAGATTTTCGCCGATTTAGAAAGGTACAACCTATTTCAATTCTCGGCTATAATGAATTTCAATGGCGGAGACATCACTCACACACTCAAACAAGAAAAAACACATCAGCAGTGATACCAGCCTAAATTTTTAAAATTCCACTAAGAAAAATAACGATTTCAGGGGAAAAATAACCTTACTATATTTTCTACGTTGTTACTTGACTTAAGGGTTGAAAACCATTTGACGAGTACTTCTAAGTGAAATGGCATCGGGTAATGCATTGCAACATTGACACTGTGACTGTGTGAGAAATTAAATAATGAGTTAACTGCCTCGGTGGCGCAGTGGTAGTGTATACGACTGCTGTGTTTGAGGCCTGTAAATATTTGTTTTGGGGTTTGGGTGTTTCCTATGTATATTATGTATGTATATGCAGAAAAATAAAATAGTATAAATTTACGTATTTTATTTTTCTTTAGTCTAGTATCCATAATACAAGCTCTGCTTGGTTTGGGACTAGATGACGTTATGTGTTAGATGTCCAAAATATAAAATATAAATAAATATCAATAATATTTAAATGATTTAAATCTATTTTTATTTGTATTCTAAATCAAATTCGTTTTCATATAAAAAAAATCGTTGTGATTAATGAAAACACCTTGTAGAAAGTTGATTAAAATAATTTTTGCTACTTCTTTGTACTTTTTACTAAAAATAATGGGTAAATTTATTGACTTACAACATCAAGCCTGTGAAGTATTGCCTGTGAGAAAAAATAGTTTGGTAGATTTTATAATGTTATTGCCATGTGAGCATGAAATAAACTGCTATAAATTCAAAATTAACGGTCCGAAGACAGCATTAAATAATAGTATCACAGACTTAACACTGAAGTATACTCACTCCGATTCATTCGATTTTCGCTTGATGTTGTTTGTTACATTTTTGACATTGCTTGTTCATAGTATTTGGAAGCCATTAAACTTACAATTTATTATATAGGCTCCTGGCCTAGACAAGGACAATTGGTAAGACTACATAATTTTAGTGGCATACCCAATTTAAAATTCAGATGGTCCAATCATCTAGTAGTTTTTGCATGAAATGTTTGCAGGGAATTCAGGAATTTGGCAACTTCATGAATTTTGATGTGCTCTTTGTGAAGTCCCGCGTTTCTCTGTCGCCTGTCACTGTCTTAAATTAAAATAGCAGTTTCTTGGCGATACCTTCTTTTTGACCCAATTTACGTTTTCTAAATAAAAAAATAATTATTGTCAATTTACTACCATTTATGTCAATGTTTATTTACATTATAAGTATGTAATGAATATTTATTAAATAATATTTTATTTACAAATACAATTTTTGTACGCGACGGGTAAGGCATAGCATGTGTTTATCAACTATAATCTTTAAAAAAATCTTATCTGGTTACCGTGGTATGGTAGAGGTGAATGTTCAACTGCTCTTGGATTAACTGATATTTAATCCTTCACTACATGATTGGTGTGCAAACTGTCATCGAAAGTAATATAGAATTTACTTCTGTACATAGGACATTTATTTTTTAAATATTACAATCATTTTTTTATGTGTGGTTTTTGTTCGAAGTTGTAGTTTGAAAAATTTTCGCTAGATGAAAATGTGTGTATCTTTGTTTATACAGTTTTACTTACAGTGTGGAAGTAATAGAAGGAAAAAAAACAAGAATGCTGTTTTATTTGTTTTTAAGTATAAATGGTATCTATCGCTTGAAGGAAAGCGATTGCCGGCGCCCATGGACACCTGCAACATCAGAGGCTTCAAAAGTGGGTTGCCGACTTTTGGGGATGGGGAGTGGGTTGGGTTATGGTATTTCGGTATCTTTTCTCAGGCCCTGATGAAGTATCTGGGCCTGATTCTCGACGGTCGGTGCTTCTTCGACGAGCACTTCCGGCAGCTTGCTCCCAAACTGGTCGACACTGCCTACGCCCTCGGGCGACTTTTGTCCAATCTGGGTGCAGCCAGTGTCGCAACGAGAAGCCTCTTCACGGGGGTTGTCCGGTCGATGGCGCTGTACGGCGCACCAGTGTGGGTGTAGACTCTGACCGCGCAGAATAAGGCGCGCTTCTGGCGGCCTCAGAGGGTATTGGCGGTCAGAGCCATATGCGGATACCGCACGGTGTCGATCAAGGCGGCGTGCGTCTTGGCCGGTACACCCCCGTGGGATTTGGAGGCGGAAGTGCTCGCCGAAGTTTATCGACGGGTGGCCGAATTACGGGCGGAGAGTGGCGTTCGCCCTCCGCCCGAAGAGGTACGCGAGTGCCGTGAAGCCGCCCGTCGAGCCACGATGGCTCGTTGCGTCTTCGCGGTTGGAGGCTCCACGTGCTGGCTTCGCCACTGTGGAGGCTCTCCAGCCGGTCATCCTCGAGTGGGCAAGGCGGCAGCACGGGACCCTTTCCTTTCGACTGACACTGGTGCTTTCAGGGCACGATTGCTTCGGGAAGTACCTGCACTCGGTCGCCAGGAGGGAGTTGAGTCCCACCTGCCATCACTGCGACTACAGCGAGGACTCGGCCCAGCACACGCTGGCGGTGTGCCCCGCTTGGGCGCCGCAGCGTTGGGCCCTCACTGCAGTTATCGGAGGAGATCTCTCGCTGCCGGCCGTCGTACGCTTCATGGCCGGTGGCGATAGCAGTTTTACCGCGGTCGCGACCTTCGCGAGAAAGTCATCTCGCGGAAAGAGGCGGCGGAGAAGGCCCGGGAGGAAGATCTCCACTCGGACCCGATCCGCCGCCGGTGAACCGGGCAGCGGAGGCGTGCTTACCAGCACCTCATGCCGCCCTGAGTGTGGCCGCGGATGAACGGGACGGGTTTTCCCCTCCATCCGCTTCACAGGCCAGCCGCGAGGGGGGAACGTCACGCGTGTGCCGTGCTTCGCCTAATTTGAGAGTTTTTAACAGCAGACGGTGCCCGCTTCAGTGCGGGCAGGCGCTGGGAGGGGTCCGGATGACGTAAGATAGCGGTTCTCGGATTCCTCCCGTCTCAGGCGCAGAGTGGCACACCGTGTGGTTTTAGTCGGTTTGATTCCGACACACCGCCCCGCCGCAAACCCCGGTGGGGTGAAGGCCCGAGGGGGTTTCCTCACGTAAAAAAATGGTATTTCGGTATCCTAACTCACTCGGTGAAATACAGCGCAGACACTATTTCAAACCGGTTTTCTGTGAGACCGTGGCATCACTCCGGGCGAGCCGGCCCATGCATGCCATCTCCGACTAATTCTTTCAATTTTGGTACACGTTCAGGATTTATCACAAATTTTACTTTAAAATTGGGTAAAGGACTGCGCGATTTTCAAATTTATCTGACCCAAATCCCCTTTCAACGAATAGGTATTTCTTGGAATATATAGATATAATAACTTTGTTGCATACAAAGGTATTTTATTATATCTATTTATTATATCTATCTATTATTCTATTATATCTATAGGTACAAAAGCAATAAATGACATTGAAGTGTAAATTTGTTATTTCAATTGACAGCTTTTCTTTAATGCACTTTAAATTAAACGAGGTAGGTACTACAAATCAAAAATTCAATTTTCATTTTCTTTTTGCCTGCCTTTTTCTGTCGTTTATTTGTTCTCTAGAAACTATGGAACAGGTGAACCGTGTTTGACGGGACTTCCACTAGCATATAGCTGATGTTCTAAAGAGTAACGTAGGCTACTTTTATTTTAAAAGAAAAGAATAGGTTACAATATCAGGTACGCATCTAGTATGATATATTTTTGTGTGTAAAACAATTGAAAACTATTGCAGCCTTTTGATTGTTCAATGTATTAATTTTAAATCCGATTGCTACATAGTTTTACAGTTTAAAAGAAATAATAAAATTGTTAATCCTTCTTTCCCCGGAACGGATGGCGCTTTCTGCAAAAAAGAAAAACAAAATTTTAAAGAAAACTGACTGGCGTATCTTTTTTTTTTAATATTTTTTTTATTTTGCAGTGCCACTCTCACGACTTAGACACTACTCACATAAAAATAGGAGACATTAAGGCTCTAGGGCGTTCCACACAAATATACATACATAAATACACACATACATACATACATACACATTCTAAAACATAGCGCTCCTTCTTTCGCAGTCGGGTAAAAAATAAATTAATATTATGTTAATATTATTAGCTGATGCTACATTTCGATGAAAAGAAAGTAATGATACTATTAGCATTTTTTAACACTTTAATGTAAATATTTTGTTTGTTTTTATATCCTAGTATTTACTTGAACTTTAAAGTAAGTTTAAATTTACATACATATATGGAGTAGGTTCTTTAATGTACAATACCAAAAAAATGTCTACTATTCATGAAAAAACGATATTGCAAAGAGAGTATTTATTGTCTTATATTCTCAGAGCACAACAAAAACGATGTATTTTACTTAATGAGATAATTATTATAATAATCGTCATATAACAGGCTGGAACAGGTATGTACGTGAAGCTCACAGGGAAGCCAGGCTTAAATTTTTACACTGGGTCTCTCATAATAGGCCACGTACGGGTATTGTTTACGATGAAATGTGTGAAAATAGAAAAACTTTTAAAAGACCATAGAAATAGTGTCAAGATAAAGAACAGATTAAGATGGACATTATTTCTGAATATCGAGCTTCAAATAATTTTTCTAATTTCTAGAAGGCAACAAACAAATTGAGCCCTAAGCCTGGCCTTCCTGTGACTATTGAATGTGTTAATGATAACAAGGGTATAGCTGAATTATTTAGAGAATATTTTACAGTAAAAATACCTCTCGGTCCCTTTACTCTGAGTATGATATGTTTACTGTGTCAGCCGGCAGGTGCGTTGTATTATATGTGGCATGTCAAGAGATAAGTCGCCTGGGCACGACGGGCTTAGTATTGAGCATTTAAAATTTGCTGTTGCTCATCTAGCACCGGTACTGGCCTGCAGAACTTATGCGAATGATTATTGTACCCATCGTTAAGAACAAAACAGGTGATTTATCTTAAAAAAGCAACTACAGGCCTTTATACGGTGATAGCCAAGGTGCTGGACAGTGCTTGATTGGAACATGCTAAATATCTGAATATACATGAGGCATAGTTTGGTTTTCGTCCAGGAATCTCTACGGAAAGTGCAATACTCAGACTCAAGCACACTGTGCAATACTATACTGAGAGAAGTACATCTGTTTATGCATGCTTTCTGGACTTATCGAAGGCTTTTGACTTACGAAACAAGTGTAGATAACATTCACATTGTATTCTTTCGTGTCATACGAAGTTCTTTGGCAGAAGCTCAGAGAAACAAGTGTTCATGCGCAGGTTCAAAATTTGTTTCAGTTCTGGTATGCAAACCAGACAAACTGTGCTAGGTGGGGTGTGTGTGTGTGTGTGTGTGTGTGTGTGTGAGTGTGCATAGCGTGTTTGTGTAAGACGCGACATCACCATTTGTCAACCATTGTCAATTATAGCTCATGAAAACAGTATAGTGATCGACGAATTTATCCGAGCAAAGTGACCTTTATACATAAGTGACATAAATCGCTCCGATCGGTGTTCAATTTAAAATGACGGATTGCTGTATTTTGTAGTTATATTTTTGTTAACCAACTCTATAGATTTATCTCAAGGTTGATAATCTTGCTGTAAATATGAAAATAAATACAGAAATACAGAAAAGATAAATACATAATTTTATTGGTTCTTGGTAACCGTCATCATGCCTATTGCAAAAGCATTTGTAATATTTTATTTCACTTTTCTTTACTCTCTGCTGCTCACATTAGAATAGCCATATAAATGTTTTGCATAGGCTTAGTAATAAGCCTTATTTGAAATACAAGTATATAATATGTATATATATACATATAATACAAGTATATTATATATATAATAAGAAGATGTAACCCGCATTTCAGTTCATTTTGTATATGAATCGCTACAGTATTAAGGGGTTGAACGATAATAATAACATTTTCTTGTTTAAAAAAATCTATAACCAGACAACGTAAAAACTGTAGATAAAATTTATGTCATCCGGACCAATTATTACGAATCTACTGACACCTCATTCATTAAAATCAGTCCATTGAACATCCAAACATATATCGATTGCCAAAAACATTACCCTTTCCTTTGACTTTGTCGTAGTCGAGTAGAAACAGTTCTGTGAGGAAAATTTAGGAGAAAAAAATGTTTGAACTGCGTGAAATAGAATAACTATTCTCTACAGCTACAAAGGGTCTTCAGTTATCGCACGAATGTTTGAAAGACTAGAGCACCATTAATTTAAACCAGATATAGTAATATAACTATTAAACAAACTTACTCTGGTATAGTGAGAGTGTATATTCCAAATTTAGTGTTGACATCTCCAAGATGAAATATAGATTCCACGTATTCCCTGTCTGCTAGAACTGCAGGCGTCTCGAATACCAAGTTCATAATATAGTCTTCAACACAACTGTGGAGGAGAGGAATTTACAAGTCATTCTTTAAAATATTTGAAGTAAACCTATTGATATCTAAAACTTCCCATAGGATTTTGTATGTACCTTAGGAACTGTAGTAGTAGTTACCGTTAGCGCATGCTTAATGAGTGCCTGAAGAGTAATGGTCACCATACTCATTGGAAACAATGCAACAATGCAGTATGGTGATTCGTAATATGCAGCCTATTTAGATACTTCTGCATCATTGGACCTACAGTCTTATACTAATTTTATAGGTTGGTCTTATGTGCCACGGACACCCGCAACACCAAAGGCGTCACAAGTAAGTTGCCGGTCTTTTAAGAAGGAGTAATCTCTTTTTTTGAAGGGTTGAAGCTCGCGTTGGTCCGGGAATACCGCAGGCAACAGTTCATTCCACAATTTTGTTGTATGATGCAGAAAGTTCCTTAAAAAGCGCACAGTTGTGGACTGCCAAACATAAGATCAACTTTTCTTTACTACATTATATCTACGTTTATAATGGCATCCAATGAGGGCGGTGTCACTGGAGAGAGCTAGTCTGTCACAGAACAAAAAGCCAATACGTCTAATATGAACTTGGAACTTACTAAGCGCAAGGTTTGTATGATACCAGCTTCTCGATCTTGTTCGGCCGGATAACTTCCACGTAAGGATCTGCTACCAGTTTAGTAGTTGGAGCTGGAGTCTCCGTTCCTGTTTTGCGTCCTTTTGGCATCGGAGGTGGAGGCTGCAGTGTTTATAACATCAATTAATTAGGTAAATCACACAAAGCGCCATGTTTCGTAGCGGTTTATTGTGGTTGCATCGATAGGAAAAGAAGAGCAAAACTAACGCCAAAAAAAATATAAAAAAAAGAATCTTAGAAGGGGGTTGTGTATAGTTCTAAAATACCAGAATAATCTTTGTAGAACTTTTTAAGCTTCAAAGTGTACAGAATCGAAATAGCGTAATCATCATTATCATCATCAACTACCCGTAATATCCCACTGCTGGGGTCGGGTCTCCTCTCAGGAGACGGTTAAGGACATACGTCCCTAAGCTGGACCAGTGCGAGTTGGGGACTGCCAATAACATTGTGGTACGTCTTGGATTGCCGTTAGATGTTCTCAAGCCGCCCAAAGGCCTTCGAGTAAGCTTCATGATTGTTATCTTCTGATAACAATCGGTACCAACTGCTTAACGTGACCTTCGAATCACGGAGACGCTCATGGTATCATGCCACCAGCAGTCACACATCCAGGTACTGAATACGCTGTCGTTGCTTACCCTTGGTGAGTTTTCCTCTATAGTCGACGAGTGCAATTGGGCTATGAGCACCTCGTTTTAAGGGTAAACTTAAATGTTATCAGTTACTGAAGGAAAAAAGCAACAAATTAAAGTAGGGCGAAGAAAATGGATTGGAAAAGTGAACTAGATTGAGTGTGAGATAGAGGAAGACTTAAATGAGAACCAGATCTGGGACTGAAAGACTCGCACACTAGGAATAAATCCTGTGTTGTGAGACTTTTACTTACATAGATGAAACGGACACAAAGAATACCCAGACTTAGAATAACAATTTGTGATCACAATCCCTTGTGAGTTTTGGATTTGAACCCACAACACTTCGCGCAATAGAAAGCAACGCGGTGACTGTTAAACCAATTTATCATCTATGTAGTCAGAGTCGAAGATGGCTGGGTATCTTGTATCCGTCAATCTGGGCGAAAATTTTTATCTAAAACTATTTAATAAATGAAGAACCAATTGATTATACCTTAACAGCACCATAGACAACTTCGACGAGACTCTTGATTTCACACTCCAAGATCTTGAGAAACCGGCTGACATTCCACTGGGTAACCTCTCTGTGGTTTCCCAGGAGTACAAGCAGGGGAGAGATATCGTATTTCGTTAATCTGAAACAGAATGTTTTTAAAACTCAGGAATATTGAAAAGCGTGCTTCTAGTGTATATTTGATTTTTATTTTCCTATTAATATACGCGTTGATCTAGTGGTTATTGATTTCGACAGCTAAGCCAAAAGCAGTGGGTTTGACAAAATAAATATTGGGAGATGGGGACGATAGAAATTTGTTAGGATTTAATAAGTTTTAAAAATTTTGGTTGGTTGGCGACAATTAAGTTGTTCCTATTCCGTAAATGGGAATTAAGGGACTTCGTGGATAAAGAGGTGTCAGGCGAGTTAACATTAGGTCAACGCCACCAAGGCCTTAGAGTCTAATGAAAACTTTTGGTAGGTACCAACCTGACCAGATCATCAATGCCCCTCAGCATCTTGTTAAAAGTGTTCTCAGCAGATATGTTTTGGTTTAACTTATCTCTGGTTCTTTTCTGTTGCTCGTGAAGTTCCACTTTCATTTCAGCGATTTTCTTTTCGTGTCTCTCAATCTGGGCTTCATTCTTGTCGCGAGCGTCCACTAACAGAAAATCATAGTGTTTTATAGTGGCAGGGGAGGGGAGCAACTAGTAGATGGATCACCTGATGATAGGCGCCTATTTGCACGTTCGAATTTGCAGCTCAGCCCCCTTAGCCAAGAATCAAGTGTTTCGCGTCGATTCTCTTCCTACAATCGCTTATGCCTATATTCTATTGTATTTTTGGCTAATATTTTGTTTGAACTCGTGTATACAATATATATAATATTATATATATATCCATATATATATGGAGATAGGTTATTGACAACGGAACGGAATGAAACATGTTTCTTACGACACCCATGCTTGCATGGATGTCTAGGCGTGGTGACACTCCTTATTCATAATTCCGCCTCCGAAATAATATAAAACACTCCTGTTATTGTGACATTTAAAAAAAGAAAAGCTGAAAACTATAACTCACAAATCCTCTGCCTCATGCTTTCAAGGTTTTTCCTAATATGTATTGACTCATGTAGAACTTCACACAGCAGAATGAACAATGAGAAGTTTTCTATCTCACTCTTGTCACAATTCGTCATAATTATACCCATTTTGTGAGTTCCAGCGTAAGCCTATATGAGTAAAAATCAATATCCATAAAATATTGTAAATAAGTGACAAGAATTATTTAAGAACACGCGACTGCGTATAATTTTTTTTGTTTTTTTTTTATTTTGTTGTACCCAGTGTCACTCTCACGACTAAGACAAGCCGATTAGGATCTAGAAATATACATACATACAATCGAAAAACGTAAGCCTCCTCTTTTCGCAGTCGGGTATTAAAATAGTTAGTTAACTATAACTAAAGTATTCCGCTTTAAAGCGACATGTATCACAATGCGATCTCCTTTTCCATTTACTACTCTTACCCTTACAGTATGAGTCAAACAGGAAAATGATCTGAAAAGTTCCCAACCTAACGATGGTGTAGTCCGTACAAAACTTTATGGCTGTTCTGAAGTTTGCTGCACAAGCAGGTGTGTGCAGGTACCGTCAAATCGAAAATAAATAGACGAGTGTATATAATGATGGATGGAGATATAATTATAATATGAATTTTACTATTACATGCACTATTTTATAGCTACAATAATTCATAAAAATATAAAGGTCACTCCCTATCATTCCTAATCGACAGTCGAATGTACGTAGACAAGATTTTACGTACATGTGTAGTGTATGGACACAACTTACACACCAAAGGGAAGATGCGGTATGCGTCGACCTCCCCTCCGCACACCTTTACGTCCCGTTAATTTCTAAAAGTGTATTCTGCGCAGCGACATGCACGATGTTCCGAGCCGCCACAAAATTTGGTTCGGACTATATAACGCATTTTTTTGCACGTTGGGATCCAAAACTTTCAGACCTAGGCTTAGACGACAGTGCATAAAGAATTCGAGCAATAGTTTGTTAAGTGATACCTTTGTCGAGGTAGCCTTCATGTTACTCATTATTAGCACTTGGCAGACGACTGGCCATATAACAAAAGACGCAGTCGCAGGGTTAAAGACGTTATCAGTAAAAGAGTAAATTCTATTCAAAGTCTAGTATATATTCATCAATGTTACTCACAAATATATCGTCCAATAGTTTGTCATATTTAGCAATCTCCTGTTCACATCTTATCATCTCTTCTTGTCTCTCAATTTCATCTTTCTCATGAGCCTCGCATATTCTTCTAGAGCCCTTCGTACGCAAAAATTCTTCCAATTTCGCTAAATGATTTAAATCCCCCTCGAAACCTTGCATTTCCTTGAGATAAAATTTAGTTTATTTATTAGGCGTTTCGCTACCATAACACTGGTTCAGATTAGTATTGGGTTCAGACGGCGATGATATATCGAAAGTAATAATGTTATAAAACATAAAGGATTTATTGCTGTAAGATTTTTTCTTTGCAATCGATAATCTGTAATATCACTGAAACTTTCAAAATTAAGAAACATGCTTTACCTATTTTAATTTCAAACTTTGTATATGTATATATATAACAATGAAAACTGAAGTGTTATTTAAATAATATAATTTATAGTTTTACTATGAACTTGTCAACAAATACATACGGAAATATCTCTATTTAGCTGGAACAGTCCTCTCCATTTCAAAGCTTCAAGTTTTCTGCAGAATTCGTCTCGTTCAGCGAAAGCAACTGTAGCTATCTCAAATATATCCATGAGGTATTCTTTGCCTTTCAGCAACCTGCCTATGGTGCGGTTCCATTGTACGTTGAAATCATTTCTGAAGTAAAAAATATAGGTATAGAAATAAACTTCGACAAAGGACTAACTAGGTGGTCTTCAAAGTTTTAGACCTCAACATGGAGATAGCAGCACTCATTAATGAAAAGCATCTTTGCATTTGCATTTTGCATCTGTAGAAGATGTATGTAGAGTTGAAGAAGACTGCATAGAAAAATACATCATCTTCCTAGTCTTTATTATTCCCTAGATTTAGGGTCGGCTACTAGTTCAACCGGTTTACCCTGAATTTCAGTTTTTACACGGACTGGTAGAGAAATAAATTCGAAGGTTGAACTATCTATGTTATAGTCATTTCAAAGAATATTTTGATGAGAGAAGTAAGGAAAAAGGCATCTGGTATAAAAACATTCAACATCAGCCTGCTAGGATACCATGGTTTCTTAATAGTAAGATAAATAGAAAGGTAATTGTTATAGCACACAGACTGCGTTCAGGCCACTATCTATCTGAAAAGTTTGGACATCTTATGAAAAAAGTTGATACGCCAAATTGTGAAACTTGCGGAGTCTTTGATGATGTCCAACACTTGCTAGTTGATTGTGTTAAATACCGAAACCAAAGGAAGTCGTTGATGTGCAAATATAATTTTAATGCTTAAGATGTAGGACTTTTCATTTCCATCTTAAGTAATCCTAATACAAATGCGGCCTTAGACCTATTTGAGATATAAGTTAGTTAGTATCGTAGAATAAGCCACGATGGGGCTAACATATTATTTTATAATAAAAGCCTCTAAATAAATAAAGATATATAAAAAAAAGGTTGAACTAGTTGTCAGTATATTTGAGGGCACTGACTTCCCAATAAAGATTGCCACGCTCCGAGGAACGAGCGGTAAACACCGTCATCTTCCATACTCCGGGCTGCTATGAAGAATTTCTTGTAAGAAAAACCCAACAGCAGTCCGATCCGGAATCTCTTGATCTGCAGTCGCATACTCTAACCACTAGACGAATGAGGAAGTCACTATATATAGAGAAATAAAAAGAAAAAAGGAAAACCCGTCTTGTATCATCGTTAGGACAGAAACTTTTCAGACTATACACGTATTAGTTTGTCTAAACATGCCTCAATAGGAAAGGACTTTTAATCATATCTTATTTAAGAAATACAGTGGACCCCCGATAATCCGGCCCCTGTCTAATTCGGCGCCCCCTGTAATCCGACATGACTTTGAATTATGTTTGACAATCTTCGCTAATGTAGATCACGCAGGTTTGAACAGGTCACAACTCGTACGCGCCACCGCTATTGTGCTCGACGCGTATGCATTGTTTTACTTAGTTTGAATTTGACTACTAGTGATAGCGGTACGGCCTAGCGTGCGTTCATTGTTTACTATTTATTCATTGTGTATTAGGTATAGTACCTAGTATTGTCGTCACAAACCCAGAAGCGAAAGCACAAAACGTTGACAATTAAAGAAAAATGTGATATTTTAGATCGCTTAAATCGCAATGAAACTTTCAGTAGTTTAGCAAGTGAATACGGCGTAGGCCGATCTACAATTTATGACATTAAAAAAAACCACGAGAAGATTAAGAAGTTCGTGTCAACTACTGACTGCGGGCCAGGCAAGAGACAGACACTCAAGAAAGCGGAACATCCAGAAGTAGAAGAAGCTTTGTACATGTGGTTTCTTCAGGAAAGAAATAGGCATGCACCAATTTCGGGACCCATGTTGGCCATGAAAGCTAAGTTTTTTTATAACGAAATAACGAAAAAAGATGATTTTGTGGTCAGCAAAGGATGGCTAGAACGTTTTAAAAGTCGTCATGGCATACGTTTAATGACTATTACAGGAGAGAAACTTTCTAACGATGCCACCTGCATAGAGCCCTTAAATTGAGATTTTTGCAAAAGGTGAACGATTTAAATCTTGACCCGTCACAGGTGTACAATGCAGACGAATCAGGGCTTTTTTGGCGTGTGATGCCTGACAAAACTTTCGTTTCTTGTAACGAAAAATCCGTACCTGGACGAAAAGTAAGTAAAGAGCGTGTAACCATACTACCATGTGCTAATGCTGCAGGTACACACGCGCTTAAGATGGTGGCATTCAAAAACATTGATTTACCTGTACACTATTACGGACAAAAAAGTGCATGGATGACAAAAGACCTTTTCAAGAAGTGGTTTGATGAATGCTTCGTACCTGAAGTTAGAAAATGGTTAAAAGATCATAATTTTCCTCAAAAAGCGTTGTTGCTTCTTGATAACTCCCGGTCATCCGTCTGAAGAAGAACTGACAACTGAGGATAAATGCATCACTGCGATGTTTCTTCCGCCAAATTGCACTGCACTGATTCAACCAATGGACCAGAACATCATTCATTTTGTTAAGCAAGACTATAAAAAAAACCTAATTCTGAGAGCCGTATCAAAAGACCAACCAATAGAAAAAACTTTAAAAGAATTTAATATGAAAGACTTGGTTTTCGCTCTTTGTCAGTCGTGGAGTGCGTTACCGTCATCAACTATTAAATCGTCTCGGAAAAAATTATGGCCAGATATAGTCACCAGTCCTAGCAACGATCCACAAATCAGTGTAACTTCGGAAGTTATAGAACAAGTCGCTACTGAAACACAGATAAGTCCGGAAGATTTGGAAATCTGGTGCCGTGGAATGGATAAAGAAGAAAACGTTTTTCATGAAATGTCTGACGAAGATATTATAAAAGAGGTTTCTAATTATACAACAAACAATCAGGAAGACAGCGACGACGTGATTGCAACTGCTCCACAAGTCACAGAACAAGACGCAGTTAACGCTTTTGAGCTAGGTTTACAATGGGCTGAAGAGAATGGTACATCCTACAACGAACTTTTACTTTTGAGAAGACTGAGGGACAAAGCTCTGATCTCGCGTTATAACAACCTTAAACAAAAAAAATTGATGAATATTTCAAAGCTTCATAATTTGATAAATTCACTACATGATTTTGATTAACAATTCTTGATTATTTTGGTAGATATGTATGTGCATTTATGCTTAATTTTATAATAAAACGTAAGCTTTCAATTGTTATTTAATTTACTAAATTCGTCTAACATAAATTTATGATTTGTACTTCAAAGTACATATGTACATATAACATATAGATTCTTATTATTGGATATGTAATTTGTCGGATTACAAGGTACTCTTTTGTAAAAAATTCCCGACTATAGCGGTCTTAGGCAGTGCTCTATAATCCGACAAATTCGATAGTCAGACACTGCCCTGCATAATGTTTGTCGGATTACCGGAGGTCCACTGTATATATATTTTCACTATATATACTTCAAAACCCAAAGTATGAAAATCTGTTATCTTTATGCTTCGTCTCTACAATTAGCTTAAATCTTGTTTTTTTTATGGAATAAGGGTCAAACAAGCGGGCTTACGTATCGCCTGATGGTAAGCGATTACCGACGCCCATAGAGCAACACTAGAAGCGTCACAAGTGTGTTGCCGGTCTTTTAAGAAGGAGTAAGCTCTTTTCTTAAAGGTCGTTTTGGTCCAGGAATACCGCAGGCGACAGTTCATTTCACAGTTTATTATTTAGATTGATAAAGTGGTCGCTAACTGAATCTTCATCAGTCTTTTGTTTAGTTTTTAAAGAAGATAGGCACGAGGGGTTCAGATAGGTTTAAAAGGCAACTACGAACCTCTCCACCAGTAGTCTATTTATCTCTTCTCTTATTTGGGTGTTACTGGCATTCACAATGCAGAATCTTTTGGTGGCGAGGTCAAGACGATTCTCCATGCGACGAAGACGATTGTTTGCGGACTCTAATATCGCAAGCTCCTGTAAATTAGCTGAATGTTGAACTTTGATAAAAATATTATGACTTATGATAACAAATGTAAGAAAAACAAACAAGTTGTTAAATCAACTTTAATTTAAATAACCCAGTACTCCATTATCGAGGTACTATTAAAAAAAATCCTTTCAATTTCTTTTGCCCTTTTTTTAGCTTATAATAACATAAATATTACTTTACATTTTATTTAGAGACTATCACAAGTAATTCAGTGACATCTTATTGTAGACATAAATAAACCTTTTGAAACTTATATTACTCGTAGTAGCAGTGACCTATTTTATTAGAACTATCTCTACCAAAGCGATAGATAGAGAAACATAGATATCTGGGCGAGAAGAAGGACCAAATATCCCTACTAAAAGGAATATTTCAGTAGGGATATATGAAATAGTTTTTTTTTCGTGCATTCTGATTTTGATCATACAATTTTTATATCTTTGAAATCTTGAGTTACTATTTCTTATGTATATACACATTTATTTCTATTTATGATTACGAGAAAATTTATTTTTTATTCGACCGAGGATAATACCGTCCCAAGAACTTGTGACTACTCACATCGGCTTCAGTCGGAACAGATTTGGAGAGATCATTGATAAGCTTCTTAGCCAAATAGTTCAGAACGTCCAGTTCTGTCTCTTGCGCCTTCTCATCTCTCAGTTCTGCCTCCAAATTTTCGTAATCAATGATGGATTTCTTCGTATTTTTCTTAACGACGGAATCGTGGATAGCATGTTGACCCTTAGTAGCTAGCTGTAACAAGATTTATTTGATTTCAGATAGGAACTTGGGGATAAATGAATGGAAAATAAATTTATGCATTCGTCTACCTACATATTCAATGTTAAACCACGTGCAATTATACCTACTAATTAAAATTATATTTATTTGATTTGTAAACATTGATAAATAAATTATTCTAACCTTAACAAGCTGAAATCTCACTAAATTAAGCTTGTGAAGATACACAATGACAACTAATATACTAATTTATTAAAATTAATTTGACGAGCGTGTTGTTCTAGTGGTTAGAGATTCGGACTACTAGGCCGCGGGTTTGATACCTATCTAGAATTAATATTACTCTGCTCAAGCTGGAATATGATATGCGCCCAAGAATGGTTCATATTCAAAACACCAAGGCATGGTCAACTTACTGCTTACAAACCTGGTGATATTATTACCACTAATATGAATTGGGTATTTGCAAGGCGAGAGAACTAACATGGATGCAAAGTTGCGTCTCATTCAGCTCATGCTTGAGAATGTTCATTTGTTTCTCCTGCGTCGCCAGCTGTGGTATTCCTGCTGCTCGCTTCGCCACGCTGCACATTGGTGCCAATTTTTGGAACTGTGGGTAAAAATTAAGATATAAATAAGTCCTACATAAAATATTAAATACCTTTATACATATGTACCAGTTCTTTGCCAGATTGCCGTCAAGCCGAATTCGTCATAATAGTTATCAGAAAATATAAAAAAATCTAAATCATGTATTTTAAGAATTAAAAATTTACTTTTATTTATATTATTGACTTGTCCTAAAGTTGAGAAAATCTACACCTTATGACAATCTTTGCACTCCTATTGCTACAAACCATTACTCCTGAATACTACTTCTGGATACCCTGGGTAACATTTAAATTTGGCTACTCCACCTTGAAACAAAATAACATTTTTAGTTTACCATATATTAAAAATTAATATTTCCCCACGCTTCAACTGATTATACTGAAAACTTTGCTTTGAATAATTGAATTTATACCATCCTCTGAGCATTGCTGAGCTCGGCCTCTGGATCCACAACCTTCTGTTCGATTTGGTTCGGCATTTTCTTACAAAATAATTCAGCTAGCAAAATAAAGTCCTACAAAAATATATATTAAAATATCAAAGCATAAATTATTCATATCATAAGTAAAAACACATATTTTGACGTTATATTTTAAAAAGGTACATATTTCTTCTTCGAAATCTTGGATCCGGTATAAATACTCTTTTTAACCCTATCACAAAAAGAAGGGTCAAATTTAAAATGTGTATATTTATGTATTTCGGTAACCTCGTAGATTACAATCTCTGACTTTAGCTTCCAAACGATTGCGTTTGGAAGTCATAAGATTTTTAGTTCTTCTTGTATACTATCAGAGACGTAGAACTTAATGTCAATTGATGGACATAGTCACTTTAAGTAGAACCAAGATGTGGAGTAAATGTGGGCAATTTCGCAAATGGGAAAATAGATCTTATACATCACATCAACAGCTTTTAGTAGTTCACTACTGCACATAGGTCTCTTCTTAGAAGTAAGGGTTTGGCCTGCTGTAGCCAGCTCTGGCCAGACTGGTTGGTAAACAGTTGGTTTCAAAGTATTTTTGCCTATGCAGTGTTATTGTCCGGCGTAATTTGCTCTCTTAGTAACCTTATGACACCCATGATATAAAAAGGTGTGGTGACGCTCTGTATTTTTAATGTCCTATGACACCCCATAGTGTATATTGAACGGAGTATCATATAATACCCTTAGTAGTTATATATTAGAATATTTCTGGACTATCTTTCAAGAGCTTCGTTAATAAGAAAAGCATTCCAGCTGATATTGACGACCAGGGTTAAAATTGAGCATTGCTATATTATTATGCTATCAGCTCGTTATAAGAAAGTTTCAGGCCGTTTATAAACATACTTCAGATAAAGCAGAATTTAGAAGAAGATTTTAGAAGTAAGCAAAATCATGTCAAAACATTCAAACATTTCAATCATTGTTGAATGTGCCTGCTTGCTTTCTGATAGGGTTGTTGTAGTCTTTGATAATAAGTATTTTTCTTAAGAATAATCTATTATAGTCGAAGTATATTTTGTAGTGCTATTTATTTCTTAAGGTGTAATAATTTGTGACAAAATGCCAACTCAAATTAAAGAAAAATGTATCGATCCGGAAGCCGAACTCAGCAAAGTTCAGAGGACGGTAAGAAATAGCATAAGACAGACATGAAAAATAAAACGCCTGAATTACGCTGGACTATCAGAATTTTAATGACTCTTTCTCTCTCTTTTACCTTCTCACTGAGGTGTTCCCTCCTATGCCGTTTGTCTATATGAATCTAGTGTTAAAATGCAGAGCTATTCTTCTTAGTGTTTTAATCCATTTGTGTAATTTTGACTTCTTTTCACGCCTATTTTTTAACAGCTTAACTGACCTAACTAAAGGTCAGATCATATTAATGATAAATTGATAAGAAAATTTCGGATTTTTATCTAAAGATTTTGCTCTTGGAAAAAGATTCTTGGAAGAACTGTGTATAAACAATTTATTTATATATTTGTCTTACCGAGTCTAGGTTCCCCCCCTCCAGGACCTAGTGCTACCTTATAAAAGCGAGCGCTTGCCGAGCCTTGTGAACATTCTGTGCGTGGCTTTCGGACGTAGTGGTTCATATTGTGACTTTAAATAAAGCATAGTTATCGGTTCGATTAATTGTTGTCGGTTTAATTGCTTGTTAAATAATTTAGTAATCAATTATAGTATAGTAGCTATATGTGATTTTCTTTTTTAAAAAAACCAAATTCCCTTTTGATCGGTAACATTTGATTATTGCAGTTTGAAAATTTGGTACCCCTATGCAGCGTGAAGAAACGAGCTGAGGGTATTCCGCAACTAGCACCGCAGGAGAAACAAATTGGAATCCTGAAAAATGAGATGTGCGAAACTTTGTTGTGTATCAATGTAAGTTATTTAATTCATCTAATGAGCTGTGAAAACTCCACTTTCTAAAGAGCTTTCGTGAATGAAGAAATTTTAATTTGATTGGCTTAGACTAAAGCAATCAATGTTGCAGCTTGCAAAAAAAGGACGCCACGTTCTTCGTGATGCACACATCAAGAGTGCGATTCACAATAACATCAAAGAATATGAATGTTTGGAAGTGGAACTGACGAACGAAAGAGCACAGCAAGTTGAATTAGACCTTTTAAATTACCTTTCCAAAAAAGTTGTTGCAGATTTGACACAATATGTCCCCTCACAATCCGATGTTAGTAATTCTCCACTATATATATATACAGTTTACATGATTTATATGTATACAGTTTACATTCAGAAGCATAACATATTAACGACCATGTACAAATGGCGGCCTTATCGCTAAAAAGCAATTTCTTCCAGGCAACCTTTAGGTGGACAAATTGACTGTAGAAATTCGAATTCATGGGTAATTTGGCGTGAAAAAATAAATAAATAAAGAAAATCATTCAATTAAGATAAGTAATAATAATAAAAAATTTAGTATTACACATTAATACAGTCAATACAATCAGCGAGGGCAAGCAACGACGGTGCGGTCAGTACCTGGATGGGTGACCGCTGGTGGCATGTTTCCATGAGCGTCTCCGTGATTCGGAGGTCACGTTAAGCAGTCGGTCCCGGTTGTTATCATATCATAACGGTCGTGAAGCTTAGTTGGAGGCCTTCGGGCGGCTTAAAAACATCCAACGGTAAGATTACGTAGCCACAACGTTGAAGACAACGTTGTGACAATGGCTGGCAAGAGCCAGTCCCTAACCCGCACTTGGCCAGCTTGGGGACGTATGGCCTTAACCCTCTTCTGAGAGTAGACCCGAGCCCAGCAGTGGGACATTATGGGTTGTTGATGATTAATACAGTCAAATAAAAACATAAATATATACAATACATATATTTATGTAAATACATAAAAATATATACTGTACTGCAAACAAAGGCCTATTCTTGGAAAGAAGATTTTGGTCTACCATGCCATGTTGGTCAATAGTTGGCTTTGTGTCATTTTTTTTCCTTTAAAGTGCTGTTGTTCTTTGTATTTTGGTGTCTCAGTCGGCTTTAGAAGTCCTATCAAGTTTTCCTACTCTTGCAGTGCTATTGTTCTTTACAAAATAGTTTGCTCTTTCACTTGGCTCTTACGCTACCCACAGGATGAATAGGAATTGTGAAACTTCGTACTCTTAGTACATGACGAGACATGACGTGGAATATTAATTCTTTTTATAGTGTTTTCATCTAGTTGTTGAAGATACAAATTCTTAGACATCTTCATTTAAATACTTGATATTATATTTACGTTATAGGAGCTAGCGATGTTAGAGAATGCAAATAACAGTCTACGCCGCATGGAAAATCGTCTTGATCTGGCCACTAAAAGGTTCTGTAGTGTCAACACAAATAATCAGTGTCTCAGGTCTGAGATACATAGACTCCTGGTGGAGAGGTGAGTGTATTGCGATTAGATTTAAACGCTAAAGGAATATATATTATTATTGTGGGGTTAATGTTGATGTGCAGTAATTCAGTATAAATCATTATCTTCCTAGCCTTCATTATTCCCAACACTATCCGAGGTCGGTTATTGGTATTATTATTAACTTTACTATCTATTTTTTCAAATCGTCCTTGATTTTGTTTACGGGGGCTTTTTAAAATCAATGTAAACTGGCTGGCGCAGATGTTGAAATTTACTATTTATTAATTATTATAAGAAGTCATATTAGGAGTGAGGTGGGTGTCAATCTTAACTGTGACTGCACTACAACGTGGGCCAGCTTTTACCAGGGTTGAATAGTTTCTCTTAAAGGTTTAATAATAATAATGACAAATAATTCATTTATAATGTTCTTTGCGTATAATCATGGTCTGGCTGCAGAAATGACTTCAACATCCTATGGAAGAACACTATAGATAGGTTAATGAAAGGAAAGGTATACTTAATGGACATCTTGGAGATAGCCAGCAATGTTTTCACGGAAAGGGACGAGTGTTGTAGAAAACTAGAAGACCTGAAGTGGAGGGGACTTATGCAACTTAACAAAGATATTGCAGTGAGTATTCTTATTCGCTAAACCTTTTACCTAATTATTAAGCTTTCCTTGCCTAACACAAATATTTTAAGATCAAACTGAGTTAAGTTGGTAACGTTTGTCCAGTTCTAGTTCAGAATGACAAACAGCAATACATTTTTGTATATAATTTTGATTTGAATCTACAGGAAATGAAAGCTTATGAATTTGAATTAAATCACCTTGCAAAGCTGGAAGAGTTCCTACGAGTAAAAGGTTCCATAAAAATTTGCGAGGCCGATGAAATAGAAGAAGCTAAAAGGCTAGAAGAGATTGCCAGGTGTGAACAGGAAATTGCACGACACGACACTCTTATTGAAGCAATATTTGTTAGTATAAATCTCATATAAGCAGAGGAGGCTATGCCCCGCAATGGAAGTCATTCGGCAGAGGATGGTGATGATAAATACTCATGAAAGATACAAACCAATATTCCATAAAATAAAATAATAATAGACTATTCTTGTGTTTTACAAAATTTCTTAGCTTAGAAGTGGTTCTTCTAGAGCTCAACCAGACTTCAGGAAGTATAGAATGTGATAGGATAACACGTGCTGGCCTTCGTAATCACTCTTTTAAAGTTTTAGACATAAGCTCTCGAACGCAACGTTTCAGTTCTTTCTTCTCGTGCCGAACCATCAAAACTCGCTACCAGTGTTTCCTTCCTATTATAATCCCGGTTCCTTTAAGCGGGGCCTGAAAAAGCATCTCATTAGGCTGCCATAGTGTGGGTCACTATGCTGCTCTGTCCACATTCTGTTCCATTGAGGATGGTGACCCCCACTCTTGGATTCTACTTATGCTTTCCATCAGGCAGAGTAGAATAATTTTGGTAGCTTGAACATAAAAAAAATAAAACTGATTTTAGGAGTACACTGGATGTGACCGAGTGGCAACTATCATTAGAAAGTTCAAAAATACAGAGACGGAGTCATATTCCATGTTTATATTATTGTGTGAAATACTTCAAGAGTCCATTAAGTTAAGGCATGAGATTGAAGACTTAAGAAATAGAACTAGTAAGTTTTTAACCTTTTTGTTGAGTTTACGTAGGATAACAGCAATGAAAGCAGAAGACGAATTTGATACAAACTATCAACAATCCGTCTAGCCAGTGCGCAGTATGCTATTTAAGGTCAAACCATCATGTCTAAAAAGTAGTCCATGGTCCAGCAGTCGATTATCCTTATCTCTAAGATCTCGTCTTTACCCACTGCTGATGCTGTTTACGGTTATGTCAAAATGTTTAAAATATTTAACACTCTTTCTTTATAACACAATTAGTGGACTTTCGCGACTGGAACGAGGCGCGTGCCGAGAAACAAGATAGAGAAATTGCAGCTTTGAATGAAAAGCTGAATCAACAACGACAGATAACTCAGATGACAAGAGAGAAAAATGAAATTGGAGAAGTCTTATTTAATAAAGTTCTGAAAGGGATTGATGAATTGGTTAGGTAAGGCTATTATGATCATTTGAATCAAATTATGTAGAAAACAGCTATGTGACATACCTGTTTTCTAATAACTCGATCCATTTAAGCATGGGAGAGTCATACTTTGACACACCAGGGCTGGTACCACTGAAGTGATACTAAGGCCTCACAGATAACTAGCGTAAAGTACTGAAATCTCCAATCTCCATCGCCCTAACCAGCCCCCTCCTATTTGAAGGGGAATGGTCAGAAAGGTTTCTTGTACTGCTGGTGTCTATTGACGGCAGTAGTCATTTATTTTCAGGTGACCCGACGACTCTTTTGCACATTGTATCAGTTGCTAGCTCCTTCTATTCCGTTCTGTCCCAATTTTTCATTCTAACCTAATCTATATCAGCCTTTTTATTTTCTTTTTATTTTATCTTAGGCTTGTTAAATGCGAGACTATGCCGTTACTGAAACTCCTGGGCAATCAGAAGGAGGTGACGAGGTGGAACGTGTACAGGTTTATTAGAATTCTAGAGATGGAGGTCAAGAGTGTTGTTCAAGTCGTTTATGGTGCTGTAAAGGTTTAAGTGACACCTTTATATTATGTATTATGTTAAGCTAATTAAACTACTAATATTGGACTTCACAAATTAAATATTTAATCATATATTCAAAATTCAAAATAATTTCCAAAGCATTCGTACAATTTTATGAATCGTATTTCTGTTTACAGTTGACTCCATATATTATTACTGAACTAGGGTTGACTGTTAAATGGTATTACAGAATCAATCTTATATAAACCTTATAAAGACTACTGGCAAAACTTTTAAATATTTTAAGGCCTACAAACGAACACCATTCTCAGTTAAAGTCTCTCTTATTCAAAAAATAAGATATATACCAAAGAATTAATCAAATGGTATCTCTACACTACTTATTTTTTTTGCTAAAAAGTATAAACAGAAACAATACACTACATTTCCAGCCACCAGCACCTACACCTACAGCCAAGAGTCGCAAACAGGAGCCAGCTAAAAAGCTTGTCGCAGATCCGCACGTAGAACTCATCCGACCAAATCCTATCGAAAAGTTGGTGCCGTATCAACCATGTGCTTAGTAAGTAACGGACTACCTCTGGTACTCCATCCAGGATATGCACCGATTTCTTTGTATCCCATGTAGTTTTTTCTCTTTGTCACGATTCTTGTGGTTTTTAGTCTAAAATAAATGATCACGCACAAAAATTTAATGATCAACCAATTAATCAATATCATACATTCTTAGTCCTCACAAAGTAAATTGTATATATATTATTAATAAGCGATAAATTAACTCCTTCTTAAAAGGCGAGCAACGCACTTGTGACGCCTCTGGTATTGCCACGGGTGTCCACGGGCGGCGGTAATCGCTTACCATTAGGCGATACGCCTGCTCGTTTGCCCACCATATCATAAAAAATAATAAATAATAATAGATGGTTATTTATTCTTTGTTGTTTTGTCCCCAGTTGCGTTGAAGACTACATTATGAATTTAGTATTTGAAACCCCAGCTATTCCAGCTGACAAAACATATGTAGAAAGTATATTCCGTCTCGATGAAGTTAATACCAAATTCGGAATATTTAGCCTAACTATTCCAGCGTGAGTTTTGTATAAACACAATATTTTCTATAGATACATGTTTCAATAGTTATCGTTATTGCTAAAAGTGCAACTCATCAGGACCCAAAGACGGGGTTTGATGGAAATTTCCAGAACCTGGTAAAAATCCATATTTTTTCGAATCTTTCCTTTGTTAATTTCTATTTTTAGTTTTCCATTGAAATAATTCTGGGACTAAAACACACTTATTTCATGACAATAATTTAGCGGAATACAGATTCTTGTAAATGTTGTGGAATCGAGACCTACGTTTAGCAGTGGAGTAGGAAAGACTGTTGATGATGACGATTTGAATGTATCTTCCTATGAATTTTTCTCTCCTCTAAAAACAGGGTGGCGCTGCGGAGCGTGCCCGCCCTAGGGACAGTAACGTATCTGCAAACGTAGGTGGCCCGAAGTACGTCGGGGTACCAGGGTTTTCCTTTCTAGGGTGCACCTGGTTTCCCGGCTTCTAGTACCCGAGACGGCGTACGGTTTTAGTCGGTTTGAGTCCGACATGTCACCAGGAGTTGGTATCCGAGGGGATTTTCGCACAGTAAAAAAGAAAAACGGGGATGAGAAGGGTTTTAACTCTGGTAACTTCTTCGAATAAATAACTAAAGAGCCGCTTAATATAGACTTCGTCTCATTTGTAATCCTTGTTAATGCATAGAAACTCTTTTATAGACTTCTTATTAACTTTCCTAATCTGTTCGACAAACGGAAAGTTTATCTAAAACTAATCTTAATTAAAAAATAAGGTTTTGTTTTTAAAAGTGACAAGGTAAAATTTAATAACACAGGTTTTTTGTGAGCCTGTGGCATCATTCATGGCCGTGCCATGTTGTACACCAGGATGAACAGCAATGACCCAGGATCACCGAGTTTTGATACTTCACACGAGAACTGAGGCTCTGAATGTCTTCGTGAAAGTCACTTATTGGTGTAATATACTTAGTATAAACAACTATTTTCTTTTTCAGAAAACGACACCCATTTCGAGGTCCAAAGAACAATTGAGTCGCAGGGTCTTCGATTTAACTATTTTGTTATATAATTAATTCAAAATGGTGAATATGATGTGTGTTAATTAATATGATTATAACATACTTTAGTTCAGCTTCAGTTCATATTATTATAATAGTCTTAAA
This sequence comes from Hyphantria cunea, assembly GCA_003709505.1. Taxonomy (NCBI): domain Eukaryota; kingdom Metazoa; phylum Arthropoda; class Insecta; order Lepidoptera; family Erebidae; genus Hyphantria; species Hyphantria cunea. The sequence continues at coordinate 188,265 of PKRV01001813.1, read as the reverse complement.
TTATAAATAACTATATGTATTGTTGTGTAATAACCGAATAATAAACGTAAACTTGTTCCTATTTATTACACGCTTTTTATTAGCTTCGCCTGTATGTTTGTATGTATGTTTGTTCTTAACCAACTCCTTTGGACTTGATTTTGACCCACTTCAGTCTTTCTTCTTTCATTTAAACTTTAAAGACTTGTCGAGGAGCGATGACAAACTTTAAAAAAAGTAAAATAATAGGCTGTCATAGGCCTGCCAATAGAAGTGACTAACTGAGAATGTTATTTGTAAAATTAATATGTAAAATTAGAAACTTCTTATTCTTTGAATTAAAATTATCAACATCAAAAATTAGCATATCGGTGACGCGACCCAAAGCTTATAAGACAGAAAGTGGGCTTTCATTCGAAAAGAAAATCTGTTGTAGATATTCAAGAAGTAGAAGGTGCTGGAAAGGAAAAAGTAGGACGATCTACAAAAAGAAATGAGATGTCATCGAAAAATAGCTTGTAAAAAAACCAAGTGTCGCTACTCAGTTCTCAACTATAAAAAGTCGTGAGATCCATGTAATACCAAGTCCAATAAAGATATTGACTTGGCGTAACTGATTGGCGAGACTTTTTTTTTACAAGTTATGTTTTTGATTGCATCTACATTGGTGATGACGTCATTTCCAAATTTTTTTAGTTTTCTTTTTATTAAAGTTTGTAGAATATTAGTTGAGTTTCAGCTTGGTTGGAGTGTGATTATCAATATTATCTTTATTGATTTACAACACTAATCACCTACCTACCTATTTCGGAGATCGTTTTTTGTTTTTTCGAAAGGTTTTATCATTATTTTCATCACGACTAAGACTTAACGAGTCGAAGACTTAAGACTTGAAGACTTTAAACACTTGACATCGGGGGAAATAGCTAATTATCTGGTTGCCATTTCATCAAAAGAAGAAGTATATTGTATTTATCACTTTTAATAATTTTGATTTGTACCCAAAAGATGGTAATTCATTTTTATCTTAAGTACACGGATAGCAGTCGGCAATCACTTTCAATCAGGTCCCTGTCCCTACATTCGTCTTTTGATGCCATAAAAAACAAAGACAACAGCTTTGTAAAATGTAAGAAGATTTTATTAACAGAAGATTTTTACCTTTTTCATTTCATTAACCTTCATGGCTGAATGTCGGTAGTGTCTTTAAAATTCTCACTTGATAATTCAGATATTGTAATTGTCATTATTCCGATTATTTTTCGTGTTTCCTTCATCAGCGTTGACTACTGATAACTTACTTCTTTAATAGTATCTAGTATATATGATAGAAGACTTATTTTTAACATTTAAATCAATTGGTGACTAAAAATGTCAGTCGAAAAGGAAGTTACTGCAGTGAATCCAGAAGATAAACTCAGTCATGTTCAAAGAAAGGTAAGTTTCAGGACTCATTAAGCATAGAATGATTTTGTATATAAATTATAATTCATTAAGAGACCATTCTCAATTATCAATTCTCGAACAAATGAATTATGCAAAGAGAATAAAATAGTTCTGATGTTTTCAGTTCAATAAATTGGCACCATTATGCAGCTTAGAGAAGTTAGCGAAAGGCACACCACAGCTTGCGCCACAGGAGAAGCAGATGGCGATCCTTAAAAATGATATGCAAGAGACTCTGCTTTGTCTCAGCGTGAGTAGAAATTAAATCTGAATTTGGCAAGAATGAGTAGTATGAAACCTAAAAAATAACACATTTTTAATTACTTACAGTTAACGAAACAACTTCGGAATGTGGTGCAAAATGCAAGAGCTAAGAGAGAAATCTGCAAATCTGTTATAGATTATGAGAATCTGCTCGAGAAGCTTAGAGTAGAAAAGGCACAGCAAGCTGAAATGAACATTTTAAACTACCTTGCAAATAAGAACGTATTAAGTTTAGCGAAGGAGATTCCATCGGCAAATGATGTAAGTTTTGAAAAAGCTTAAGACTAATTTGAGTATAATGTAAAATGTGCTATTAAATAAATTAATCCACAGGAAATAGCGATGTTTGAAAGAGCTAGCAACAGCCTACGTCGTATGGAAAACAGACTCGATCTCGCCACAAAGAGACTATGTTCTATTAACACAAGCAACAAGTTATTAAGAGATGAAATCAATAGACTTCTTGTTGAGCGGTTAGTAGAAAGAGTTTCATTGATTTAATTCATATTATTGTTACATTATTGAGAAATTAATTTTGACTGACACTGAAATGATAGTGAATTGCAGTTTCATTTACCGACCATTTAAAGTTTTGAAGTGTTTGACAAAATCTTATATTTTTTATCTATGAGAATGGATTTCTATTGGATTTTGCAAGGTTCCACGATGCTACAGTTTCCAAGACAAAATCAAATCAAATCAAATCAACAACCCATAATGTCCCACTGCTGGGCTCGGGTCTCCTCTCAGGAGAGGGTTAAGGCCATACGTCCCCACGCTGGCCAAGTGCGGGTTGGGGACTGGCAAGACAACGTTGTGGCTACGTAAATCTTACCGTTGGATGTTTTTAAGCCGCCCGAAGGCCTCCAACTAAGCTTCACGACTGTTATCCTATGATAACAACCGGGACCGACTGCTTAACGTGACCTCCGAATCACGGAGACGCTTATGGTAACATGCCACCAGCGGTCACCCATCCAGGTACTGACCGCGCCGTCGTTGCTTGCCCTCGCTGATTGTTTCTAATCACCGAGTGCAACTGGGCTATGAGCGCCTCAAACGAACTCATTTTCAGGAAGATGTTCAATACTCAATGGCAACGGGCCCTAGATAGGCTTGTCAGAGGTAAAGGCTACTTGATGGATATCTTTGAGGTTGCATCAATAGCTTTTGCTGAAAGAGACGAGTACTGCAGGAAACTCGACGTTCTAAAGTGGAAAGGAATTTTTCAACTCAATAAGGATATTGCAGTGAGTGTTTAAGACTTTTGCATTAGATTGACTGGAATAGGAAGGATATGCAAATATAATTTAGATTGCGGACTGGTCACATAGCAGTGATTGGCTACTGCTGCTCAGGGGCACCTACGCCTTACGAGTAACTCTTAAGGTTACTAATGAAAAACGACAAAAGGAGGAAGGATTGGTTTGCGGATAACCTCAATCATTCCACAGCAAACAGAATTCATTGTTCCTCTATTCCCATGCAGCTTATCATTTAGCTTAGCAGCTTACCACATATAATTTTGCATTGAGTTATTTTGCATTACTGGCATTGAGGCGCTCATAGCCCAGTTGCACTCGGTGATTAGAAACAATCATCGAGGGTAAGCAACGATGGCGCGGTCAGTACCTGGATGGGTGACCGCTGGTGGCATGTTACCATGAGCGTCTCCGTGATTCGGAGGTCACGTTAAGCAGTCGGTCCCGGTTGTTATCATACGATAACAGTCGTGAAGCTTAGTTGGAGGCCTTCGGGCGGCTTAAAAACATCCAACGGCAAGATTTACGTAGCCACAACGTATTCTTGCCAGTCCCCAACCCGCACTTGGCCAGCATGGGGACGTATGGCCTTAACCCTCTCCTGAGAGGAGACCCGAGCCCAGCAGTGGGACATTATGGGTTGTTGATTATTTATATTATATACATATAATTTGTCTGAAGAAAATATTACTATTGTACTACGGCTATTAAAAACAACTCTTAACCATAATACGACTACAGACTAGATAATTTTGTTGATGATTATAAACACGAATAAATGCTATAACGGCTACTTAATCAGGTCAGAAAACTTTACAAGTCTCAATTTCGTTTTGTAAAAAGATGTTTTATTTTCAGGATATGCAATATTGCGAAGGTAACCTAAACTACCTGATGAAGTTAGAAGAATTCATACGAGTCAAATGTTCACGGAGAATTTGTGAAGCTGATGAGATAGAAGCTATGATGATGGAGGAAGAAATAGCCAAGTGTGAGACGGCGGTAGCTAAACACGATAATCTGCTGGAACAAATTTTTGTCAGTTAAGTTTTGCGCTCTTTCATAGGCTAACATTTTTCGTTTGAAGCTGAAAAAAATGGTTTCACATTACTATGTGAAACCTTTTTTTTAGAATTTTACTGGCCAAGACAGTGTTACTACAGTCATAAAACCATTCAGGGTTACTGAGATAAAGAACGATTCTTTATTCAAACTAATGTGTGACGTTATGAAAGAAAGTATATTTATAAGGAGAGAATTACAAAATATTAGACAAAGGATTAGTAAGTTTTTGTACTTATTCACGAATAACTTTTCAGTGGATAGGTAGGATGAAGCACGTACCTGAGTGTAGAAGTGCACTAAAGGCCACATTTTTACCCTCTAGGGTTTAACTGCTACAGAAAGATTAGACTTAATGACGTTGTAATATGTATATATAACATGTTGCATACACCTAGTAAAGGTAGAAGTTATTTAAGATTTTCGTTATGGGTAATTTCAAATGATAACTTTACAAACATATGTTGAACATGTACAGTAGATACTCAAGAAGAAAAAGAGGGTACTAAGGAGAGGCAAATAAGGAATATTGCTGAGTTGAAAACACAGTTAGAAGAGCAACAAAAACGTACGCAGCATCAACGAGAATTGAACCTTGCTGCTCAAGAGGCTTTAGAGAAAGTTGTGAATGGCATCGATGAGCTTTTCAGGTATGGAGTATAATTTACAAGAAACATATATATGTATCCTTAAATATGTGCGCATCTTACAGAGCAGCATTTTCCTGTAATGTTCACTCATACTAAGAAAGTAAATAGTCGTTAACTTTCGATTTATTTATAGCTGTAAACGTTGAGTTTTTGAAGATAAATGGCTGTCCCAGTTTTTTATGTAGCCTTCATCAATCTTTTTTATAGAAACAAATTCTTCTGAAGAACCTTTAAAACCTTGATGGCCCTGACAGGCAGTCTTTGAATCATATAAGCACAAAGAGAAAATATTTGCTGATAACTTTGTATCAAATACAATAGTTGTCTTCAGATTTATTTTCTGTTTTAGAATATCAAAATGTGACGCTACACCATTTTTGAAACTCTTGGGTAAAAAGCGTGCCAGTATGTGGAACGTACATAAGTATATGAAGGTTTTGGAACTGGAAGTCAAAAGTCTTGTACAAATTGCTTATGGGGTCGTTAAGGTAGGCCATTTTTACATATAATAATATATTTTATGTATGGCATTTAATTATGTACAATGTAGTAAAGAACATCGCCCATGGACATCTGTAACACCAGAGGCGTCATAAGTGCGTTGCCTGCCTTTGGTGGATGGAGTGGAGGATAGGGGAGGGGTATGGGCCTCCGGTATTCTCACTCACTCAGTGAATCACAGCGCAAGTTCTGTTTCACTCCGGTTTTCTGTGATGTCTTGGTATCACTACAGTTGAGTCGGCCTATTCGTGCCGAAGCGTGGCCCTCCCAAGGTAAATGTTTTGCAACAAACATTGTTTGGTATTGCTATGTCCTGAAATATTTTTTAAATATACCTAGTTTAGTAAAATGGTTAGCAATCTAACAAAAAATGCATTGATTTACTATTCAACAAAAAAAAAATTGTGTGTGTTTGTATTTACTTGCATATACATTCTTCCCTTCCATATCCCTATTTCTCTTAGTTACTACTCACGCGTGAACGGCTGGACCAATTTCAATGACTCCTTTAGTATTACATAATTCATATTTCGAGGCAAGTTATAGGCTACATAACATCATGCTTAGAACAAAAGGAGCCGAACGTCAACGAAAAGAGACACAGACGAAATTGGGTCGGCCAGTATATTGATGAGTTTAGATTTTGTACTATTATCACGCGTAAATCTTGTGACTTTCAGCCACCTTCACAGACACCGAAAGGTCAAAAACTTTCACGAACGAAACCCACGAAACTCGTTGTCGACCCCCACTTGGAAATTATCAGACCAAATAGGATCGAAAAATTGGTTCTTTATCTACCGTGTGCTTAGTGAGTATCGTTACATAATCATATCAACGGCCTTCAATAGTCTACTGTCAGCCATATTAGCTATCCCCGGAGCTGCTCTAGGGTTGAAGAGACTTCTGGGAGAGAAAATGACTTCTGTTTAATCCAATCTTGAAGTTTGACTTACGTAAAGAAAATCTCCAATTTCCTTCGATCATTCCTTTTATAGATAGTACTTTTTTTCTAGATTAATGATTGTCTGTCTAAATCTGCAAAATTTATGACGTTGAGTTAAGGTTCATTAGAGTAAATTTTGCATAATTCATCATACTTATATTAGTATTTCTTTACGTTTTTTTCTTTTTAGTTGCGTAGAGGAATATGTCATGAACCTAGTATTCGAAACTCCAGCAGTGCCAGCTGACAAGCAGTACATTCAGGAAATTCTCCACCTCGATGAACCGAACACTAAATTCGGCATACACACCTTGACTATACCGGAGTAAGTCCTCACTTGAGTTAGCTAAGTGTGTGTGTATTCTTAGCCAATTTTGGCCTCGGCGACCAGTCTCCAAATAGACCAGCAAACTACGAATGAAATGTTATAGTGCACGAGTGTGTATTGGATCCTCATAGTACGATAGAACTGGGGAGAGATTAGGCGCAGAATCGGTGGCGTTACGTGCTCTCTGAGGCAGGGGAGCTAAGATTCCAACTTCCAAGCTCCGGGCAATTATTACCATTTCTATTATCTTATAAAACTTTTTGACGCGACCTGGGAATCGAGATCTCTTAATCGGCAGCCACAGCCATGATTTGTGTTGTTGTGCTCTAAGTACGAATAATTCATTTCGGCACAAGTGGGTTGCGTCGACCGTAATGATAGCACGATCACATAGAAAGCAGGTGTTATGGCAATCGTTGCTTTTAACAAACAATAATACAAAATATTAAATGTAACAAATGCAGTCATTTATACCAACTAATGTAAAATATTGATTATTTAGCCGTCGTCATCCAAACCGAAAGTTGAATAGCTCTAAGCCCAATTGATTTCCGAAGAATATTTGGCGTTCTATAACCACGGTTCCCAAAGATGAAGGCAGGAGCACCATTCAGAAGCGCCGCTATAGCGTTTAATGAAAACTCTGATACTCTCACTAGAAATGCTTTAATGTTTTAATTTTATTATGAGAACATAGCGAAACTAGTGCTACATCGATAAGAAATGTTTTCCTCTAATTGTTCGTATTAGCTAAGAATATAAAATTATGATTACGAAATAAATGAATTCGTAATAGTTTAGTTGTAGTTTTATTTAAAGCAATATATATTGAAGATTCTGGTCATTCAGGACATTAATATTGAATTCGTAAGATGATAAATTTGCGAAAATTAACTTTGCAAAAACGGTTAATCCGGGAATAGAAACGTCAAAATTTTCTTAAAAATTTCACACATTTTATTTTTACTTAATTTATTATCATATCAGCCTGTATTATTGCAGTAGCTGCTTCAGTTTTATCCTTTGGTAGTCAAGAAAAAGAAATAGTGCAAGGTAAAAAGATAAAACAGCATAATGAAAGTGATACTTTAACACCACAAAGAAAATTAGCCCAACAATTCTCACTGCGCGTTTCAGGGGAAGTCTAAATTGAAAGTCATATTGCAGTCATGTAATACTGTATTATATTATTTCAGTCCACCTTAGCACATATTTTAATATTCTTAATTGGTTCTATTCTCGAAATATCTTTTCTTGGAGTGGCCTTTTATCTAAATATTATTTTCCAAATATCTTACAATGTCATCTTAGTGTCCATACATGTAACTGTAATTCCAGAGTAAAATCAAAAAGAAAAATTGCAGTTTCTTTATTTTTGGACAAAAATAATAATAAAAGTAAAAATGTTAGATTTAAATCTATCTAAGAAAGGGACATTTTGGGAAAAGGATATTAGCAAAATATAATATTTTGAGTTATTACATTTCTAGAACCCAACTGCGAATGAACATTTGAAGAAAAGGACATTATGTGCTGAGATTCTGTTTATTGCTAGATATTACTACTACTTAAATGAGCAAGAAATAACGTTAATGTGATCAATCCTTCTTCGTACTGCGGAATGGGTGACGTTTTCTGGAAATAAGGGGAACATCATTAAATTTAAACTTAATCTTTAACTTTGCAACCGACGCAGCTAGAGTCCAGAGGTACCTAAAAGCAACTAAATGATAAAGTTTGAAGGCAGGTAGGTAGGTACCAAAAAAAAGAAAAAACTCCTTATTTTTAAGGCGGTTATAAATCATGAATACTTACGCGGGTATAGTGAGCGTAAATATTCCGAACTTAGTGTTCACATCCTCAAGACGGAAGAAAGACTCTACGTATTCTTTGGTAGCTGGAATTGCTGGAGTCTCAAATACTTGGTTCATCATGTAATCTTCCACGCAACTACGGAATGAAAACAAAAGTTTATAACTTTAAGCTACTTGTAACATATGACCATGTTCTAAATTCATTATATACGGCCAGTAGAGAAAAGATTAAATTCTGAACCTGGCCGCGTTTAAAACTAAAAGCATATGATATACATTAAAAAGCAGTCTGTATGGCAATAAGAATTTAAATAAATTGTCAAATTGCCTAATAACAACAAGAATCACAATGAAAGAAAAAATCAACAAAAAACGTTAAAAAGACAAATTGAAAATTGACCCTACAATATTTTACGTATTATTCTGTGCCTTTTATTTCAAAATAGTCCAACGTATAAAAAAGGTTTCAGATAAAATTTTACGAAAGTTTATCCTCTACTACTTTTATAACCAATGTAAATACCATTGAAAGCAAAACAACTCATTTTGCGACCTTTAATCTTGAACATCTAAGTACGCTAACAAACTAAAAGTAAGTGTGTTCGGCTTATTTCGTTAGATTCTGAACTGAAATTCTAACACAACTGGACTAATGAAACAGATAAGTGTAGAAAATATAAGTCTGAATCAACAAAAATCTTCAAATCGAGGTGCTCATAGCCCGGTTGCACTCGGTGATTAGAATCAATCACAGAGGGTAAGCAACGACGGCGCGGCCAGTACCTGCATGGATGACCGCTGGTGGCATGGTATTATGGGTGTGTTCGTGATTCGGAGGTAACTTTAAACAGTCGGTCCTGGTTGTTATAATATGATAACAGTCGTGAAGCTTAGTTGGAGGTCTTTGTGTGGCTTGGAAACATCCAACGTCAAGATTACGTAGCCACAACGTTGTCTTGTCAGTCAACCCCCACTCGGCCAGCGTGGGGACATATGGCCTTAACCCTCTCCTGACAGGAGACCCGAGCCCAGCAGTGGCACGTTATGGGTTGTTGATGTGATGGTGATACAAAAATCTTACTAAGCGCAGGGTTGATAAGGGACGAGTTTCTCAATCCTGTTGGGCCGGAGAATCTCGAAGTACGGATCTGCCACGAGCTTTGCTGGCTCTGGTGCGCCTTTACGGCCTTTTGGAGTCGGTGCTGGTGGCTGTACATTGTTAAGAAATTAATATTAAAATTTGTCCGATTGCTGAGTCCGGACTGTGTGAAGAATGTATTGTTGTTAGTTTTACTAAAACTCGGGAACAGCTGAATTGATTTGGCTAGTTTTGGCCTTGAAATATTTGTGGAAGTCCAAGAAAAGTTTTCATAGATATCGGTGGTGATTCTCTTATTGTCATCGCTGAACAAAAATTCACAAAAAAATGTTGTTGGATTATATACTTCAATTTCATCTGCTTATAGTTACTTTTTCAATATCTCAGCTTTCACTATATTTAGTTTAGTATCGACTTAAAGTTGATCAAAGGTACAGGCTTGTATATTAGTAAAAAACTAAACCTGTACTCTAAATGTAAAAATTAAAAGAAATAATAACGTAGGGAATTTAGTCGGCGTGTATTTAGTTTAGTGACATCTAAGTTTAGTGCGACAAGTCAAGTTTTACGTCAAAGTTATAAACGTACAACGTAAGAATAGCAAAAGAAAAGTATGGTCTAAGTTGAATGATTTTACTAATTTTGACTATGCCAAAGTAACGTGTGTTTTTGATTAATGTGTATTTGGTACAAAACTAAACACAATGACAGCTGCATTGTGAAATATCGAAAAATGGACTGTAAAAGGAAGAGATTAGAGTATATAATCCAATGACAAATTTTAGGGAATTTTAGTTTAGTGATGACAAGAGAATCACTACCAATACTTTAAAAAAATCTGTAAACATAGTAAAACAATCGTTTTTCGTCTGGAGGTTATTTCTATTATTATGCATGAATATCTGTGATACAAAATTCGCCGACTCATCTGGTTAATAAAAACTTACGTAAATAAATATAATAAACCACAATTAAAAGTAGTAAGTGTAGCATCCTTCCTTTGGGGGATGCACGTTACGTAGGTTTGCATACACGTCTACCCCTGCGAGCGGCCCTCGCAACAATAATCTGTTGCGTATAAGACTGTACGTCTATATATGAGTGTGAGCGAGTGAATGAGTGCATGAATGAGTAACCTAGTGATGTGACTGTATAGAATCATACACTACAGTAAGCCCTGGTAAAAAGATTATTATATATTTGTAAAAACTGTTTCAGACCTTGACAGCTCCATAGGCCACTTCAATAAGGCTTTTTATTTCCAGTTCAAGAATACGAAGGAACTTTCTCACATTCCACGTCGTCACTTCCTTGTGGTTGCCAAGGAGTGACAATAATGGCGTGATTTCGCATCGTGATATTCTGGAAAATATGAAATTTAAATAATTTACCCACTCACAGTCTACCCAAAAGTTTGCATTGATAAATTGTATAAAATGTCTTGAAAATACAACTTACTGTACTTCATTATTTAATTATAATTTCTCTGATCGGTTTCTACCTTATGGTGTTATAAAAGGTTACCTAAGGTTATTAAAGGTTATGCTATATAGTGAAAGCGATCAGCCCTTAGCTTTAATTAAACAGTGGAATAAAGGGACAAGTGAGTTTTGTTTGAAGAATGTATAACAAGTTCCGCCAAGTGTCGACACAATCGAGAGTCAAATTTGATAACTACGACTGTAGTAGATTAAACACACGTGATAAATGTACATTTCTTTTGGAATATGTTCAGTATCGACTTTAGATACATCTATGAAATGGACACTAAGATCGAAACTCAAAACAATAAATTTGTGGATCACACCACTCAGTTCAGTGAACGAAAGCGGCGAGGTAACATAACTACTTTTCTTCATTTGTATATTTTTATTATTTTTTGGAAAGAAAGATTCCCATCGTTGTTTTAGTTCTGGTGCTTCGATTTAAAGGATATTAAGAATTAGTTTCATCAAAGCTTTGACACAGTACATTACTAGACATAGGCTTAAAGAGAATAGCACGCTGGACAAACAATGAAGGATGCAGGCAAACAAAAAGTTCTGTTCCGGACGCATCAAAAAGATGCAACCTGATTAGACTAAAAGGGGACAACCTCAGGATGGTCACTGGCATCCTGACGGGGAATTGTCCCCTAAACAAGCATCTTCACTTAAACTTCACTATGGGGATGCATCGAGGCAGAAGTAACACCGCAGCACGTTCTTACAGAATGTAGAAGTGTGGCGGATCAATAGGCGGACATTCTCCTATCAACTTCACTCCCGGGAGCATGTAGTGACCTGAAAATTTTGCTGAGTTTCTGGGATGATCTAGGATGGTTGGAGTAGGAAGATGACAAACTCACGTATAACGGCTCAATCAAGAAGCTAAGTGCGGAAATGTAAAACAAAGAAACAAACAAACAAAGCACGCTGGACAGACGGATTGACATATTTTGTTTCAAGTTTGCTTTCCTTTTGCAGCAATGTAGTGTCTTTTACTCCCTCAGTCGCCTCCTACATCGATGAATAGCGAGGCTGATACTACGTATTGATAATCTATCACCACATTGATAATTCAGTCATAGTTCATACCTGATTAGATCATCGATACCCTTCAGAACTCTTGCAAATAAGTTCTCAGAAAGCGTGTTTTGTTCGGCTTTCTTTTGGGTACATTCTCGTTGTTTAGCTAACTCGACTGTAAGCACTCCAATCCTCTTATCTTCCCGGTCCGAACGTCCTACGTTCATATCAGTTTGGTCCACTAGAATAACGATATAAATTAGCGCTTCAAGTTTTCAGCAGTAAGGTGAGTGACTAACGTCGTCGCCCATGGTCGCCTAATAGCCATACGTTGCTGTCCTTTGATTTCTTCTAATCCTCAAAACCAGATGGTTATTAAGGGTCCGGTAAACTCACCGGGAACCTTACTAGTAACCTTACCTAGTGAAAAGCAATAAATACTTAGTCTGGTCATAAATACTGTTTCACTTAAAAACGAACAAAATATTACTTTGAATTTGGAATATGTCATTTAATACTTTTCGATTGTTCTTTGTGTTTTTTTTCGCGCCAGTATATTGTAAAATATTCAGTGATATGTCTGTGTATGAAAGTGGATTGGGGTGATAAAGAGAACCGAATCTTTGTGATTGCATTACATAAAGTAGGTATGAAGACAAATACAATTTTTAAAATCCTTCGTACGTTTCGTATTAGTCAAATATTAGTGTACCGGGCTAAAATTTTTACAATTGAGCAAGATTATCACACACAAAATGACCGTATTTATGCTGAAATCTCTAAAGAAGCTTCCCGATTAGTCAACAGAGTACAACGTGGACATTATCCGACTTCAGTGATGGTTTCGGCATAAGTGTATCCATCAAAACATCGGCATAAGTGTATCCAGATACCATTCTTGAAAAGGTAGTTAAGCTCCTTAACAACACCATGTTCAATAACCAAGAATGGTCCTTTCAGCAAGACTCGGCGCCGGGTCATAAAGCTCCACCCAATCTTGGTGAGATACGAACGTTCCGGACTTCATCAGAGCTGAAGTCTGGCCGTCATCTAGTCCTGATCTTAATCCGCTGAATTTTGATTCTTGGTCAATTTTAGAGAGTAAGGCTTGCTCTAAACGCCACGATAATTTGGAGTCCCTCAAACAACCCGTACGGTTGACAGGGAAGAGTTTTCTCATAGAAGGAGTTCGTGCTGCTATTGATAACTAGCCTCAATGTTTAAAGGACTGTATTGCAGCCAACGGAGACCACTTCGAATAAAATTTATATATTCTTAACGTTTTTATATTTAATGTATTAAACTAACACACTAATCAATGGTACGTACAATAAAAAAAGTTATGTTTTACTTTGTAACAATACTAATGGTAAGACTAAGTAAATAGCTTAGCAATGTGGCTTTCTACGAGGCAGTGATATCATCACTTATACGATTTATCTAAAAAACTGCTATTAACGTATCAAAATTTGTTGAAATAGATGGTCAAAAACCAATATCCTTTACATTTCACCATGTATTCGTTAGAAAGTTCACTAATAAATCACTAAGGACATTTATTTTACAAAGTAGTAGAAAGAGTTTCTTTAAGGAATCTTACAAATTCTTTGCCTGGATGCTTCAAGTTCTCTCTTTAGCATAATGCACTCCTGTAGAACTTCTATCAGCAGAGTGAACAATGCAAAATTATTTATTTCTGTATTCTTAAACATTTTTATAACTGTAGGGACACTATTGGTTCCAGCATATTCCTGTGGAAAGGACCATAATATTTATATTTATGGCAAATTTATTAATGTCAGACTTCTCGGTAGCACTCCTGTGCATTATTAGCCGGTGCACAGTTGAACATACCACTTCATCTACGGCTCTGGATGACTTATATATGAAATTACACACGAAAAAGCTTGGCAGAAAATCTCACTGTTGCAGTAAAATATTTATTACTAAACGGTAGAAGAAACATGGAAAATATGAACAAAACGGGGATACAGATTTGTCGTCTTCCGAGTTTGGTCCAGAGAATATCACAGATCTTCATTCAGAACAGACAATGTCTTACTCCGAACACAGATTAATAGAAATAAGAAGTACAGGAAAAGATTAGTTAAATTGAGAAACTGACCAGTATTTCCTCTATGAGTGCATCATGAGTGGCTATCTCTTGTTCGCATCTAGCTATCTCATCCAGTCTTTTCATCTCTTCTATCTCTTCTGCTTCACAAATTCGAACTGAACCTTTAACCCGTAAGTACTCTTCTAGCTTAGCCAAGTGATTTAGCTCTCCTTCATAAGCTTGCATTTCCTGAAAACAAGAACTTAGTTTTAATTGAGACTAATAGAATCTTGTTGTTTACAGACAGAAAGGACTGCAAATTTAATACGGTATTTTCCAGATAGATCAAGCTACAGAGTCTTCAGTTTAGACTATTCACTATTACCTCCAAAAGTGGACTCACAACAAACTGTCGTGTTTTCTTAAGGCTCAGTAAATTGAAAGAACCTTACTCATTTCTTAGTTTAGGTGTTAATTTTTGAGATTCAAATTTCAGACATTTTAGGAACTATGAGCGATCCCTCTTAAGAATCTAATCTTAAGAATGATAGAATATCTATTTAAACGTAAGATGTTATCGAACTAAATAAGTATTTGAACCCACAATACTCAGCACAGTAGAGAATAGTACGTTCTTCGTACAATCGTAGTATCGATACTTGCACAATCATCCATACAGTAATTTATATTCTCGATTGTCGGCACTTGATGGAACTTGTTGCAATACGTTCTAGAATTACTCAGTTGCACTTATAACACTATTTTATTTATGTATTTTTACACCTACCCGTTTTGATCTTAAGGCACCATTAATTTATGTATCCATACAGCACTTACAGAAATATCCTTATTCAGCTGAAAAAGCCCTCTCCATTTCAAGGTTTCCAGTTTCCTGCAGCATTCGTCTCTTTCCCCAAATACGTTGGTAGCGATCTCGAGGATATCCATGAGGTACTCCTTTCCCTTCAGCAGCCTTCCTATGGTTCGGTTCCATAGAATGTTAAAATCATTTCTGCAATGTATTCAGTCAAATTTATTAAAATAATTGAAATAAACGTTTTGGGAATTTAATATTGTATTGTCTGTAGGCTTTAACTTATTAAAAAGATTGCTTTTAATTTGAGTTACAAAAGGGTTTAATCCGTTACTGTCTTAGGTAGACAAGACTTGTGATCAGAACAATAATTTGTAGATCACATTGTCCCATTAACTCCACAACATTCAGAGCAGGAAAAAAACGGTGCGGCGAACGCCTAAGCCAACATCCCTGCAGTTCGATTTCCGATGTATATAATTAGGTGGTAATGCAAACACCATTAAGAGAGCTAAATATAACTTTTGTTTCATTAATCAAGCCCTATTGCGTGACAAATTAGTTTCATAGAAATTAAATAAGCATGAAAGCTTTGAATTGGATTGGACCGAGTATGAGGCTTGATCGATATATTACCATTGCGTCACTATTGTCTTACGCAAATACGCGTACTTATTGCAAAATGTAAATGGAAATGTGTGAGAAATTACTACATCAACATAGACAATGATATTAACCTCTCAACAAGCAGTCTGTGTATCTCTTCCCTGATGTGCTTGTTATCTGAATTGACCATACAGAACCTCTTCGTGGCGAGGTCGAGTCGATTCTCCATACGACGAAGGCGATTATTAGCATTTTCTAACATTGCTAATTCCTGAGAAGTATTTCAGATGGCAGATAGAAGTTTGTCGTTGAAAACTATTCATATACTATAAAATAATGGAAAAGGAATATAAGAGTAATATACAAGTGTGTACTTGCAGTGCTACGTATAACTATGGTATTTACCATAGCTTTATGTACATTAACTTAAGGCAGTAATATCTATTTAACCATGCAATCATTCTTTAGCAACTGTTTACGATTGAAATTAACTTTATTCGACCTTTGGGTCTTCAGATAATCACACAAACACGGTTAGGTAAAACTTAAGAGCTGTCTAAAACTTGAACTTGACTTCTATGAGGTAATAATATAACTTAGTAATAACTTAGTAATACTACTCTAATCGACTGAATGCAGAAAATAGTTCTTGGTAGAAAAAGTCCAAGATCATTATGTAGGAGGTTATCATGGTAAAAAATAAACTACGTCCTTCCTCAAGAATCATAGTATCTCCATGACAATTTTTCGAAGAAATTAGTGCGGCGGCTTATGCGTGAAAGCGTAGCAAACAGAGTAATTTACGAATTTTTAATATTACTATAGAGGTATGGACTAACGTCGGCTTCTGTCGGGACTTGCTTCAGGAGCTCTGCTAAATTTTTTCCGGCGAGATAATTCAAACATTCCAGTTCGGCTTGCTGGGCTTTTTCGTCTCTCAGCTCAGCGTTCAAGTTCTCAAATTCCACAATATCGTCCTTTATTTTGTGCTTTATCCTGCCGTCACGCATACCATGCTGTCCTTTTGTGGCGAGCTGTAACATTTATTTACACAATTTAGGTAGCTGTAGGCTTTTCTAGCGAAAATTTAGGTAAGTGGGGTTTTCTTCAATGAATTCTGTTATTTTAATTTAACGGCATAAATGCGTATATTTAAATAAGTTGTACAGAAAATATCCAAAAGGCAAGGGTCTCTCAAGTTATGTGTGATCTATTTAAATAAAAAGGTCAAATATTTATATAAATAGGTTATAATCTATAAGTGGTCGTTGACGAATTCAAAAGGTAACGAATCAAATAAAACTCAAGGAGCGATATTTCTTGTTCGTATGTTCAATCCTCCGTAGTTCATCCCCAAGATCCTAGATGGCGATCTAGACGTTCTTAACAATTGCAAATTGTTTAAATGCTAGTGCTAATTAAAGAGCCCGAAAACAGTTTAAAACCAAACGCTAAGTGATATGGCAAAATATAAGTGTATAGAATAAATTCAATGGATTTAAGTTCCGCTAGGTTTACTAGATAAATGAATATTTTAATAATATGAAGAGTCGTTACGAAAAATATTTTTGGCTTATACAATCATTATCTAGACAAGCAACCATAGTATTCTGCTCTCATGACTATATATTTTCATTTTCATTATTATCAATTATATGGAAAAGGAAATCATCTTTTATTCCATGTATGTATGTATAATAATATCTTATTAGAAGATTTTAAAAAATTAGAAGTCAGTTTTAAACTACTTATAGCAAAATTAGAAGGGTATTTCCCTAATTTTCAAACAAGTTTATAACAATGAATATTATACTTCGTAAAAAGTGTTCGTAATATGTATAATTAGTATATATCACCCATTATTACCAACCTGTTGACACCTTTAAAGCGGTTCTATAGTTTAGGCGCTACGGTGGACCATACAGACATACATAGACTGCCTTAACTTAGCAGTGACTACTGAGTCGGTTCATTGAAAACTGACATTTGAATATAAAGGTCTTTTAAAAACTTATATTGCTCTAAAAAAAGGCAAATGTGTGTGAATAACTAACACTAATACAGAGCAGCGTCTCCTTCATCTCATTCTGCAGGATGTCCATTTGTTTCTCCTGTGGTGCCAACTGGGGTATACCGCCAGCTCTCTTCGCCACGCTGCACATTGGCGCCAGATTTTCAAACTGAAAATTGAAATTAGCAAGTATTCAAGGTCGAGCAAACTGGAAAATTTTATTGATTTAACAATTCATTCGTAGAGGTTCATTTTATATTCACGATTTGAACAATTCACTTGTAACTTCTCAATTATAAAAAAAATATTTACATGTACCTACGTAATCACAACAGTTCTATCAATGTTATTATAACTATGTACTTATAAATAAATAAATATATTTTTGACATCTTACACACAACGCCATCAAGTCCCAATCTAAGCAGAGCATGTGTTATGGGTACTAGATATCTGATATAAATAATATATACTTTTTGTTGTAAGTACATACTTATTGTACATGGCAAACATCCAAACTCCGAAACAAATATTTGCATAGCATACAAACATTTGGGCCGACCCGAGAATCGAATTATAGCCCTAAATAGGTGAGAAGTAAAATTTGAGCATCTAAAAATAATTCTTACCATTCTTTGGGTACTGCTGAGTTCAGCCTCCGGATCGACAACTTTCTGTTCAACGGCGGTCGGCATGTTGTTAAGCTATTTATCAACGTAGAACACTTAAAAAATATACGTTTTATAAAATAAATATTTAAGTAAATAGTGTATGTATCTGTCTCAAAGCGTGTTAATAAACTGACGTCTCGATCGTAACAAAACAGGAACCATTTATGTCTGTTTTTGAAATATCCTATTTTTTCTTCTGTAGTTTCATATGCCAGGGTATGAAAGTGTAATAAATACTCTTCTGAAATTATTTCTCAAATAAAACTGAGAGTACCCTAGAGCAACATGGGTTCACCGAACGAAGGGAAATAGACGTACCGTCATTTTCCGATACAAAACGTTTGTCATTTTTTGAGGGGGAAATCTTATGACATACACATTTTATGGCTCCAGTACACGTTGGTCCAGTTTGCTCGATGAGTACACTCCGTAAATTTTCGTGGTACTGTTCATACGTTGACGTGTTTCATTCTGCATTGATCGATTGACAAAGCTGGACGTAGAGGCGATCGCGGCCGCTGCATTAATTTTTTGTACTTCATCATCATCATCAGCCTATCGCAGTCTACTGCTGGACATAGGCCTCTCCAGTTGCACGCCACTTGCTCAGATCCTCTTATTTGTTCAGCGCTTTCAAATTTTATTTACTTGTGCACCAGCGTAAATAAATTAATCTGGTTATCATTATTCTGAAATCGTTACTAATCATTTATTAGTTATCGAGTAGTTAGGCACTTAGGTGTTACTTTTATGTTTCTTGCGTTTGGGGTTTCATATAACTGATTCATTCTGATAACAATCAATGAGGGTCATTCCAATATTTTTTTTTTTTATATATTTAAGCTCCCAAAATGACTCTGCCCTGCCTGATAGAAAGCATGAGCAGAATCCAAGAGTGGTGGCCACCATCCTCAATGCGAAAAAGAACAATGCAGCATGGTGACCCACACTATGGCGGCCTGGGGGGAAGGGGGATGGTGAGGGGGATAGGGGGCATTGGATTGGGGTATGGGCCTCCGGTATCCTCACTCACTCGATGAAACACAGCGTAAGCGCTGCTTCACACCGGTTTTCTGTGAGACCGTGGTATCACTCCGGTCGAGCCGGCCCATTCATGCCGAAGCGTGGCTCTCCCACGGATATATATTTTCTCATTACTCCATGTCACCATGTTCGTTTAGCAATTAATCGAGACACGACCGTCTACTCTGATGCGTAACTATGAAGTGAACACTTGGCCAACGTGTGATCCCTATTTGCAGCTTGCGCCAAATTTCTTTGATTTGTGCATGAAAAACCGATATTCATTGTGTCGTTGGCGAATGTTGGCCGCAAGTGATGATATACACAAAACAGCCTAATACATGTAGGCCGAATGCACTCCATGCGTGCACGGCCAGCGTGTACTGTGGAGCTCTTCGACTCACATACAAAAACAATCGCCTGTCACTACAAACACACATAGTAATTACAACATAACATTCACAATTTAACGCACACACAGATACATTCTACTTATATAGCTCTAGTACACGTTGGATGCGTACTAGCGCGCTCGGCCAGTGCGTACGGCCAACGTGTTTTAGCATCGATAAAAGATCTCCTTGCTTCTAAAGTCATAAAGGTAAAAAAAACTGTAATAGCGTTTTTCTAGTCTTTATTTTATACTGTACTAACGATTTTATTTATATACGATCAAATGAAGTTACTTCCATTGTCTGTTTGCGTTGATCTTTAAAACTACTTTAAAGGATGTTAATGCAGTTTTCAGCTATTCACAGAGTGATACAAGAGGAAGGTTTATATGTGTAATACATGCATATTATAGTGAAGGAAAACGGAGAATTTCAAAGACTTCCGTGCAAAGCTGGGCCGGGTCGCTAGTATCTTATAACTAAAAGGATACGTAATCAAAGAAAACTGTACAGTTTAAACTCGTTCTTTATTTAATAATTTCCATAAACATTAACTAATTATTAATAATTAATTATCTAGTCACTATTAAGATCTTATAATTTACGTATGTTAAGTACTAATGAAATGTGTTTATTAAGTACACTTGCACTAAATAAAATATTAAATTATTAATATAAAATATAAATGTACAGAATTGATTCATAAGCATTTATTATTTCATAATATTACCTCGGTTACATAAAATAATTACAATAGAAAATTATTATTATATTTTGCCATGTGGTTTAAATTTTAAGTTTACACAAAATTGTTTTCTTACTTTGTTCTAACTTCCTCTTATTCAATCGGTCACTTTGAAATGTTGAAATGGAATTATCGATGTGGAGAAAGAAAAAAAAGGAAAAAAAGAGATTTTTCGAAAAAAGCCGTGCAAAATTATAATAATAAATTCCAAAAATTATGGAATGACTAAGAAGATATACTCGCCACAGCAGTGTTTGTGCTAAAACATATGAAAAAATATACAACTCTATTGTTAAAAAACATTCAATATTGGAAATGAATTAAAAATCGGTTAAGTATAATTATAATTCAATAACATTTTAATTCAATAATTAGTTCAGTCTTAAAAATAAATTAAGTAAAATATTTTTTTAAATTTCATTTATTTTTAATATTAATTTTAAAATGACAGATAAAAAAAGTATATATTGGTGCACTGTTCACACGTATTTATATTTTAAATTGTTGCAATTTTAAAATAAATTACCCATTTTGCATTACCCATTTGCATTGATTTTCTGACATCGAATACAGAGAAAAGGTATTTTATTTCAAACATTGGATTGTTAACAAGGTTGAATAGAAATCAAGGAAAGTACAAGAACGTTCAATTTTAAAGATAGACAGATGGAAATAAACCGTTGAACCAATGCAAGTAAGGTATATATTGACTTTATATTTCATATTTATAACAATTTTTTGTTAGCGTAAGATGTTAAGCTGTTATGTATCGTATCTCTGTACGTTAGAGTTTATTTTGCACTGACTAAAAGTACCTACTCAAAATTTAACATTCTATTTACTGTGGAAATGTGTACTTCGATAAGAAGCAATACAAATCTGTTATGATCTCTTTATATACCGGTTTTATTCGTATTTCGAATGTAAGATAAAAAAAAAACATAAAATATATACATATTTCTGTTGTTAATTATTTTATCGGGTCTTTTAATTTCCACTGCTAATATGTTTAATAGACACTAAAAATATTTTAATAATACTAACACTTGATTTTTATTCAACACATGTACTTAACTCATATCACTTTTTTTCAATTTCAATCTTAAATTTAGACGATTCAATTATGATTCGTTTATAAAGATTTACAATGAACAATCCAGATTGAATAAATATTTTTTCTCTGTAGAAATATTTGTCTTTTCCTTTTTTCCATATTCTTATAAATATAACTTTTTTATTACTATTATTTCCAATTTTATATAATATAAAACGTACATCAATTGTGTACAATTCAAATGTTATTAACAGAAATGATGATTACTTAAACAAACACAGATAAAACATAAATTAATTTGAATCGTATTGATTCGAAATTAATTATTGTAATGGTTTTGTGACAGACATTGAAACCTGTCAAAAATATTCAAACTATTGACAAAATGATACACAAATACAATCCAAAAAATATATTATAATGTAATTAAATTATACAAGAATTTATGTCAGTGTCTATTTTACTGTTTTGTAGCGTTGAGCATGTTTATAAATACAATAAAATATACACAAAGCTGATGCAAATTTATTGTTCTACAAGTACTCTAGGTGTAGACAAACATTAAGTACATTTTAAAGCAGAGAGCTTAAATAAAATCTTCTGAAAGACAGGCACATGTTTGTATAAAACTATTGTAAGTAGAAGGGTAGAAAATATTATATACTAGATAAAAAGTCAGGATTCAATAAGCGAGTAGAGAAAATGTAAGAAAAAATAGTTATAAGTTTAATGTCATTATCAACTGACAGAAATGACGTCATGATAGAAATGTCAAAAATTTACGCAACAAACGGCTTCCATCCGAAACAATTTGACAGTGTTGTGCAGAAATAATTCAATGCACAAACTAGTTAAAATCCATAAAAAATATCTGCATCATATTTCTTGAAAAACACCTTTTTATTATAATAATAGAAACTCTTTTATCATCACAGCTATATGCTATGAATATGAATACAGATCTTTTGGATATTTAAAACCCCATAAGTAATTCGACTAATTTGTGTATTGAACCATTTTTGATTAGAAGATTTGTACGTCCAGGAATAATAGATTGGAAATATGAAATTGATCAATTGCGTCATTCGAAACGATCTCATCTAATTTGACACGAAACAATCGAGCCTCACGATTCTGACAATCGAATGACATTGAATTGACAATTTGACCGAACAGGACTCGATTCGATTTAAAACCAAGTCAAATTGTGTTTTATGGAAACCGTTTATTTATTATTTATTCTTGATCATAATTTTGTGTTGTATTCGTGTAAAATCTTTAATGACGTAATATTTGAAAACTTCAGAAATGAGCCACTCGTTTTTGTATGACTTTTAATACCTAGTATAATAACATTTTTAACACTGCTACACACATTTGTGTGATAACTTCACTTTAAATATAATTTTAAGGCTGTGTTAAAATATATGTATATTAATAAAATTGACATTTCCATATAAAAGGCACTATATAAGGCCAGGTACATTCAAGGCACAGTTTACCGAGTACCGACTACAATAATATTGCAAAACAATTCAAATTACTTATTAATTAAGTGTTATTTTACTAAAATTCGTGGATAAAAACTACACACAATTTATATGCTAAGATATCCACCAGATCTTATTTAATTCGTCTCGTTTTTGGTGAATATTGACATTGGCCGGAAAGTTGAAACAGAAAAGATGGTAATAATATTTGATTAGGCATTTTAGACTTTATTATTCAATACGCTAAATGTCAATCAAGTTTGACGTTTCAAAGGCATAAATATGATTCCTTGAAACGGATCTATTCTGTTTTATACGTACCCGGTGTTGCCATATAGCGTTTTGATTAACCCCAGTAGCTTATAGTCTTTTAGGGAGCTAATTTTTTAGTATATAGATTGAACGGTGGTCAGTAATCGGCCTCTGTTTCCGTTTCGAACTTTCTTGTTGTCATTTAATACATATCAAAATAAGAATTCAGTATCGCCATATAATTTACTAAAGAACCTTTAAATCTGTGCAATATCAGTGTCCACAGGGTAAAATCAACATCGCACATCGGTGTATAAAGTGTAAATATTAATGTAAATAATATGGCTATTAAATGTTTCATTTATAATTATTATTATTTAGCCTGTTTTACAACATTTTCATAAATTATATGCTTCAGGAACTGAGTTATACTAAACGCCCTTATCTGACATTCTACGTATGCGGTATACGTATAAATATGTTGATATCAGTATTCCAAAACCGAATAAAACTTGATATATTTTGCTTTTTAAAAATACAACTTCCGTCAACTACATAAGGTTTAAAATTGATTAGTATAACTCACTTCAATAATTTCGTATCAATATACTACTAAAACAGGCTGTAAATCTAATGATACAATAAAGTGCACCAAACAAGTCACTTACAGTGATCGACGTATATAAGTACCAACTATACAAATACATAGTTTAGGTAATCTCAATAATTAAAACGTTATTTACAATAAAGCAATGGTAGGTTAGGTTACAAAATGGCTGACGTATTACAAAATGGCGGATTACATAAATGACAGTTAGTATTTATATTTCGAACATCGAATCATATTCATAAACTTGTATAGTTAACTCGTAAAATAACGGACGAAGATAGTATTTTCTCTTGGTTTTACATCCGTTTAAATATAATCTGTTGTACTAAATCCGCTCTATTTAGTTATAAATGCCGTTTGCCAAACCAGCCATTTTAAAGTGAAAAACTTAAAAACCACAATAAAACATTAAAAATTAAATGTAAACTAACTATTAACAATCTAACTATGATGCTAACTATCACTGCGATAGTGTAAAAATCACACGGTTTATAAAATAAAATTGTAACATAACCTAAAAATATGGTGATCGCGATTGCGTCTGCGCGGTAAACCAAAATGGTGGTCGCGACAATTAATTTTGACAAGTTTTTGTACAAAAGTATTAAAAAAAGACTGCAGCCAGCTGGTAGAACTGATGAATAGTAGTTTTTAATGATAATTAAGTAGAGAATCGTTATTGTTTTGTGGTCTATGGCTTGATAGAGGGTTACCAAGAGTTGTGTACAGCAGATCACCGGTGAAAAAATCCAAGGAGTCGCGAAGCCCTGGTCTGTGTGGGCTGTTCTGGGAGCTTGCGACGCTTCTCTTGTGATGTGAGCTTGTGCTTCATCTGCTCGTCGATCAGCTCCTGCATATCCATCTATGACAAGAAAAAATAGGTCAATATTTAATAGCTAGTGAATAATCTACTGGCCGAGCCATTACGCTGAACATTCTTATACTTTCTACGAACCCGTAAACTATGTGATTCATATTTGCAATATTTACCCCTTGCTCCTCCGCGGTGACCACATAAATATACTTTCCAGACTTCCTTTCTAGTTTTTACGTAAACATTTAGCAAAACGATATTCATTACGAAACGAAAACCCAACTCTAACCCCCGCCCATGTGACAAATCGCGGTATTTTGAAGATCTAAGCTTAGATAAAACACCTTGTATAATCATATAGAATAACAACCCTCACAATGTATTCGACATATTATGAATTATAACAGAACATAAGGTCCTCCGAACATACCTGCCACTGTTCCAATTGCTGTCCAAGATCCACCTTCTGGCGGACAGCCTCGTAAAGTTGACTGTTTGCCTGCATTAGTTCTACTCTTGTCTTCGCCAAAGCCACCTGGAAAAAAATGTTTTTTTTGAAGATGAAGTTGACCTTTTCAATTTAGGTATCATTTGCCATTTATGTAGCATATCATATTTATGTACCAATTTTATGAATAACTGAATTTTCTCAGGTCTAATAAGTTGACGGTTTTTGCTGTAAATAGATTCTGTAACGGTTCTTATTGCGATCGGCTATTTGGACTAAACTATGATGCGGTTAAGAAGTCTTCCAATTAATCAAAGTGAAGATGGAGATCTAAGAAAACTTATAATCTGTTCACTAGAACGACAGGCCTATCGAAATAACCGACTCTAAATATTTTAATTACTTCAAGTTTATTAACACGAGGCCTTCTCAACATAGTAAATGTTAACGATAATATTAAGAAGGAAAAAGACTATGATAACGAATAAGCTTGCTAAAACAATGTCTAAAATATTGTGTTATAATAGGAATCAAACAATCATTTCAAACTAAACTAAAATCACAATTCATTTTCGGAATGACTTTACAAAAAACGTCACAAATTGTTACCTCTGCAGCCTTCTTCCTCTCCATGGCCTCGTCTCTCTCTTGGCGGGCCTTGGCGACCGCCTCATCGTTCTGCAAACTGCTGTAGTTAGCATCATTAAGGAGCCTGTCACGCTCTTCTGCGGCGGCGCGCAGTTCTACTTCGGCAACTGATAACTGGAACACAAGGAAATATATTATTAATTTCAGCCTTATCGTATTGTCAGCCTTTAAACAAATGGTCGAGGAGCCAGGTGCTTCGCCGGCAGTCTTCATTTGGAAGGAGTATTAAATATTTAAGGTGAGTTAATAATTGACTATATTTGACTATTTGAAGTAAGAACCAGCTCCGGCTAGAATGGTTCTACCGGCAACCGTTGACAATTAAATCATCGAACAGGCTGCCCTAGACAAGGAGGGTCCCCAAGTAATTACTCAATGATATGTCTCTGTACATAAATGGATTAAGAATACCCATTTAACACACTTTGTTATTGTCACACTTTGTGTTTTGTTTTTTGCAGTGTCAAGACCCCTGTTCACCGTACATAGTGTCGTAAGAGCGGGCGCCGATTATTCAGAATAATATCACTGCCTCAGTGGCGCAGTGGTAGCGTATGAGACTGCTGTGCATGAGGTCTCGGGTTCGATGCTGGGTCGGATAAATAGTTGTATGATCTGCAAATATTTGTTTCGGAGTTTGGGTCTTTTCTATGTATAATACGTATGTATTTAAAAAAGTGAAATTAAAAAAAGTATATATTATGTTTCTATCACTTGTCTAGTACCCATAACACAAGCTTAGATGGCGTTGCGTGTTAGATTTCCGAAATATTTATCGTTATTGCAAAGAGAGGAATATATGAAACACACCATACAAACTCTCGTTTTGCCAGTATGGTAACACTGTATGTGTTTGTGTTAGTTATATATATTTGAATTTGTTATATACCCATATAACAAATTCAAATATACACCTCCGTTTTAAAGTGATGTTTATGACCAGTAGTGGATTGTTAAAGGCACATAATAGTGGTTATTATTGAAATCAATATTGCTCTAAAGCTACCAATCAATGGTCATATAAAACCTCTTTTATACAACCATCCAAGAGGGAATGTGGGAAAATAAAAAAAATATTAAAAAAGAAAGCCGTCTGTGTATTTTTTTTTTAAATTTGATGTACGCAGTGTCACTCTCACGACTAACACGAATGTATTAACACCACTCACATAAAAATACGACAAGCCGTTTAGGCTCTAGGGCGTGCCAATGAAATATACATGCACTCGAAAAACATAACCCTCCTTCTTTCGCAGTCGGGTAATAACGTTTTATCTGAATTATAAATATAAATATTAAGCAGTACAGTAATAAAAGTAACAGAATTAGTTTTGAAATGCCTTCCAAAACAATGGGATCGGAACAAAACTACACAATATAATGTGTTTTCTCCGCAATTCCCACGGTTTATTTCCGCGATAACCGATACTTCCGCGGATCAACCGATTTGAACAAAAACACTATTGTCTGTACTCAGACGGTGCTCGTAAAAATAATTTATTGTCATATGTATAATAAAAGTACAAAAATTTTTAGAGATCCGTCCAAAGGAAGGTCCCGTAAAGAGAAAACTAAACGAATAAACTAATGAGCTAAATTCTACTTATACACCATTTTGCACTTACCACCTCATATTTTTATATCACACATAGGTTCACTGGCAGACAAAGCCCCATGGTATTAAGTCCGTCTATGTACAATATGTGCATTAAGTTTAAATAAGTAAATAAAACGGGACCGAGTTACTAAGTACGTGCGTATGTACGTACAACTGTCCTTTCGTAGGTCTGTCACCAGGCTATATCTCATGGACCGTGATAGTAAGACAGTTGAAATTGTCACAGATGATGTATTTCTATTGTTGCTATAGCAACAAATACTAAAAACATAATAAAATAAATATTTAGGGGCTTCCATGCAATGAATTTTTTTTTTGCCGTTTTTATTGTTAGATCTTGGTACGGAACCTTTCGTGCCGGAGTCCGACTCGCATATGGCCGGTTTTTAAACAGATAACTAATATTAGTTCAATATTTTAACAAAATAACAGTTTAAACTTTAAAAAGAAATGTATTGTCGCTTGTGTTCGTGAAATGATGAGCTCCACGTTGTTAGCTGCGATTGTTGCTCTTTACATCAACAATAAAGTAGCCAAAGGTACTTCTTATATCATCATCTATTTTTCGCGTTTAAATCGGTCCAGCCGTTCCAAAGATTAGTCAAAACAGACGTCAGACAAAGTGTTTAAAAGTAGGTATATACCTACCTACATTTATACGTTCATATGCATTTAGTGTAAAGCCGTTCATTTTAAATTACAAATAGATTCTACAATTCATAATTTTATTTATTTGTATAGGTTTAAGGACCAAATCATTTGTAAGTATTTGATTAATTTAATATTAGTAGATTCCAAGCTGTGACGTCACAGTTCATGTCAAAATCGTTATATTGACATATTTGGTGTTGCCAATTAATAAGGTATAAACTACGATACGAAGAAAAGTCTAAACAGTCATAGATTAAAATAATATACTGACCATTTCAGAAAAATAAATTCTCTTCAAAATTCGATCTCCAGATTTAATCAATGCACATAATTTAAACTAAACAATAAAAGTATGGAGATTCCAGTTATGTTCATTAGAATTATATAATCCTTAAAACTCATTACACCGTCAACTGCTACAGTCTCTCCGATACCTTTTGATCCATCCTAAGGTTGCCTGGAAGAGATTGCTTTCGGCAATAAGGCCGCCCTTTGTACATTATATTTTTGTCGTTTACTGTACTCTCTTGTAAAACTGTAATACGGTGTAAAAAAAAGTTAACTATCTATCTAAAAACATCTAAGTACCGAGGTATGTCTACGTGAAAAAAAATTATAATTGTGTAAATTGTTATAAACGCATTATTTAAGGTTTCTTGTGGTTACTTTTTTAAGCTAATTGGTACAAACTCATTAATACACTCTCTCACGTATTAATCGTTTTTTTAATTACGAAAAAATCAACACGTAATAAAACCAACGAATAAATGACTGCAATTATATTATTTAAGTAAGTACTGAGCGATATTATATATAAAAACTCTACCGCCATTTTTAAAGTAGCCGCAAACATATAATGAACCATAGAGGGTATTATTTAAAAATAATATGTATTAAGGTTGTTTCACACATTAATGTCTATGATCTATGCTCAATGCGTGAGTAACACGCAATGTTCCACTTTCTTTTTTTAAAAAGATATTGTTGTAGATAATATTTTTGATACATAGGTTTTATTGTAGTTTTTTATTTATTTTTCAGAGACACAGGGGTGTGTCTGAATAGTATCCACATGAGAAGGCTATCAAGGTGTGATTTCACCCATTTAACACACTTTTGTGTAATAGTGTGAAATATACAACTACATTTTCACCTGTACTTCTCAAGCTCACTTTTATTTTCTATAAAAAAGTTTAAAAACAAATCGACTTAAAACAATAATTCATTCCCATTTCGTCACATCAAACAACACCACTCATCTCATTGTAGTTGATTTTAAAAGGTAAAGGGCGCGAAAAGTAATCTGCTTTAGTTTGAAACATTGTCGTTTCGCGCGCTATTATGAATTTAAAAAAAAAAGCGCCTATCATATTGTCTTTGACGGTGCGACAAGTTAAACTGTTACAGGTCTTTTAAAAACGATGACGTGTTCTAAAATGGGTATTTAAACTACATTTTATTTAAATTCCACTTGGTACTTGACATACCACATGAAATTGTAACTAAAAATTACTAGTTACTAAGAACTGTTTCCTCCAAAGTGTTGCTGTACAGGTTAGGTCGTCGACACCAGAAACGTATAGTGACCTCTACCATCGACCAGGTCACGCTATGCAGCTAATTTAGATCAAGCTCAGATTGTTACATTTCTTAAACGTTGGCTTATTTTTACCCTGACGTGAATAATACTTTAGAAAACATTCTTTGTTATTGTAGAATACTATTAAAGAGGGTAATGCTTCGATATATATGTCGCTTCGTTTGTTAGCCCGGGCCTCATCGAAAATCGTCAATAAGATGCTTTTCTCCAAGCGAGAACCACGCTTATCCTGGGGGAGCTGGACCGAAGAGGACTTAAATGAGGGCAAACCATCTGTAGCAAGTTATTAGACGCCTTACCATCAAGTTATACGTCAGCTCAATTTGCCTGACATTCCGTAAAAACTACTAAAGGATGGTAGAAAAACAAAGGCACGTCTTTCTAGAAGGTTCATCAACAGTTTACAGGCGTCCACTATATGAAATAGGTCTTTACTTAAAAAGGAGGTTTTGTCCTAGAAGGTTATTTACGAGAAACATGACTTCATTTAATGTATTCAATATTCTAAATGACATCATACGTGTCCAAAGCCTTTCCTAAAACGAAAACCTGTTCTTTTATTGTTTTGACAAAGATATTGTTGCTTTAGGGTATTTGGTGAGGCCGTTGTGGCATTATGTAGGCGTAAGTGGGAGTATACTTATACCCAAACAAAGAAATCTAGATTAGAACTTTATTTTACTAGTTTAGTTGGATGTTTGTTACTCAATAACGCCAGAACGACTGGATCGGATCTACAGGAAATTAGACAAAGGTTAATTATAATAGAATAGCATATAGGCTACTTTATAAAGGGTAACTTATAACTTATGGTTTGTCAATAACCATACATTAATCGAGTGAACTATGGTAATATGGTGAGAGCTATTGCTTCAGAACTATGTAGAAACTGCATGGAGTTGTTCCTTAGAAGATAAGATAGATAGATAGATAGATAGATAGAAAACTCTTTATTTGCACACTATAATATTACAGTTAGAAGAGAGTACATAAAATGTGAGACGGAGTGTACAAAGGGCGGCCTTAATGCCAAAAGCAATCTCTTCCAGGCAACCTTAAGAAGATATTTATTTCTTTGAAATATTTTGATATCTAAATTGTAGGAAAGCTATGACAATTAAGTACTGAGTATTGAGTATTGGGCATGCATTAAGCATCTGAACATTCGGCATAATAGATCATAGAGTCTCAAATATGCCAATTTGTTGTTTGTTGCCAATTAATATTGAGTATTGTTAGTAGTAAAATCAGAATACAAACATCTGGTATTATTTTATAATCATATTTGATTGAAAGAAAATATATAAAACACGAACGAATGAATAACATGATTTTTTTCTAAGCACCAAAATAACATTTGAGATCACTGGAGTGTTAAGATTTGATCTCAACTGTTAAATCAAGATAAGCAAAATGTCGGTATGATTGCCAAATAACCTCAATCTCCATGAAGGTCATGTGTAAGTGGTAGATCTCTTAGCAGATATCTACCAGTAACTGTACCACTGAAATATATGTACATATATAAATATAATACACGGAGTTTTGTACGTATTATTCTGTGTAAGACAGCACTGCTAGCCGACCTGAGAAACTTCGCGTCAACAAGTAAGAATTATTGAATCGACAATTGAAATCAAACCAGTACTTCCTGAGATTAACGTAGTTTTAACCAAACGAAATTTAGGCTTTAATACATAGATATTAGACATACATTTGCCATAATTAAGAAAATGAATACATAGAAAACTAAAAGAAAATAAATCCCAGCAAATATATTGAGTGGAGTATAAGAGTGTATTGTGTATAATCCTAGTGGGGTTCGAACCCACAAAATTTGGAAGTAGAAAGCGGCGAAGTGTTTAGCCAACAGACCTGGTGCAGTCGAGACAAGATTATTGACCTTACTGGTCCATAGCTTTTTACGTGAATTGCATTTAATTAATCGCAATTAATGCTTGCAAAACCATAGATACTAATTGAAATTCCAAAAACGAAGCCCAAATACCACTCAGTTGATTAAAAGAAAAAAAATACATTAGACTATTTATTCAGCAAATGAGCAAAACGGTGTGACGTAACGGCTAAGCTCGCAACGGACCGTGACGAAAAATGCAATGAATTGCAATGCAAACCACCTGCTGAAGACAGACTCATTTGTAGATGAATTTGATGTGTCGGTAAAACTACGTTATTTAAAAAGGGGGAGAGTGTCAGAGAGACAGAGAGAGACAGAGATAGAGAGAGAGAGAGAGAGAGAGAGAGAGAGAAACAGAGAGCTTTTTTCATTTTGATTGTAATCGAGGTGGATAATTCCTTTGAATCTGTAGCTACTATTATAAGAGTCGGGATTATATTGAATTCCATGTATTTCCAACTCCACCAGTTATATTCTGATCAATTTCGTTCCGGTTTCAAGACAATTTAATTTTTCCTGGGACTTCTCGAATGTCATAACTCGATGAGTTCGTGTGTCACTGCTGTTAATCCTGCTGTTGATGTACAGGGGTTACAGTGGTGAGCGGGATGAAATATAAAGCCTATACGTGTGTATGTCACGATTCCACTGAAAAACACTCCAATGGCCCGCCACAGGGACCGTACTTTGAGAGGACCCGTAGCATATTATTTTAGGCTCTTTTCAAATTGACACCACGCCAATCAGGCCCTATCCTGAGGAAAATAATTACCACCGATGAGACAAGAATAGATGATCTTTGAATCGTTACAGTCTTTGTCACCTTAATAATCGTTAAATATATTTTTGTACGTACCATATCAAACAAGTACATCTATAGCATATTCGTACCGTGCCAATAAACAACCACCGCGCAATATCGCCGTATTAATTGTTTATTAAGGCGTGACGTCATGCCTTGTTATTACATACAACCTATAACCAATACTTTACGCTTATTAAAACGATACCCATCTTTCATGGCATATAATTATCACATTATCAATCGCATTGAATGTAACTAAACTGCAGTTTAGTAAAACACGCTTTAAGATTAACCATAATAAATAAGTGAAAATAAATCTTTACGTAGTATAAAATGAAGTTATTTCGCTGTTAGTTCGCTTAGATCTTTAAAACTACTGAACGAATTTTAATATAGGTTTGATTTTAATATAGAATTGTAGAGGAACGGGTCACATGTCCCTCCAACACAAAGGGAGAATCCTCCGGCCAGGCGAGGTGATCATGCCTGGCGGGCCGGTGCCCAACGGTTGATGTTGGGTTGTTGCATATATATATGTTAATCGGCGCGAGAACTAAAACGCGAAGAACGCGAGAAAACAACAAGTGAAAAGCATTCTATACTATTGGTTTTAAGCTACCCCCACTAATTTTCAGCCAAATCGATTCAGCCATTCATGAGTTATATAAAGCGTAACTAACACAAATTTATTTTACATATATAGATATTTTATAGGTAAATCTACGAAAAATTTATTTTTCGTCAAGCGAAGCTGCACGTCAAAGCCAGCATATATAATAACAGGTTTAGTTTCTTAATCTAATCCGATAATTACTACAAAATACGTGTATCATAAATCCAATTAAACATCATATTTTTTGCGTATTTTCGCGGAGTAATCTCATTACTCCAAAGGAAACCACTTAAATTCTCAGTAGGATAATCTCCCAAGCCTGTTATACGTTCACGTTTTACTAATTTACTTATCCTCGCCATACGGAATTAAATTGGATAACAACTTGGCTAAGATGTTGAGGCTTGGTTTATTGTTAGCAGTTATTGAGTGTGTCGGATACACACTCAATAACTGCTCTGTTAGGAGAAAGCTCAGGCTTCCCCCAGAATGGAATCAGACTCTAGGCGCGAAGTCGATCCTGGGAGGGACCTGAAATAATATGGTGCGGATCGGACGAAACGGACACAAAAAACACCCAGACACAGAACAACAATATGCGAATCACACAAAGTGTTGTACCATGTGGGATTTGAACCCACAACCGTGCAATCAGTCTCTAGCATAAACACAAGATTATCTCAGTAGTATCATCTAAGGAGTTTTGTTTGCGTACTCAAATGTAATTTATGTGTTAAACCATAATATTTACAACTAAAAACATTACTACATACCGATACTATAATTTCTTTGATATTTAGTTCAACTAAAGTAGTTTTGTTTCATCAAAACATTAAAAGCAAATTAAGATATTATGTTATAGTTTATTGTTATTTATACTGAACTTAACGAAAAGTAATTGTTACGAACTTACCCATATCCTTTAGCATTTATTAAAATATAAATATAGTAATACAATTTCATTTAAACCGAAATGAAAATGCCCTAACAGCAACGAGACCAAGAATCTCAACCACATAGTTTTATGAAAAAATTAACATTCCTTAAACCATAACTCATCTCCGCCACAAATTGTTTCTTAAACTGCTGTTATCAGAACCGAATCGATTCGGTATATAATCCATTTCAATCGGTTTAACGGTTAAAACGGTATATTAATTTAACCGTACTACTGAAGCACAGCCATCGAAAGCTTAACTGTATCGAGAAATCGATAGCTTATCTATGGAATCATGGTTTGTGACGTCACGATACGTGTTCGTTTACCATAGACTAAATAGAAGCTACGCTTTTTTCCAAGCAACATTTAATAGTCTTCTGTTAGGCATTAACTTGAGGTTCTGGCCTATTGTACCGATCAGACAAGACTTGTTCTAAATGATTTATTTCAAGTTTGCCTTCTTTAGCAGTGCAGTTGTCTTACAGTTCTTACGCCATCCACGGTATGAATAGATGTAGTTATACTCCGTATTCTCAATCCCTCCTCACACGGATGGTCAAGAACTTAAATTTCATTTCATTTCAATTGCTGAATTGAAATTGAAACAATAAATTTTACTGTACTTTGGGAATAATCTATAGACTTGGCACAGTTCCAATTCGCAGTACCAATTATTTCTTCTACGAGACGAAGCCAAATGGAAAAACATGTAAATAGTTGTCATGACTTCTTCTACTTACCTTAGAAGATAAATCAGCAATGATTTCGTTCTTTTCGTCGATCTGCCTTTCCCTCTCCAACGCTCTGCGAGCGTGTGCGGCAATGGAGTCCCTGACGCGTGACCCCTCGAGTGCCGCGTACGCAGCCACAGCGTCTGCGCAGGCGGCGGCCAGCGCTCCTCGTCGAAGCGTCTCACCTTCCTCGCCGTCCAAGGACGTAAGAGACAGATCTGAGTGTAATCCTGGAAGAGAACAATACAATTGAGAAAATTGGTCAAACAAGTTTTCTAGTTCTAATTTCTTTGACGTCAGCCTCATTTAACTAGTCCTAGAACGATCGAGACCAACCATTCTTCGTTATGTCCTTTCCAAAAGTTTTCTCGGAGCTAAACTTTTAACATTGAAAGCCATAGTTATACAAAAAAAACCATTTTGTAGCAATGAGGAAAAATCCATGAAAATAAGTAAATATAAGGAAATATTTTCTGTAACAGACTGCTCTTGTAGCACACTCTTATGAAAATAGGAAAGTTCTTGGTTTTCTCTTTTATGAAAATGAGTCGAGTTATTTAAGCTAAGTTTTAATAGCTTCCTCCTTTTGTTAGTCTAAAAAACAACTTTGTCTGTTTCCAGTACGAAAACAGTCAGTTAACTTTAATATTTTATATAGACTGCCTCGCTTGCGCAGTGGTAGCGTACGCGACTGCTGTCCATGAGGTCTCGGGTTCGAATCCTGGGTCGGACCAAATGTTT
The DNA here is from genome assembly GCA_003709505.1 of Hyphantria cunea. Taxonomy (NCBI): domain Eukaryota; kingdom Metazoa; phylum Arthropoda; class Insecta; order Lepidoptera; family Erebidae; genus Hyphantria; species Hyphantria cunea. The sequence goes on along the minus strand of PKRV01001813.1, from coordinate 153,156 downwards.
GCATGATCTGCAAATATTTGTTTCGGAGTTTGGGTGTTTTCTATGTATAATATGTATGTATTTACAAAAAAAAATGTATTTATGTATTCATATCAGTTGTCTAGTACCCATAATACAAGCTCTGCTTAGTTTGGGAGTAGGTGGCGTTGTGTGTTAGATGTCCAAAATATTTATTTATTTATTTATATATTTTACAGTCATAAACTTCAAAAAGACGATATATTTTGCCAATAAAGGTCAGATCTAAATGATATTTTGGTTGAAAACTTTTTCACGTGTCAGAAGGCTCATTCAATATTGTTCCAGTATATTCGATAGTTGGGTGACTTTCTACAGCAGTGCGTGTTCCAAATTCAAATGATATCATACACGTCACGTTGGCTCAAAGGAGCGTGGTACGCCTTGACACCACAATAATGTTGGTAAATAAATTAACTGGCTAAAATTCAAATCATTGTACTACAAAATGTATATAGATTTTATTTAGATTTAAACCTTATTCTTAAAGTCTTAAAGTTTTATTATGGTACACAGCTCTTGAAAATAATATTCTAGTTTTAAATACTTATACACTTGTCTTTGGGATTAAATTTAAAAAAAAAAGAATTAAAAAATCTAAGTAGGTATGTTAAAATTTATGACCATTTCAATTTTCAGACATTAAAACTTGTAAAGTCAAATATTTCAAATCAAACTAAATTTTTAACTAAAAATAAATGTATAAAGCCATGAATGGATGGATTCATAAAAATATTGGGTAATTTTCGATGTCAGATTTTTTACATAGATACTTAGTTTGATTTAAAAAGCTTAAGTGCTGAGTCCTTTCAGCGATTTTAATTCATTCCTACACCCGATATACGTTCCTAGACATCATGTCATAGAAGTATTTTTAAGGTTAAACATTTTATAAACGGCTCAGATTTTACAGCAACAGCCAGTACCAGTTAAAGGTACCTATTTAAACTTGACCTTCTCGATCTATATTGTCTACACTCCCCAATCTATCTGTGGGTAGAAAGCACCTCAAAAAATCACAGTAATCATTTCGGGTTAACATAATATGTAACCTATGGCACTTAAAGCGGCTTTCAATTGGTAAAAATAATTTCAAAATAGGTTCAGTAAATCCAAAGATTACCTAAAACCCCAGTATTACGTCAGTACAAAAGTTATAGTTGAAAACATGTCGGTGTTTACCTTTTAGTACCAATAGAAAATATACCAAATATACGAGTATATAAAAAATATAGGTATTTTATACACAGAATGGCAGCTAAAAAGAATGACAGTTACTACAAGTAAAACATAGAGAAAAAATAAACAATTTAAACATTGCACTGTTGGCAGATCACGTCGAAGGTATTGCACAATTTTGCTGTGGATAATTAACATCAGTTCGTTCGTCCTTTCGATGGAAACGTGTACAGAATAACGTTATACGTCGAAATATAAAGGCATCACACAATCCCATACAACCGACCCAGTGCACACATGACGCAGTGGTTTACGCGGTCGCCACGCCGTACTGTATAGCGCCAAGTGTTGTGGGTTCAATGGGTATATATGAGGTCATATGAGATAACACTTTGTGTGATGCATGAATTTCTTTTATGCAAAAACAACTGAACGGATTTATATGAAACTTTATATCAGAACTATAAGCTGACCCGACGAACGGTGTTATAGCCGCTACAGCATTCTACAGGTATGGTTTTCTCATATTTTTTTAAATACAAACCTTGTCCTGAGAATAGCTATCATACAGAAAAAAATCATCCAATTTGTTGCAGCCGATCGGAAGTTAAGCGCGTACATACATTTCATTGATTCATTTTTATTTATTTGAAGGTAACACATAGACTACTTTTTGCCGTGATATCCTACATAAACACAGGTGGAGTCGCGGTAATCTGGTTGTAAATAAACAAACACAAAAAACAATCGAATTGAGAACCCCTTCTGTTTGTGTAGACGGTCAAAATGATCAAAGCACACCAATTCGACTCAGTAGTTCATGATTAACGTTCAAAACGTGACCATATTATTATTAGTCATACGTCATATATTAATATTTCCGTAAAATAGTCCAGGAACGAATTCGCGAAGGTCGTTCGTGTCTGCAGTATATACCACTGACTCATTGACGCAACACAGACAAGTTACAGAAGGTTAAAACTGATGAGAACATGAAAATGCTATGGAGTTTTTGGTTATAAGGCTATATTTTACTACAGTACAAATAAAATTCTGTGTGGCTAACGTTTTCAATTTATGTATAATAAAGAACACGTACGAAGCATTAAAGTTTTCGTTAATAATTTATAACAGAAATAATAACGCTCTTACTGTTACTGAATTAAGTTTCAAATTACATTAATTTTTATTTAATAGAAATCATGAACCAGATCTCTATTTCATTATTTGTTGTTGCACGTATACGTAGTCTACAATTTTATTACAAACTAAGAGAGAGATCATCAGAGAGAGGAAGAAAGAGAAGGAACAGCGCTCTATAATAATATATTTTCTAAAAAAAAGTGTGTGTGTGTACTTATGTGCACACTTTAGAAGTTATACTTGTTTGGCGTAACAAGATAACAATTTGAAAAACTAAAATGTTGACTATAGCTAACTTCATGGTGCGATGCCTCCGGTGGTTCGGGTGTTCATGGGCAGCGGTAATGGCTTACCATCAGGCGATACGTCTGCTCGTTTGCACAGTATTCCATAAAAAAATTGCTATAACTACTGTTATCGAATCGATGTATCGATGTATCGATGTCAATAATAATTATTTAGCATTTTTTTATCATTTCACGGTCGATACCTGATAAATATAGACACTTTATCAATATTTTAAAATTTGCATACAGTTTCATTTTCAGTCCTACCTATTAATTCTCTTTCTCTTATGTAAAAACGTATATCATTTGAAATTAGTATGCAGCTATTAACGTGTTTTTTTTCACTTTTATATAATTCTCATTATCACGGCCTTAAAATACGTTTTTTTTTTATATAATATTGAGAGATACTTTGTAACAATGATATGAAATGAATTTTTGAACAAATAACGGTTTTGTTTCATTTCAATTCAATATCTTTGATATATCTCCCATATCCCCAATAATATATCCCATACTTGCCGACTATGATAATTTGATTAAATTTTTCTTTAGGGGAACGAATAAAGGATTAACCTATAATGATGATGATGTTCTCCTAGCCGATTTCGGCCACTGCTGCCAGTCTCAACGGAGGCCAGCCTAATACGCAGGAGATATAGTGCACAATTGTGTGAGCACATAGAGGCACTCTGTGTTCTCTCAATCTCATAATCCGATGGGACAGTTATCCGACACGACCGACAAATATGCATCCTGTAATCCAACCCACGATCTCTAGGTTATCAGTAAGGATTACATCCTTAATAATAACAGACCGGTGATTATATTATAAAAGAAACTTTTTTTTTACGTGTTGGAATGCCTTTACGCACTTCGCTCCCCCCCCCGCGGGGACAGGGGGTTCGCTTTGTTTGGGACTCCTGACTGACTCGCCAGACTACCCACTAAACCACTACGGTGTGCCAATCTGCGCCTGAGACGGGAGAGATCCGGGAACCGCTTTCTTACGCCATCCGGAGTTATAAAAAAAAAGGGGGAAACTAGCTGAACCCTGTATTTCCCGCGGTACAAAGATATTGTATGAATTGTATCTCTATTAAGTGTAGCCTGTGTTACTCTGACGTATAAGCTATATTATTGTATAGTTTAATTAAAATCTATTCAATAGTTTTTACGTGGAAGAGTTACAAACATGCATCCACACTCACAAACTTTTGCGTTTATTATATTAAAATAGTAGGATTGACGATTTTTTTTAACATTTTTATTGAACTTTCTAGAAAATCAGGTCCACAGATTGACTGAGAATAATATGAATAGTGAATTTTTGTGACTGGTTTATTTTAGCCCGTTTAACTTAGGTTCTATAACTCTTTCTATATTATATATAAAATATGGAAATAACATGACAGCTATTAACCCCGAAAAAAATTTTAACAATATACTTTCTATAAACCAAGCTCCTAGCCTTGAAAATTATAAAGAGTATAAATCAATTTGTTAATAGTTAATTTACATATACGTATTTTAATTGGCGCCAGAATATAGTCTTTGATTTCCGACTCGTCTTCCTTCCTCGCCGAATTATACTTCTGCAGTACTCTACGTGTTGGTTGCACTACAAACTGGTTACGCAATACCTGGTTACGTTAAACTGGTTATTTATGTTATTCCGTGTAGGGACCACTGTCGTGAACCATTTATTTAACTTAAACAACTATTTGTTGAAAAGTTTTAGGTAATTATTTTTCACCATTTCGCAGCAGTTTTATAGTATACCAGGTGTCACCCGCGGCTCGGTTATATGTCGGTTATCGCGGCAAATAGTAGCCTATGTATTATTCTCATGTATAAGCTATACTACTGTAAAGTTTCATCCAAATCCGTTGAGTAGTTTTTACGTGAAAGAGTAACAAACATCCATACCTACAAACTTTCGTGTTTATAATATTAGTAAGATATGGTGGGTACGACTCCGGTCGCAGGAATGATTGTGGTAAAGAGAAGCCATTGTCCTTCGTCAAGAAAGTACCTGGATTCCAAATTTTATTGAAATTGGAGAGCGGTTTAGCGATGAAAGCGTAACAAACAGAATAGCAGAGTCACTTATGAATTTATAATAAAAACTAGCTGACCCGGCGAACTTCGTACCGCCATATTTGTTTCCGTGATTTTTTTTTAAATTACCGGTAGGTTGTAGGAGGGTAAGAATTTAGGATTAAATGTATTTTTAACTCAACACCATAAAAAAATAACGAAAAAAAATTGCCCCAAAAATTACAAAAAAAAAATTCAGTTAGAAATAATAATATTTGTAAATCAAGTCGAAGAAAAGCGGGCGGTTAAAACCCAACGAAGTGGGTACAGGTCGGCTAGTGTTAAATAAAATAGTTTTTACGAATAAGAAACTAACAATATGGTAACCATCTGTACAAATATAGTTATTTATTTAATGCCTGACGTAAACCTGCTAACAGGTTCGATGATATCAACTTTTACCCGCCTTCAAGTTTACTCAAGAATGTTTTTGAGATATGTATGAGTCATCTCTGACTGCCTCTGTGGCGCAGTGGTAGCGAATGCGACTGCTGTGCAAGAGGTCTCGGGCTCGATTCCTGAATCGGACCAAATGTTTGTATGATCTGCAAATATTTGTTTGGGAGTTTGGGTGTTTTCTATGTATAATATGTATGGATTTACAAAAAGAAAGTATATAAGTATTAATATCAGTTATCTAGTACCCATAGTACAAGCTTCGCTTAGTTTGGGACTAGATGGCGTTGTGTGTTAAAATGCCTAAACATATTTATTTATTTATTTATTTATCTCAGTTTAAATCGAGAGACACCAGGGGTATTTCGAATGAGTTTAGTGAACAAAAGAGCCTTTTAAGTGTTTTATACTTTTAAAGAATTCTTTCAGCGACATAAATTCTCGGAAACCTTGGCCGAATTTATTTGTGCAAAACTAAATTCGTCCAAGGTTTCCAAGAATTTATTCGTTCGTGGGAGAGCTACGCTTCGGTACGATTGGCAGCACTTGTGATGCCTCTGGTGTTGTGGGCGGGGGAACGTTATCGCTTACCATCAAGCGATACGTCTGCTCGTTAGGCCACCATTCAATAAAAAAAACCAATTGTGGAAATATTTAAATGAACAATATACCAACTAGTGTGGGCAGCGTGGTACAGCAGGCCGTAACCTCATTTCTGAGGAGAGGCCTAGGTTCAACTGTGTATTATTAAAGCATGTTGATTGGATGTCATTACAGTCCGGCTCTGTTACAGTAGTTATCATCAATAAGCGGGACCGACTGCTTAACGTCACCTCTGAATCACGGAGACGCTCATGGTATCATGCCGCTAGCGGTCACCCATCCAGGTAATAGTCGCGCCGACATTCCTTACCTTATCCTTACCTTACCCAGTAGTTATAATGTTTGAGAATAATCCCAATTCAAGTTATCTTCGGAAGACGTCGATTCGATACGACTTTTATCATTACTTTCATATCTTTCGTGACGAAGTAGAAAAAATACTATTCCTATACAATTGTTTTTGTTAAACAATTTCAAAGAAGCACGATTTATTCAAATAGGCAGTATTGTGTATGGATCGAAGTGGTTGCGTGTCGGCTTGATCGACGCCTAAACCAGAATTGAGGTTATAAGGTATTATATCGTCTATAGTGTATATCTATGAATATTTCATTATATGTATACATTTAGTTAGCTACCTTACTTTATTGCTGCGTTGGCATACTTATCTATAAGAGCGGTTTTAAGCAATCGTTGATAGTATTACAATTGAAAAAATACTAACTGCTCACAATATAATACGTTATTAATTTTAGTAAAGACTTTCGTCTTAATGTTGGTTTATGTCAGTTTGAAGCGGGAACATACATCAATATTTTTTTGTTTTTTCGAAAGACAGTCCCCATTTCATGTCTTTCACATTTTTTATAATTTTTATCATTAACTCCATCACGACGAAGACTTGAAGACTCGAAGACTTAGAATTGAAGACTCGAAATACTTGACATTGGCAGAAATAGCTGATCCGGCTGATTGCCATATCATCAAAAGAAGAAGAACATTTTGGCGACAATTTTTAAAAAAAATTCACTCTAACCGAAGCACACATGAATTTTTGTGATTGTCTGAAGGACAAAACTTTATCCAGGATTATAATCCAGCTAAGGATTAAATCTTCTGGTTACCTGAAAGCGTCTTTTTATTAAAAGGGTACGAGTATGTTTATATACCGTGTTTTTTTTTAAATTTATAAGTTACAGCGTCTAAATAAAACTTGTGATGTATTTTGTAAGTTTATAACAGCAGCTGAATTATTTCTATATAACCTGGTTAACGCTGACGTCAATCTCTCACTACATAGCATTAAGTATAAATGCTCACAAAGCTCATTTATTTCTATAAATTAAACCTTAAAGTAGGACTTAACGAGTCTAAAGTTATCATGCCCTAAAATATAAATATGTTTTCCTCTCACCTGAATCATCATCATGTCCAGTATTGAGCTGCAACGCTAACGACCTGAGCTGTTTGTACACTTGAACAGCCTCGCTCCTCAGCCAGCCGTCGTCCTGATCCTCAGGCTCGGACTCCATCTCCGCGTGCAATGATCTGGCAGTATCTGTCGTATCGATTGGGTCTGGTGCGCCGATCCTCTCGGCTAGTGTGTCGTGGGACCTTTGCAGGCGTTCTAGTTCCTTCAGGGTGTTGTGGTACAAGTGTTCCTGCAGAAGATAAAATGCGTGAATTTAGTTACTTTACTGCCTCGGTGGTGCAATGGTAGCGTATGCGACTGCAGACTTAAGGGCTCGGGTTCGTTCCCGGGTCGGACCAAATGATGGTATGATCTGCAAATATTTGTTTCGGAGTTTGGGTGTTTTCTTTTTGTATATAATAAGTATGTCTTTACAAAAAAAAGTATAGTATGTATTTATATGTTGTTGTCTTGTACCCATAATACAGGCTCTGCTTAGCTTGGGACTAGATCGCGCTGTGTGTTAGATGCCCGAAATTTTTACTTTATTTATTTATTATGAAGTGAGGGGTATAAATGTATGTACAACTATTTAGTACTACATCTACTATCGACAGAGGTCTCTACTAAAAGATTGTGATGATAACTATGCAACAGATATCTACATCTATATTTTTATTAATTTATTTAAAGAGGGACAAAGAAGCACATGGTACTAAAACTCAGGAAACACAAGCGCGTTGCTGGGTTTTTTGGGAAAGAACTGCGCTCATTTCTGGTGAGTTTAGTTCGAGTTTTTTGTTAAAGCAGTAGGATAGAGGATATGAAAATATATTGGTTTATACAACAGGCCGATTACAATGAAAGAAGATTCGAAACGGTCAATAAAATATCAATAGATCATTCAGTGGTTAAGTAGACGTGGCCTTGTGAGCTAAAAACGGTCATAATTCCTTTGTTTATCATGACCAGTATAATGAACTATCGTATTCCGTGAAATTTTTACCGTGGCAAGTCAAGTTTTATATTAGAAATGTTATTTATAATGTAGGGTTACGCCTCTTTTTTATTTTAGACACATATTGTTCTAAATCTTTCTTTACTATTGTGTATACAGAAACTTTTCATATATGTACTTTTAACCGATTTGGAATTAAATTAAAGGCAAGGTTAACGTAAGATCTTAGCAAAACGCCCGTATCTCCGTAACCACACAAAGCGTCATTTGTACATTTGAACGCGCGTCGCACAAAAGAGCGTACATGAACGATGGCCATCAGATTTGAGGTTGCCCAATTCGTAAAACCTTCTAGGCTTTGAATAGAAATTACATTTTAATTACCAACCATTGTTCTTTCTTCACGTACGGATATTGCACAGTAAAAGTAATTATTTCTCTTTATAATGAAGAGAAATACTGGCCCTTAGTAGCTGGCAGGTAATAGTAGCGGACCACAAGTGATTAGGAGAATATGTTTTCCTTGTAAAATCGACACGGGCAGACGGTGGATTTAGGTGTTTTTGCCTAATTCAGTACAATACAGTACATCTGTGGCGTCTGTTTGTGTCGATCTATGATTTTTATATGTAGCTTCAATTTGACGTTCATAAATGTCACTTAGTGTCTTCATAGAATTAATAATTTTGAATTTTTTGAAGATTGTTTTTTGTTTTTGCGAAAGATGGTCCCCATTTCATGTCATCCACATTTTTTATAATTTTTATCATTTATTCCATCACAACGAAGACTTGGAGACTTAGAATTGAAGACTTTAAATACTTGACATTGGCAGAAATAGCGGATCCGGCTGGTTGCCATCTCATCAAAAGAAGAATTTTTTAATCTTGGGAGAGGCATTCGTTCAGCAGTTGCCGGTTTGCTGATAGTAAAGTAATAGTAACATAAATAAATATCGTTATATAACTGACAAGAAGTAGAAGAACTACGAAAATGAAAAAAACGCTCACGAAGACTTATGTTTTTATTTTATTTTATTAATTGGAACAAAAAACAGATAAATGTTGGATTATAACTGACAAAATTTATGAACATGTAACCAATACTATTGTTCTCAGATTACACAAAAAAAATAGGTCGTATTACTCAGTAAACATAAAATTTATAACAAAAACAATATGTATCACGAGTGAAAATCAGTTAAATATGGTAAATCTTTTGGGATGCTAATGCGAATGAGGGATGTAGACTGGCTAAGACCGAGTTGTCCGACGCTCCCTGGGGATGCCTTTAGACTGATAGATTAAGGAATAATAAAATAAATAAATAAATATTTCGGACATCTAACACACAACGCCATCTAGTTAGTCCCAAACTAAGCAGAGCTTGTATTATGGGTACTAGACAACTGATACGAATACATAAATACTTTTTTTTTGTAAATATATACATATTATACATAGAAAACACCCAAACTCCGAATTAATAATGAGACAGTACAAAGAAATAACAAGAATTAAGAAAGAGGAGATGCTGCAATGGTTAAGGTTTGGTTATATATAGGAACGAGCGAAGATTAGTGCACAGCAAATAGGTAGACTAATTATAAGTGCATTGTCGCCTCTAAGTTCAACCTCCCTCCGTAGAATTAGGAGAGGTTATTCAAATTTAAATAACACAATGGCCGTAATTTTGTGGTAACACAATAAATGCGGTTTTAAAAGTAAAAGTACAGCACAACGTACCTCATTAAGCATGCAATAAGTGGTTTATAATTATCATAATAATTTTTTACTTTAATCATATTATGTATTATCTTTCTACATGAGTATTTAATACTGCAGTTTTAGTTTAGGTTATAGTAAATCAAAATTTTACAATAGACTGTATGGATGGCGAGGTGTTTTAAGCGGTCATTTGCCACTTCCTACTATGCTCGATTGCTGTATGATCCCTACACGGTACAAAACTTTGTGTAATCCACAAATTGTTATCCTTAGCTTGAGGATCCGTTTGATGTATATTGGTAATTTTATTTCTTAGAGCGGGAGTTGTCGTTTTTAAATCGAAAATGATAAAACACACGAGCATAAAATTACGCCAATATCTTCGTCTAACTAGCTACTAAACGCTCAGATTTGGCCAACTATAATAAAAAAAAAACAAATGTATTATACAATACGTAAGGCTCATACAATTTTGATTCGCGGCGTGTAGAATTTACTAGCTTATTGTAAATATTGGCATACATGTAGCTATTTTCATTGATCTTTGGGGTCCTAACTCAGAAAATTTGGAAATGCCATACATCCATTAATACTTTATCTTATTCTTTTACGTGAGTATTAGAATAAAATAGTATCTGCGGCCAAAATTAGAAGTTTGTTGCCTCAGAGGTTTAAGTTCTGCGTTGGATGAATCAGTCAGTCCATGTATTATGTACAGATAAAAATGTATTAACAAAAAGATATAGTAATTTTACCTTTAGTACAACCTGTGTTTGGTTTGGTTATGGAACTCACTGTGATGTCCCGGTAATCATGAATTCGATTCACAAATATGCAAGTCCTGACCTTCAAAAGCTATTATTTACATTTTGCAATCCACCCGTATGAGTAGTATACGTTTTTTTTTATTTCTCATCTTATTGCTTACTTTTCCCTTCCAATGTACGCCCAATTTCCCCATAATAAACTGTTAGTAGTCGTACAAGTTCTATTTGAAAAAAAAAATTACTTCTGCCTGCCTTTTTATTGATATAAGTGTATGTGTGTAACGTACATTATAGCTTCCACTAATGATTGAGTAATAGGCAACGAAATAAATTACCGATAAAGCATATATTGCGCGAAATTACATATAATTTTTACATTTTCATCATTACACGTTGAAAGATTCCAACTAAACGTTTGATAGAGTGTGGTTGGGACCTACAATTACACTTATAGTTACTTTAAACGTATTGTGACATATTTATTATAGACACATCTTTCATCATCAGTAAAAATAAGTTTAATTTCTTTTCATTGGTGATTGCGAGACCGGAGTCTCAATGATGCAGGAGCGTCTCAATAAAACGCCATAGCGTGGTACACAATCCTGCATTGTTTGCATTAGCAATAAATATGGCTATCACTATTGGATTCTACGAATGCTTTCCATCAGACAGAGTCACTTAGTCGGGCTCATATTTAAAAAAACATGTTCAATCTTTTTTAATAATCAGCCTACATATGGCTTCTTATTACACGCCGCGTCTTACGGTATCGTTGAAATACCACATTCAGAACAAATTAATTTACGTTTAAAAATTGATGATGCTGTTCGTTAACGAATTATCCGAATCGATATGCGTGTTAAACATTATTGCAATCAATATATTTTGAAATGCAATTCACTCATCACTAACTATTATTATGTTTTTGTTTATAGCTAATTATCTTTTAGCTTAACTACCCAGACATATTTCCCTGCAGCTTTTGTGGTGTACAATTCTGTCTTAGTCCTTACCTGTTCTTTTAACTGCCTTTCAAGAGCTACAATCCTGTCATTGGCTTCCTCCAACTGTTGCATCAGGTTCTCTTTGTCCTGCAGCGATCCCATTAACCTCCTCTCCAAGTCTGTCCTTTTGTCTGTGACTAACGCCAGCTCCGCTTTTAAGGATTCCAGACTTTGCACATGGTCCTGTTGGAAAATAACATAAATTACAACTTGACGACTTAAAATAATACAATAAGTATCAAGGTAGTAGAGCCACGCTGATTTCAGTATAAACGGGCCGGCTTAACCAGGGCAGTATTACCCTCGCACAGACAATTTACATAAATGACAGCGTTCGGGCTTTCGTGTTTTGTTAGAGAGTGCCAGACCGGAACCCAATAATGTAGAAGCATCACTAAGCTGCTATGGTGTGGCTCACCACGCTGCATTTTTGCATTGTCTGTATACGCAATGAGTATGGTGAACACCACTCTTGGATTCTACTTATGATTTCCATCAAGATTAGTAAAGTCATTTTGGCAAAAAACTATAACCCGACTGATTAAAACTTTATATAGACGTCGCCCTACCCATTATTACGAACCTATTGACACCAAATTTATGAAAATCAGCTCTACAGTTTAGGCGTTGCGGCGGAACGTACAAAAATACATCTAATATCAAAACTATGGCCCTTCCTTTTGGCTACGGCTACGGCTATATTAAATTAGAAATTATATAAAATTAAATATTTCAAACCTCATTGGACCGTCAACTACTGCCTTTCCGATACTTTTTGATCCATCCTAAGGTTGCCCGGAAGAGATTGCTTTCGGCAATAAGGCCGCCCTTTGTACATTATACATTTATCATTTTCTGTACTTTTTTATATATCTGTATTACGGTGTACAAATAAAGAGTTTTCTATCTATCTATCTATCTGTCTACGCCGTAAAGAAGACCAAGCATTTCTGTATAATACCAAAAGACAAGAGCTGAATATAGCTTTAAAAATGTCGTTTTTTAATAGTGTTTAACAGTAGTTATGTCCTATTCCAAATTTAAGCCACTGTATTGACATACTATCTTTATAGGACAGATATTTTTCGATCAACTCTTTTTCTTTTTACTCTTTTTTGAATCATTCGAATACCAAGAAGCCATAAAGAAATGAAATAATATCATTTATTTTATTTTCAAGAAATATACTGTAAGAAATATGAGAACTAAGAGCTCATAGGCCTAATTTTAGATTTGTTTTGGTACTTTCATAGTTGTTTTAATTGATTGTTGATTGTAACCGAAAAAAAAATTCTCACACGAACTTCTTTGCAGGTGGTAACAGTTGTTTGTTTATTGATTAGAAATGAATTCTATATCTTAATCGTTCTTACACAGGGTATATCTTATTTGAAAATTCCTAAAAAAACAACTGCGTCTAATCCACTTACCTGTAAGCTAGTTTTCCTAATCGAGCACTGATCCTTCAGCCCCTCCAGCTGTGCCAGCAGCTGTTGTTCCATGGCTGAAGACTCTTTGAGCTGTATCGTTAGTCTGGAGTTTTGAGCTGTAAGCTCCGCGATGAGGCTGGTTTTTTCTTCATCCCGCTGGAGACAAAAATTAAACATTTAAACTCAGGAACGTGTCATGAAATAAATATTAGAAGGGCAGTATTTTAGATATAAGAAAGTTCTTGAATTCATACGAATAATTAAAATTAGGAATAGTGTTAAACAGAAACTTGAAAGAACTATAAAAAGTTTTTAGGCAGGTACTTATAATACGACTAAATATCAAAATTATTTTGATTTATTGATTAATGATAATGATTTTAGTGTTTATATAAACATATAACAGAACCAATAAACTATAATTATTTAGAGTCAGACAAATAACTTCTTGGAAACTTTGGATTGAATTTTTAATTCTCAGAAACATTAAAATTGTGTGTTCTATAAGTCTGAAGAGTATGATCGTGACGTGCTGGCGAAAGGGTACACGACAGCATCGTTCACGGATTATAAGTGTTGTAATCGAAAAAGTTTTTGCTTATAGATTTAAAAAAATACAAAAAAACATAGTACCTCCTTAAATCATATTCGATCATAAAAAAAACGTTGATATAATCATAAAACGAAAGAGTATTGAAAAAGAACTAGCATTATTCTTATAAAATGACTAAAAGTTGATGGAGAAATAATAGAACCATTAATAGAAGTAATAATTAATTACTATCAAAAATATAATACAATTATGTGTATTACATATTGAAGGAACGGAAAAATTCGATTTATAATAGTTGATGATTATCAGTTCTAGTCCAAGACAGAATTGAAGAGGAAATTGTGTAATAAAACAGAGCATATTATATCTACAAACTGATACAGTATAAAAACTAGAACAGGGATTTCCCTGTTTAAATTGAATTTTAAATAACATCGGAATAAGCATTTGTAGTATTTGTCATAAAATATTTGCGGGACATTGCATTACATTACATTTGAAAAACTTTAAATCAAATTAGCCAACAGAAACTAAAGTACACGAAACAGATTTCCTTATGTTCAATTTATGTGAGTAAAATAAATCCACAATCATTATGATTATTTTTGTTTTGTAACATTGTCCACTCGTTTTATGAGGATATGTGTCATACAAACATAATTATGGTACCGACCGAGTATAATAACATTGAAATCAATTCCTTTATTCGTGAAATCATAAAAAGGGGCAAATAGCTTTCGGTACACTCTGCTAAGATTTATAGCCGTAACGAAATAATGTTCTATGATGTATAATACTTATGAGTATGTTATAACTCATAACTATTAATGTTAAACACACAAACGATTTTAGGAATTTCCTAACCGGCTTAGCACCTGAGAATACTGACCAGTAACCTAGTCAGTCAGAACTGTCGTTCTGAAAAACGGCAAATAGTCTACTAATGTATTAAAGAGATGCGATTTTTCAGCTTAGTCTAGTCAAGAAATTCTTAAGTACGATTCCTCCTATTTTTATCCTAAGAGGTCGACCAGATTGAACCTCCTGAGATGAATCCCAGAGGATTTTCCCAGAGTTTAAACTTTACAGACCTAAATGTCACCACGTCACAATCCCGGGTCATCACTATCGCAAGAAAAAGCTGGTGGAACCGACCTATTAGATGACTCTTTTATAACATCCATTGGCTATGTTAATAGCTTCATGAATGGTTTATTTTTTGTCAATGCAAATACAGATCGTAGATACCTAGTTAATCCAGCAACCGAAACTAACTACTGACAGCACACATTTACAGATACTGCAATCAAATGTTTAACTATTCTCCAAACTACATTGTTCTGAGCATTAACCGTGGATAATCACCCTAATAAGTGTAGCTCCACCAGGCAATATTGCCACAGCAAACTGGACTCTTTACCATCAACCTGAAAAGCTATTATGTCATGAAAACATTTTGCGAAACAGTTTTTGCCCAGAGATTTTAGAAGGACGTCAAAAGGCGTGACGCGCTTACAACATTGTCTCTTGCAGTTAAACTGGCTTTACCTGTTATGGTTATACTCTTGCATAGTATAGAAGATCTTAATCCTTTAGACATGGAAACCATTAAATGTTTACATAACGAAACAACTGACCAACTATAATGTAACTTTCTTAAGTCAATTTGTGAAAAGTCAAGAAATTAACAATATGAAGCATTTGTAACATTTTTTTGAGTGCATGCCAGAAAAGAATTAGAGAAGGCATTCAACTTCCAGTAGCCTCACTCAAACGTTCCAAAGCTACCAAAAAATTCTATTGAGAAATTTAATAAAACAATCAATTGGAATTTAAGCCGGCTTATGGCGTTTGGACAAGCTCAGCTTTATGTTTCCATATAGCCATAATAGCTCTGTTATGATCTTTCAGAACTTGATCATTTAATATAAATTAACTTCATATAAATACTCAGCATATATAAATATAAAGAAATGTATATATTGTAAATATATTGACATACAGACATTCTATGAACATTTTAGACAATTTCCAACACCTAAAGATGAAGCATAAGATGGCTTTATGAATATAGTTACAACTACTGATCAAAACAAAGGGTTTGTGACGCTGAACAATGCAAAGCATATTAAAATGTGTCAACAACCTTTGTCTGACTAAGAAGTGTAATTAAATCGTCACCTTACTCTCTGAACGAATCGTGAGCCTCAATGACATATGGCAACAATTTCCAAAACAGAGTGATAAAAATCACATGCTGCTTCTCTGAAATAAAGCTCACCACTGTGGATATACGTTTACAGTAATCGTGGAAAATTCTGGCAGACTTTGGCCGCCATTTAAACAGTTTCTACACCATACAGTTAAGTTGGTCTTCAAATTAGATTCCAATGGCGTGGAAAAATGCGTGACAATAGTATCTCAGGTCTGAAGAGCTTAGTAACTTATTTTTGATGAAGATCTATTTCTTGTTATCATCAGACAATTCAACAGATAGGTGGGACTCTCCCCTCATGTCCAGGTAGTTATACATCCACACTAATTAATATCTTTCATACTAATACTAGGTTAAGTCATTCTGTAACTAACAAAATGTGGATGTCTAATAGGTCCGAAATAAATAATTTGAATTGAATTAGTAAATCCTGCAAAAGTCTCACCCACCCACCGATAAATGTAATTTTACTGCAATATGCAAGTTGTTTTTGCTTCGTAGTGGAAAGGGAAAATTTACGGAAATAACTGCTCTAGTAAGATCTTTAAGTAAAATACATTTCTCCAAATACACAAAACTAGAAAGTGGAGTAATCTACGCTGACATGCCATGGATGAGTAAGTATTTCGGGTTATTTGAGTAGATCGTCTTCATGCTTCCGAGGTCAAGGAAAATGTCAGTTCCGATGTCGTCATTAGAACAGTAACCGTTTAGAGGCCTTCTGGGGTTGAAAATAATCACTTCGCCAAATGTAAGGAAAATAAGAGAAATACAAGAAAAAAAAATTCAAGAGGAATGGTATGACCTCATTTCAACATGAAGACTCCTGACCATGTGAAGTGATCAATGGGTAAAAATCTTATGTTTGTATATATGTCGGTTATCGCGGCAAATAGTAGCCTATGTGTTATTCTGATGCATCAGTTATATTACTGTAAAGTTTCATTCAAAGCCATTGATTAGTTTTTACGTGAAAGAGTAACAAACATCCATCTATACAAACTTTCGTGTTTATAATGTTAGTAGGATATCAAGGTTGTTCTAGGATTTTCTTAAGAAAAGAACAAATTGCCGATAAGGAGGTTTCGAGTTCGATTCTTAAGTCAGGATGAGTGTTTTTGGGTTTTTACTCACAGTACAATTCTTAATAACAACCCAATGGGATATGGGAAGTTTAGCGGTGTTTCCCACCGGTGCCTAGGAGAACACTTTAAGCCATCGGTTTCAGTCGTCATGAACACTCAGGCAATCGTTTTTGGGGAGTCTGTTTCTAGTTCCACATTCAACTTCAGCTCACCAATAGAGTTGCGGAGTATCAAAGCCAGTCTCTCCGTGGAAAAAATGGTATGCAGCTAAAACTGATAGAACTCGTTACCTATTCCTAATAATCTTAGGAATAATAAGAGAAGGAATAAAATATTAGTAATAAACTTAAAGTGACTAAGTCGAAGTTCATATCTAAAGAAACGATTTACATTGCGTAGTGTTTTTCCATTACCCAATTTTCATCGGATGGCTGATCACATACTCGTAATTGGATACGTTGGACGGAAGATCTGGCCATCCTGTCAGGAAGGTGTTGAAGGTTGATGGCATTAGATTCAATGCCATGGATACAGTTTGATGATTACGACTGTTTTTAGAATTTAAAGAT
The DNA here is from genome assembly GCA_003709505.1 of Hyphantria cunea. NCBI lineage: Eukaryota > Metazoa > Arthropoda > Insecta > Lepidoptera > Erebidae > Hyphantria > Hyphantria cunea. Next base: position 135,708 of record PKRV01001813.1, on the reverse strand, counting down.
TTATGTGACAATTTTACATTTACGTTAAGGTTATTTAATGTTTCATATTCGATCGGAGTGAAAACACGGCCTTCCAGAAAACCGGTTCGAAACAGCGCATGCGCTGTGTTTTACCAAGTGAGTAAGGATACCGGAGGCACAAGCCCCAACCCTCCCCCATCCCTCAAAGGTCGGTTACGCACTTATGACGCATCTTGCGGGTGTCTATGGGCGGCGGTAATCCCTTACCATCAGACGATGCGTCTTCTCGTTTGCCTTCTATTCCATAAAAAGAAAAAAAAAGAAAAGATTTTTTATTTATTTAAACGCTCTGATCTCGGAAACCATATGGCCGATTTAGACGATTCTTTTTGTTTTGGAGCAAGTATTTAGTAAAGAAGATTTTAAACTATGTAACATTACGTTACAAATCTTATGGGTAGAGCAGTGAACTTAAACGCATCTAAAATTACGGCTGAATATTTTTATATTCTATCAGTCTTAGTGCTATGGAATTATAACTATAATAGGTTTTAGCAGTAAACCAGTCATTTGATTCTAATCCATATAGAAAACAAAGTATTAGACAGCAAAATAATGCTCTTAATTAACCACAATATCTACCTTTAGACCTTGGTTGAAATTCGTGTTTACATTATGGCTTCTACGAACAACGCAATCAAATATAATGGGAATTAGAAATGATTAGAATTTATACTGACCATCGGGTATAATAGCTACAAACAGTGCGTCATAGGAAAGTCTAACATCTAGAAGCATAGATAAATGGGCCAGCCAAAGTGACTCTATTCTGCCTTGTGGAAAACATAAGCAGAATCCAAGAGTGGTGATCATTGCGAATGCAGACAATGCAGCATGGTGCAACATGGTGATACGCAAAAAGTACTGAACGGATTTAGATGAAACTTAACAGTAATATATTTTATATTACTTCATAATAAGACAGAGGCTAGTATATACCGTGATAATTGACATACATCCGGGTGGATGATGTGACAATTAATGAACTAAAGAGCAACGCGGTAGGGAGCATCCATACGCAGGCGTTAACCAAACATACCTAAAAACCACCGCAAAGAAACTGGTATTAAAATGAAAGAAACCGCATCAAAATTAGTACATGCGTTTGAGAGCAACAATGCTACAGACGGACATATACACACACAGACAGACATCGACTTCAAACTTATAACACCCCTCTTTCTTCGTCGGGGGCTAAATACGCCATCGCTACTCCCCTTCGGTTTCGCTCCTTTGATGCTCTAGGATAAAAAAAACAGGCAATTGTAAAATAGATATCGTTTCTATAACTACACATAAATCAATTAAATTAACAGAGCTCATAATGGAAGTGCTTGAAGGAAAGACAGGGCGTGCCGCTAATGGCTAATTGTCCCTGAAAGCTCTGGGGTGTAGGCGATGACGATGAATTCGGCCACTTACGTAATTCATACAGAAATGTCACAGTGGCCTTGAATTCAATGAAACATCAGGCTGTGTATATACATACAGGCTTTTAACACGATCGATATATGTTTGTGTAAATATTTTACAGTTCACAACCACACTTTTAGAATGAAAGTAACATAACATAAAGTTGCTGGAATTTATCATGGATTAAATGATTTCAAGTAATATGTGACGAAAAATATTTTGAAATATAGTTATGAAAGGAACCACCTTTTCACCTATTCATTCTCTTTTTGATGCCTCTTACTTGTTCCCCACAAATTGCGTTTTGGTAGGTTGTTATTTCAGGGTTGCAATTTTTCTGCTTCAAATTATCATATCTTTTATTGATAGTATAGCTTTACTTTAGCTGCTTAGCACTATTTCTAGCTTCGTATCCAATAGTTGTATGGGTTTATGACACAGAGATATAACAAGTAATCTATAGATACTTTACTAATCTGAAAAAATACTTCGATTTACCCGATATAACGTATGCGAATTCCGCGGGAATTGATTCGCATGTAACTATTTTATTTCAAAATACAATCTTGTAAACTTCAAATAGCTTCAGTTTCGTAACCAATAATTATATGTTATTTCCATTTGGTTTCTGTAAATCATCGCAAGCATTCTGCTAACGACAAACATGTTTTATTCTGTTAGGGTTATAAGCGCTGAATTAACGTGTCAAGCCGATGAAAGAAAGCAAGGTTAATCCAATTAGAACGTTTGTAGCCAAGGCTAAGTAACCAGTCAAGAATCGGCAATACTAGCAGACGATGTTTCAGTATATATTTACAGTATAGTATTTATATAAACAGCCTTACATACCGACACTCGTTTTTATATTCTATAACAACTAAAATTTCGTTCGTGTAATAAAGGAGATATTTAAGCAACATTTTCTTTAGAGCAACTTGGAAATAAGGGAAGGATGGGAATACATTTTATGGGAAACTTAAGCTGAAAGGAAAAATAATGGGTGAAATATATGTATATAGTTTATACCACGGAGGAATAACGAAGAGTGAGCTATAAGTAACTAAATAAGTTCCTGCTGGAGCCAGGATCAGGCAATTGGAACAAGCGGGTACACAAACTGCGTATCTGTTTTTCGATCTTGCTATTCGCTTCGGCGCGTCAAATTGAAACTCGCATATATATTTCAATATATAAAATTCTCGTGTCGCGGTGTTTGTTACCAAACTCTACCGAAATGGCTGGACCGATTCTTATGAAATTTTGTGTGTGTACCGGATAGGTCCGTCAATCGTCCAACATCTATTTTTCATACCCCTTACCGATATGGGGGACTCACATCAGCAAAACAACGTTAGCTGAGGCAGCTAGTTGTATGTATATTTATTTAATTTTAAATAGGGTATGGAAAGAATCCATCTCGTCAACGTTATATACACTTTCTTAGGAGAGGTCTAAGTCTAATAGAAGTCAGTTAAAGGCTGTTCATGCTAGAAAGAACCTTGCGGGAGTATTTTTGTCTAACATGACTCAGTAACAAAGCCAACTTGCCATTTTGTTTTTTTAATATTTTTATTTAAATTCATTGATATTCATTAAACCGTTACTACGTGGCTTATGTCTTTTTTTTATGAGGAAACGTTTTATTGTATAAATTATGTGGCCAGTCTTTTGCAAAAGATATTTCACATATTTCAATTTTTTTTTACTGAATTCTTAAGTTCATATATTGTAAATTCAAAGTAATATTTTAGGTTTAAAAATACATAACTTGATAAAAAAAAATTAAGGTATATAATCAGGCAGGTAAGACTTGATAATAAGTAATAATCGCCCTTCAGGCATCTGTAATTTAAGAGTTTTAAGTAGCTATTCGTTCATGAGTCTCCCAGCACCCCTCATATTATAGGATTACCATCAGTACTTTAATCTTAATACGTTTTCGTAACAAGTGTAAGGTTTCTAACAAGGTAACGCCTCATTGATGGCGTAGATGACTATTTGGGCAGTACCTACATACACTTAGTTAGATATCAATACTACTATTATAAATTCGAAAGTAACTCTGTCTGTCTGTTACGCATTCATGGCTAAACGTAACAATGGTTCTAATGAAATTTGGCAAAGGGATACTTTGATTCTTGAGGAAGGATATGGTCTTTTTACTACGACACGAGTAATATAAGCTCTAGCTAGCTTTTTTTCTTCAAAATTACTGCATACTGCCTACATTAATAGTGAAGAAATGTTCAATACATGGATTTGAAACTGAAAAAATACTAGTTTTTTACAAGAAAGTATTATTTTTTACATGTAATCAAAACTCAAATAACATGTAACACCTACCAATATGTAAAAGTTTATTAAATTGAGGATCATAAAGTTTTATCAAAGGGTTCCAAAGAATACATGTCTCATACAAGACAGTAATACCTACCTAGTACGAAAACTAGTTACTGTCAACAAATATTGCGCATTTTAAGTTTTTTTTACGTCCGCTGTCACTGTTACCACGCCCTAACCTTGCCAGAATAGCACATGGTTTAGCGTTAATGTGAATTTTCAATGTTAATCATCTAAATACAGTTTGGACACAAAGAGTTGCGCCAAATGTAGGGTCAAGGCGATCTCTTATTGTTTTAATCCGCCATTTTCGGGTCACAATACAACAATGAAGTGTTTGGTTACTGATAAATTGAAAGAGTTGTTTTTAATTTGTTTCAGTCTCGTGATTACATCCGAGTTTGAATCAATACAACATTTTTACTGTATAGAATGTTTAAGGTTTAGTATTTGCTTTAGTTTTCTAAATTGAAAAAAATGAGGTATCTAAAAGACTCTTCATCCCCGAGAAGCCGGAGACCCGAAGGGATTTTCCATCCCGTCAACAAAAGAAAGATGTTTAATAGGGAATTTTGATTATTTACATCAACATACTTCAACCACTGATAGAAATACACATCTTCTTAGAATTGAGGTTTTAGTCTACTAATAGCAGAGTAGCAGTAGTTTTAGATAATAAAAACAATATTTGGGGCATCTAACACACAATGCCATCTAGTCCCAAACGAAACAGAGCTTGTATTATGGGTACTAAACAGCTGACATAAATGTATAGTTCGATTTTTTTTGTAAATACATGCATATTATACATAGAAAACACTCAAACTTCGAAACAAATATTCGGGATACAAGAATCGAACCCGAGACCTCAAGCACAGGAGTCGCATACCATTGTTGATATAAGGTTTCCTCAAGTTTGCCTTCTGTTTAGTGTTGCTGTCCTGTAGTAGTCCGTATTTAACTCCCTTTGTAACATATAGTCCATGGATAGGCGTGGCGAGATTCGGTATTCGTAACCATTATCACAATTACAACGTGCTCGGTGGCGCAGTGGTAGCGTAAGCGACTGCTGTGCTTGTCGTCTCGGGTTCGATTCCCGGGTCGGACCAAATTTTTGTATGATCTGCATCTGGTTTGGGTGTTTTCTATGTATAATGTGTATGTATTTACAAAAAAAAGTATTTATGTATGTGTATCAGTTGCCTAGTGCCCATAATACAAGCTCTGCTTAGTTTGGGACTAGATGGCGTTGTGTGTTAATTGTCCGAAATATTTATTTATTTATTTAACGTAATAATTGGGACAAGAATGAGAGGATGAAAAAATACTTACATATTTCTATTTATACTGTAATCATACCAATAAATGAACAAGAATCTTCTGAATAGGAAACGAAACCATAACCTCTGATTTAGATCTTAGCAGTCAGAATCATTAGCCCCTAGATCAAAAGACTTGTCGTTTCAACTTATAATATTTTAATATATTATTTTATTTTTAAAACTAGGAACCCCGCGGGTCAACAACAACCGCGGTTAACGTCGGGGCGCAAAGAAAAAACAAACCTATATTCTTTCCTTTCTTTCATATCTTTTTTCTTTTTTAAAAAGATAACTCCCGCATTAGGAATATACATTCCTGTGTCACGGGGATCTTCACAAACATACACGAAAAGGACACAAAGTACACCCAGACTTAGAAAAACAATTTATGGATCCCACAAAGTATTGTCCTATGTAGGATTTGAACAAACAACACTTGGCGCAGTAGGAAGCGGTGTAGCGACCACTGAAACCACTTTTTTTTTTTTTT
>PKRV01001813.1:0-129552 GCA_003709505.1 Hyphantria cunea | reverse complement strand
ATATATATATAAGCGATATGTACGACTTCTGTCTTGATCTAATTTGTTTTTAGTGTTGCTGTATTTTGTGATGTATAAGCATATTTGTAATCATTGTCATTAAGTCCAAAAATCTATTATAAAAAATCTTTTTTTAACGTATGTTCGTCTAATAATTGTTTAGCAAGAACGAAATAATCAGATTTTATTAAAAATTGACAGTGACTGTATTGCACCTACATATATAACGAATTGTAATAAAATATATTTTACTCCATCATTTAGAAACGAATTTCGAAAAGTGCTTTCTAAATTCGTTTTAGAATGACGGAGTTCTCGATGATCATCAGCATTAACTTAGCCGGAGGACGTCCACAGCTGAACATATACCTCTCCCAAGTCCGTCTACAATAACCAGCCCTGTGGTGACAGCATCCAAAGGTTTCTCGTGACCTTCACCAGGTCCTCGGACTACCTTGTACGGGCCTACCCACGGCTCAGATAAGGAAACAAATGAAAATGCAATCGTATTGAAAACTTTCTTGCTTACATTTTTAAAGTTGCTTAAAAAAAATATTTAAACGTAAAGAGAAATGTTTTTAAATATTTAATATTTCGATTTATAATTTTATATACATAATATTTGTAGTAGATCTCTGCAGCAAACAATGATTCAGGAAACAAATAGAATTGGTGCGTAACTAACATACGATCCATTTGTACCTGATCCGCATAATTTTTTATCTATTGTTATTTACGAAACTATTTTTCACATCTTTAAACACATTTCACGTAGTACATACTACGATGACTTATATAAAATACCTGTTAACGCATACTAGATACGGTAATGCTACTATTCAATACTCGTTTGTTATTGCTTAATACATATATTATGTAAGCTCATGAGGCTTTTTCGTATTCAGAGAGCCGAAGGGCAGTTTAATGATTTAATCAATATGTTTTAGTTAAGAATCATTAAGACTAATTATTTAATCAGGGTTGCCCTACCAGTAATTGAAGACGGTAGTTACTTCGTAATAGCTTGTGGGCCGCATAACACAGTTTAGTGATGTGAATTCCAATTGCACATTCAATACATTCTTATCGTGAATATACATACATATTTAAAATATTCAGATTCTGGCAGATAATTTATACTCTAAGATAATAATAGTTCTATTTATTTCAGCCGTCAAGTACCCACAGTATGAGCTCTGCTTACTTTAGGACTAGATTTCATTGTGTGACTGATATCCAAATCATTATTATTATTTTGTTTTTCAACTATTAAGTTTCAGTCGATAGCAAACGTACCGTGGTTTGTTACCAATGCGGAACTGCATCAACAGCTCTCAGTGAAAACAGTGAGGGAGAATACGATATGTCTCCGAGAATTACATGAAGAGTCTAAAATATCACTTAATGGATTGGCACGCCAGCTGATCATAAAAACCTGCACAAACCAGCTCAAAAGATTTGATATCTTAGGACTACAGACCGTCAGTAGCTTAAAGCTACCATGCATGAGTAGTCGCTCTCACTGGGGAGAACACTCTACACGTCACTACACTCGAACATCACAACTGCTTCTGGTCCTGGGACTGATTGCCGATATTACAAAAACAAAAAAAATATAGTTTCAGATCAGAAGGCCGTATGTGAAAAATGTTACCTGATACAAAAGTGATAGGTAGCTTGATTGCACGGATAGGTGGTGTGGTGGTTTGGTTTATTCCACTTCATTTACCTGGATAATATCACTTAGGCGAATAAAGTTGAATTTTGAATGTCCTCATTTCTTCTTGAAAGTATTTCACCCATGTGAACAAAGTGGAATAAACCAGTGCTTTAAGCGGTCGCCACGCTTTTTTCTACAGCGCTGAGTCTTGTGGGATCAAACCCTAAATGGGACAGTACTTAAAATACTTTGTGTGATTCACAATTTATTGATGTGTGATGTATGTAACGCGGGAGTTGTTTTTTTAATTAAAGAAAAAAGCTAACGAACCTGTTTCTTGGTGGTATCTCTGGTACCAATCTTGGAGGTGAGCTCCTTGATGTCATTCTGCAGCTCTAGCAGCCTCGCCTCGTATTCTCCTTGTGTGGTGTCAAGTCGCCTCCGCAGCAAGTGTTTCTCTTGTTCCAGTTCCTGTGAGAAGAGTTGAGTATTAATAATTTGTACTTAAAAAAAGAGGTTTTTTCCATTGCTATTTATTTAGATGTTGATCATTTGACGGACCTGATAATAATTTTCTTTTTCGGACATAAAACATAACGCCATGTAGTCCCAAACTAAACAGAGCTTATAATGTGGATACTAAACAAGTGATATAAATACATAAATACTTTGTTTTTTGTAAATACATACTTAATATACATAGAAACATCCAAACTCGGATACAAATATTTACAGATTATGTAAACATTTGGTCCGACCCGAAAATCGAATCCGAGACTTCAAGCACACGCTGTTACAACGCCAACGAGGTAGTCAAGACCTTAATGATCCAGAGGTCATAGGTTCAATTCCTTGCTAGAATAATTAATTGAATGATGAACTTGTTCTTTCCTTCCATGACTAGATATAAGTTATATGTATATTTAAAAGTAATCGTATGTTTATTAAAATTCTATTACTTAAACAAAGGTTTTGCACAGTTTAAGATCGGACGGCCTTGGTAGGAAAGGGTAGAAAAATAATAATGAACATGGTAAGAATACATAAATGGTAGTAATTTATTGTGTTCAAAATGGTAGTAATTCCTTTCCCAGACGTAATAAGAACTCTCCAAAATCAAGCAGTCTAAAAGATAATCCATTACCGTTACTAAAACGGCCTAGAAAGTTTTTGTTCTCATATATTTCTAACATTGTATTTAATTAATCGCACTCAACACTTTAATTGAAATGAAGAGAATTCACAAAAAAGTTTGCATTTCCGTGGCGGAAGAACCACTAAGGAGTTCCGTAACTTTGTTTTCCTTCCATTGTCTATGGTGCTCTGAGTGGTATTAGAAAGCATAGTTGACGCTTTTATGTACGTAATGCATTAATTGTATGACTAGATGGGAAATATTTGATTAATAGAAAGCATACGATGTAACATAATCTATGAGGAACGGGTAGTAATTGTAAGCTTTTGTTGAATTCCAAGATCAGACTCCGATTATCAGAAGTATACCTAGTATTAATACAACTCCTGTCCCAACTGTTTAACTTGTTTCGTATCGATAGGTAAAACATCCTTTTTAATGCCTATGTATATAGCCTATGACCAGTACTGGACTTTTAAAGACTGTTGATCACGATGTTGTTGACTGCTGAGCCTGGGGTCTCGAGCTCAAACCCTGGGTCAGACCAAATGTTTGTGTAATCTACAAATTTTATTTCGGAGTTTGGGTGTTTTCTATGTATAATATGTATGTATTTACGAAAAGAAAAAGTATATGTGTATTTATATCAGTTGTACAAGCTCTGCTTAGTTTAGGACTAAATGTCGTCGTTTCTTAGATGAATGAAATATTTTTTTATTTATATAAACGCTGTAATGGAACTAAATAAATTTTAGTTTGTAATATTTTAATAGCTTAACTTAAAATACCGTTTTGAAACTTTAATAGACGCGGAATAGTTTCAATTTGTCAAATATGTCCAATTTGAAAGGAGATTTTGCTTATCTTAGTGGCATAGTCTTGAAGGTTCTAAAAATCAAAGTGAATATGTGGTAGATCGAGAAAAGGCCTTGTTGTATAATCTGTATATCCGGATTGTAGTGGCGGGAAATTTAAGCCGAAAGGTCAACCTATTGTCACTGACACGAGAGAAAATATTAACGAATCATTTACCGAAACGAATCGCGTGAACGTTAAATTCTATTCCTTTCATTAATCAAGGCTTCATGTCAGTCCTTTTTTCTAATACAATATTTTGCCAAGACGAAGAAAAATTTAATATTAAAGAAAGATCTAATGTTTATATAAAGCTTATGCGAATAGTTTTTACTGCTTACAAAAACATTTGCCATCAAATAATAATAAATATTATGTTGGACATGCTGCAACAATACCTTTTAGAACAATGTACAGATAATTAATTGAACGTCATTTCTCCACATGAATGTGCTGAATATACAAGATACAACAATAGGTTACAGACGTCACGATACACATATTTATTCTTAATGCAATTGTGTAAATACTTCATAGGAATTGTTCAGAATGTTTGTCAGAAAATATATATTTTTTTATGGAATTTAGGGGGCATATGAGCAGACGTATTATTTGATGGTAAATGAATACCGCCGCCATGGATACCAGAGGCGACACAAGTGCGTTGCCGGCTTTTGGAGGAGAGGGATGGGGATGGATAGAGGGGTGGGATCTACGGTGTCCTCACTTGGTGAAAAATTGCGCAGGCGCTGTTTCATACAAAACTTTTTATTGGTAGTAAAGAGTACGTGTATAAATAATCAATTATCGTTTTTTTTTTAATTCAGTTGAAGAGCGAGAGTGCGTTGTCATAGTAAATGATACAGAAAGTGAGTTTATGCGGGTATTATCACTTTTTCGTGAATAAAAAATCGATTGGTGATGAAAGTAAAATGTAACCGGGTTAAGCTTACACGTTATAATGTTTAACACAGGTTAAAGAAAAATGTATTCTACCACATTTACTTTCTTCTTTTTTAGGATATTTTTTTAATCGATGTTTTACTTTGCCGTGGCTCTGCAGTTTTTGTGTTAGTGAAAAGTATCGCGTCTTTTGTATCGATTTCATTAATAACGATTTTAATAGGTGGCCTTAAGATTGATCTTAGTCTGGTTACCATAACACAGGCTTTACCAGGATTGGTAGACGATCTGGTGTTAGATGAGTCCAGACAATATTAATACATTTAAAAATATACAAACAACGATATCATCAATGGCCTTCGTCAGTTCCTAGGTTGAAAATAATGGGGAAAAAATAGAATATGGTAATTTTAGTTGTTATAGATGTAAAAAACATATACGCGAAATAAACTCATTATAAATAAAAGTACCTGGATGAAAGGTGGTTTTTTTTTTGGTAAAAATACATCCTAGCCGGACCGATTTATCGGTCCCGAAACCCCCCGCATACTAAATTTCATGAAAGCCGTTTCCGAGATTCAAATTATATATTTTTTTATTGAAAATTGAAACGGGCAAACGAGCAGACGCATCGTCTGCAACACCAGAGCATCACAAAGGCGTTGCCGGCCTTTTAAGAAAGAATACGCTCTTTTCTTTTATATATATATATATATACAATAATTGTTCGTTTAAATGTATTAGATAGATAAATTATACGACGCGCAATGACTTCGATGCCATTACCAAGGCTCAAACCTTGCTCCATAAACCAGTATACCCTGTTCTAATCATGATAATGACACGCTATAAAAAGCTTGTCAATGGGCTTAGAAAGCGACTTTTTACCGAGTGTTATATTCAATTGCGTTTGTTTTTCTTGTGTTGTCATTACTAAAGCTCAAATTGTCTTTTTAATGATGATATTTGTCGTCTTTAGATAATTATGATGATTATCATTAATCATCGTTTTAGACTGGCTAGTTTTCAGTGTGTTTTTTCTTTAACTACGGGTGGTAGGTGGTAGGTGGTAGGAAGATATACTGAGTGATCTTATTCTTCTATTCACATTTGACTGTGTGGTTTGTACAGCATACCACATGGCCGTGACGCCTGCGTTTATATCAGTTATCGTGGTAAAAAGTAGCCTATGTCCTTCCTCAAGAATCAAAGTATATCCAATCTGAATTTCACTGGAATCGATGCAGCAGTTTAGCCGTGAAAGTGTAACGGACAGACAGTTACTTTCGAACTTATATATCAAGTATGGATCGTTGAAGATATTAAAAGACATAATAACTCAAAATTTGATACTAATAGTTATGAAATGATTACCGTTTTGAAATAATTAACGCAAAATAAAATTAATTCGTCATATTTTACTCTCGTTATCTTGGTTCTAAATAATGTATATATATAGTACTTAATCGTCCCAAATGGTTACACTGCACAGAATTTTGTTCATAGCTGAATGCTATCCTTGCACCATTCGTTCTTTAGAGTCTCATCCTGTTAGTTGTCCTGACCTGTTAAGTTTTGATCTTGACTGCTAAGTAAGAGGTCTTATGATCAATTATCGGCTATGATTAGCACAATAAAATCTTTAATTCACGAGAAGGCAAGTCAATGACTTTCAAGAACCTAAAAATTCTGGGAAGAAGTAAAAACATGCCCAAGTATTACATCTTTTAAAGTGAAACTTTTATTGCATCGTCTCTAATTTATTGGTCTGTGTACCGCATGTCGCGTGACGCGTGACGCGTGACGGTCGGCCAGTGTCCAGTGGCCAGTCGGACGGTGTGCCAGTGCTCCACGCTAATTTGATTGTTGTCAGTGTTTAATGTAAATGTTGTTATTTATTTGCTTTAATAGATTTATTTATTTGCATGTGAAAGAAGTTTCACTTTTACCGTGGTTTCATAAAACCACACAATCCTTTTTATTTATTATACATCGTGCACTTAAGGTACATAGGCGCACTTAATGCATGAGGCGTTCTCTGCCAGTCAACCTTTAGTTAATGCAGAGAAAATAGGAAGTATGTGCATTCAGGTTTATTTGTAAAGTATCAAATACATATATAAACTTACCATAAACTACACATAGTACCTAGATGCAGATACATACACTTACTAAAATATTGGTGGCCGTCGTGATCTCGAAATGAAGCTCATTCTAAAGACGAACGGACTGCACAAAAAAGGATGGGAGGAAGATATGAGAGGGAAATCGAAGAAGAAAGATATTTACCTACAACAAAATTCCTACTATTCTCACAGTACATTTACCTGCCTACATAATATACATGTAAATCATTCTCATCAAATCTTAACAATACGCAAGTTTAATTACAGTGTGAAGATACATTTTGACATTAGAAACTTCATGGAAATAGGGTTGTCGAAAGTCATTGTCAAGAATCAGCGACCTGGTTCGCTGCTGTCAGCTTATGTGAACTCCTGAACCATACTACAATCAACTGTGATAAAAATAAACTAGGGTGTTTTCTCATGTGATTATACCGTGAATTTAGATCAGTGGTGAGCAAAGCGGAGCGATTTGTAAAGCTAAATATTAATGTGAATATAAAACCTTAAGGCATAATTCTTTCTTTTTATTTTAGGATGTCTCTGTACCTTTGAAATTTATAGTTTTGCATTGCTTTAAGGTTAAATGGTAGAGAATACCATAGGTAATAAGTCCGAACGTTGTCCATTGTGTGCCTACAATATTGCAACAATGTTATGTTCATTTCAATTATAATTTTTATTTGAAATGAATGAATGATTTAAGTTTTTTTACTTGCAGCAGTTGAGAAGAGAAATTTTGTAAATACTCTTGATCTAAAATTAGTAGTCATAGTAAAGTTAGTGAAGTTAGTAAACTTACTCTACTAGCAGTAGTTCAAAAACAAAACTCAGCCTGATTTAAGTGACTAAGCTAAAATGATGACTAATAAAAACTATTATAATTATCTGAATATGTAAATCAACTCATCTTTAAAAAAGTAAACTTGAGCTTTAACACTCATAAAATAAGGTTCAAAAGTCTGCAGACAGATGTTTTAAAGTATTTTTATTTAACGAGGTTATAAAACATACTAACATTGCACAAACAATTAATATCGACGTCAATTTTTTAAATAAAAAATCCCCTTTTAATCCATCTTCATCAAAATTGTTTCACAAATGATATAGTTACTATTTATTTTACTGAAATAAGTCGGGTTAAAAAAGGAAGGAGTCCGCTTTTATTTGTTAAAGTTATTTAGCTACCCGACCGTGACTGGCCCAAAAATTAGACGAAGATCTGTATACTGTAGAGAATTCATGTGTCTTCTAATGTCGTTCCGCTACACGCTCCGCGTATCTAAAGTTCTAACCTAAGACTTTTACTCGAACAATACAACCTTTAGACGTTGCTTGTCCCGTTCCGCGAGTGATGGTGAAAATAGTATTGTCTAGCTTGACAAGACCCGATTGTTACTAAATTCGTGTGATTTGGTGGTTATGTGATTACAAATTTCTTTTGTTTACGGCAGTCATTCAGTTATTCAGTTTAGATCACAAAAACCCAATTCATTTGTTTGTATTATAGCTGATATATAATTTACCATGTATTTTTCTTTCTCAAAAGTACATGGTAAAAGAATATTTTACTAAAGACTACTGTAATACACAAACAAAATTAGAAAACAATAAGGTAAAATTATTCGCTGCTTAGTCATGAAGTGCGTGTGCTGTTAATTCTTTTAAATCTTCCCTTCTTAATGGTCTTTCAAACCTCAGTAACTATTACTGGATACTTTGGAGTTTCCCTTCTTTTGAAGATCGCCGACTCGCAGAAAACTTGGCTGCATTCGCAATGAGTATGAAGCTACTGCCCTTCCATGGTTCTATGTTGCCATACACAAACTTCTTCTTGCATTTCTCAACCTCTATTCTTTAAATTAGTTAATCAAAGCAGTAAAAAGAAATAATAGTTATGTCAAGGATTTTTTTTTAATTTTGTCACACGAACAAAGCCTTGCAATAAGCATTATAATGTCGGTAATAGATATAATGGCCAAGTAGATTGCATTTGCTGAATAAATTAGTTATTTTTGTTTTCATTCTGGGGGACTTATTTAAATATTATTCTGTCACATACTTTTTAACGCAAGGTTTTTCTTTTGATGATATGGCAATCAGCCGGATCAGTTATTTCTGCCAATGTCAAGTATTTCGAGTCTTCAATTCTAAGTCTTCGTCGTGATGGAATTAATGATAAAAAATATAAAAAATGTGGATGACATGAAATGGGGACCGTCTTTCGCAAAAACAAAAAACGATCTCCTTAACGCAAGGTTTCTTTTTGGAGTAATACTCTCGTTTGACAAGGTGATATCTTGAATTTTGAGGACATAGGTTACTGTTTACGGTGTTAAACTATTTATAAATGTGCGAAGCTAGTAATAAAAAGTGTGAGCAACTCGTGGGCTCAATCAGGCCATGGATGTATACCTACAACTAGAATTAACTATAATATAGTTTTTCTAAAGCAGCTTCGCCCACGCGTGTATCAGCTGTCGAGGTAAAAAGCCTATGTTCTTCAACAACATCTATCCCAATCCGGAACCAAAAGTCGTGTCAGTTGTTTAGCGTAATACATAACAGACAGACAGACAGAGTTATTTTCGCATTTATAATAACTAGTTATCGAAATCCGACTTTTTTTTTACTATTTTATACATTTTTTTTTAGCTTTATGCAGTCCTCCGCTGAATAAACTTCAACCGTGTCAAATTTCATACTCCTCTATTCGCATAATTTACGTAAAAAGGGATATAAAGTTTTTGCTTCTCGTAGTAATATATAGCTATATAAAGATATTACAAATGCAAATCTATAAATAAATAAATAATAATAAATATGTTCAGATATAAATATGTTCAAACATTTTAACACACAACGCCATCTGGTCCCAAACTAAACAGAGCTTGTACTATGGGTACTAGACAACTGATATTAATACTTATATACTTTCTTTTTGTTAATGCATACATATTATACGTAGAAAACACCCAAACTCCGAAACAAATATTTGCAGATCATACAAACATTTGGTCCGACTCAGGAATCGAACCCGAGACCTCTTGCACAGCAGTCGCATTCGCTACCACTGCGCCACAGAGGCAGTTTGACAACAGTTGGTATGACTATTGCGATTTGCAGTGGCATTGGTCTTTTATATCTTGAAAGCCATCTCTTGAACATAAAAGTCAAGGTTCCCTGCAATGAATGGTCAGGAAATATAACAAAGCTACTATGAGATCTAGACAGAATTATTAAAAATTTTATTGTTAAATTCAATTATATAATTAACCTTGATTTAATTATATCTTGTTTTTGATTTTATAAGCTTTAATATATGGTTTTTTAAACATATGGCAACACATATTACTAGTTTAAGAGTTACTATTTTCTTATTATCTATAACCAATGATAATGAAGATAATTCAATGGTTGAGTTCTTATTTCAAATACTTCTCCTTTGTGTCTATGACTTATTTTCACCAAAAAAATCTGATATGCTTAACTAAAATGATTATCTTATGTTACGAAGTTATATATAACTGTAGTTACACAGCATCTGAAGCTCGTTAGTCAATGTACGATTAACAAGAATCGTTCGAGCATCGATAAACGAGTTACAAGATGATCAATAAAATACTCGAAACTATATCACTGGAAAATCTTGCTAGATGAAAAAGGGGCGGGTATTCTTGGTCTGTATGAAGGTTGCCGACGACAGCTGTCCACAACCAAAAACACAAGCTGTTAAGATCGGGTTATAATAGTAAGTTCAGATTTATATTGTGGCGACTTCCACATAAAGCAAAACAGAAACACTCTACAGCGCCATCTACCGAAGATACACTGAACTACGGAGTAATGTACTGTACGAAGAAATTACCAATGCCGCATCGCGCAATAGAAGTTCTCACGCCGATTATCATATATACAAAATCCTAACACCAACCGTTGTCCGTGGCCCGCCAGGCATAATCACCTCGCGTGGTCTGAAGAGCCTTTGTGTTGGAGGGACATAAAACCCTGTCTTCCACAATATATTTTATTTGTGTTATCCTTGTGGGGATGAATTAAGAATATGGAGTATCTAATACGGTCATACGTCCCCACGCTGGCCGAGTTCTGGTTGGGGACTGGCAAGACAAGGCTGTGACTACGTAATCTTTTTTTGTTGGATGTTTTTAAGCCATCCAAAGGCCTCCAACTAAGCTTCACGCCTGTTACTCTATGAGAACAACCGGGACTGACTGCTAAACGGAGACTCTCAGGTACTGACCGCGCCGTTGTTGCTTACCTTCCGTGATAGTTTATAATGGCTATGAGCGCCTTGTAATGTATGTACGTAATGTAATGTTTATATTATTACACACAAATATAATTGAAAAAGTCACCTGGCAGAGTATCCCAAGATTGACAACTTAATATAAGTTTAAAAGGCACTTCACTATTACAACAATATGCCAGCTTAATGCTTCCTTCCGTGTTGATGCCTCACCATTATTGTGTAATATGCAGATATTTACTAAACATGTGTGTAAATAGGTATTTTATTTATTGTTGAACAGTCTATTGTATTCACATTGTGTCAGAGCTTGAAGGTTCGAAAGCATGAAGGACATGGTAAAAGACTCGAAGAATTCCTTAATTTGTATGAGAAAAAATAATACTGATTAAAAGGCTAAGGTTTTTTGGCAACAGCGGGTTCCAATTATAGTTTTTAATAAATAGGGAGGCAAACGAACACCTGATGGTTATTTTGCCGTCATTTGAATCCCATTCCTCTCCTTTAATGACAATCAAAGAAAAAATGTGAGGCCATGATATCAGTTGAGCTGTTTGAGCCTGCTAAAGCAAAGCTCTCCCACTAAAAACAGATATTAGACGCAGTCAGGGTCTAAGGGTATCGAGGAGGTTGAATAGTATGTACTTATCACAGATTATCTATTCGTTTAAACAATATTCCTTTTCTACTGTTTATATATCTTTAATTATTACATAGTCATGATCGCAGTCCGCTGCACGGATATAGGCCTCTCCAATAGCACCAAGAGCCACACGGCATATTTAGTTACTCTTCCAAAATTTTCCTTTAATTCCTAAAATGTCCAGCCAAACTATTGTGCCGTTGCTTACTATTATGTATCTAGGTACGTGAAAAATCTTTTATAATTCACTACTAGACTAGAGAGTTCCTTCTTAGAAAGAAGATTTTGGCGTAGTACACCACGACGGGCTCATGGGTTGGCATTACTTCTCTTTGTACATGCACAGTTTGTTTCCTTAGTCGGCTCTTAAGACACCAATGTGATAGTGACATTCCATGTTTTTAATTCATCATCTCATTACACGGATTATGTAGGTACTCATTAGAAAGTCTTAGAAAGACACGTATAATAGGTATGAAGAATAATTTTGAAAAACTGATTTATGATTTCCGTAAGTATCTCCTATTGTCAAAAACAGTTATACTTCTACAAAAAATAAAGTTTTAGTAGGAAAAAATGCGATTGTAAGTTTAAAATTCACGAGAAAACGTTTGGTGGTGTTATGGCGTCAGTTTGTGTAAGACGTGACGTCACCATGTGTCAACCAGTATCATAACACAGTAAAGTGACCATCGATTTTAGCCAAACAAAGTGAGCTTTACACATAAGTGACATAAGTCGCTCCGATTGGTGTTCAACTTAACATGGCGGATTTCTGTATTTTGTAATTTTATTTTTGTTAATTAACTATTAATCTCGCCCTAAATATGAAAATAAATACGTGCATATAATAATTTTATAGTCTATGAACCCCATTTCATCAGATAAATACATAATTTTAGTGATTCTTGGTTACGTCATCATGCTTATAAATCATCAATTATCATCCCTAGCGTGTGGTTAAAGCAGACGCTCAGATGATTTAGAGACATGCAAACAAGTTCCTTTGTAGAGTATTTCCCATCGGAGAGTAAACGCATTTAAAATCGATTTCTTATGGTTGGTCTATAAATAACTGAAATATGAGGCAGGTGAGAAATGAGTTTACCTAGGAATGTTAACGGGATTTTAACGCGCAACTACCCGATAACGTTGGAAATATTTTAAGAATTGTTTTGAAATCTTGAACTTGCGTCACGAATGTAGGAAAAAAGAAATAATTTCGTTATATACCACATTTCTTTTTATCTACACAGAATAAGGCACTTGGTCCACAATAATATTTATTACTAATATTTCGGACATCTAACACACAACGCCATTCAATCCCAAACTAAGCAGCGTTTGTATTAGTTTGTACAAGTTTTACAAATACCTATACTTTATGTTTTCGTAAATAATGCATATTATAAGTACATATTATTATAATATTATTTTAGAGGTAGTTGAGCCATGCTGATTTCGTCATGAACGAGCTAACTCTACCTGGGCCGTACCTTCGCTCAGAAGATCAACGTAAAATCATAACACGATCCTCCGGTCTCACACTCACACATTAAAACAACCACATTTGTGTCGTCATGTTTCGTTTGTCGAGTAACAATGCGGGCGAAGCTAGTCAAAAAAGTAGCATAAGTTACTACTTATATCATTAGCTATCAGCCAGTGAAAACCCAGTGAAAAAAACAGACAAAAGTTGTAAAAGATACTAATTTGGTATGAATACCATGTACATATGCATTAAGTAAAAAGCGGTTATATTAATATTGCAAACTAACACTCCGATTTTATTTATTTGTATAGTTATAATGAAAATATTAACAATCTGTTGTCTAGTTAAAAAATGTCTAGTTTTAAACTGCTGTGTGTAAGACATGTCAATGTATTATTTTCAATATTTTCTGTCTTGTGGTTTCCAGACGAATATCGCACGAACCACTTAGTGGTAATAGCGTACGCAAAAACGATATATTGTTTTATTTCAACACGAATGCTTGTGTTCAATTGCGACGAATGTTTTGCGCGCTGTGGGAAATATTTTGCCGATCATTGTTTGATGTCGGCGAATGATCTTTGTTTCAATATAACCAATGACATTACCATCGGAATTATTACAGACTAATTAATTGGATTGTCTTTTGTTTTTGCAGACTGTATTCTAACCGCACGTTTTGTTTCGATGGGAATATTTAACATGTTTTAGAAAAATGTTGTCATTTCAAATATTTGTATTATATATAATATGTATTCCGATTTCATACACGGCGGCCAGTCTTACAGGAGATATCACACTGCAAAGGTGTGTGCGTAAACATAGATAAACTATCTATTCTCTCATAAATCAAAGAGACGGCTATCGGACACGACCGCGGAGAGATCAGATGCAGGACCCGACGGCTTTATGTGCATAAAAATTATATCTATATTTTTTTTATGGAATAGTGGGCAAACGAGCATACGTATAACCTGATGGTAAGCGATTACTGCCGCCCATGGACACCCGTAACACCAAAGGCGTCACAAGTGCGTTGCCGGCCTTGGGGGATGGGGAAGGGAATGAGGGGAAGGGTTGGATCATGGGTCTCCGGTATCCTGACTCACTCGGTAAAACACAGCGCAGGCGCTGTTTCACACCGGTTTTCTGTGAGGTAGTATCACTCCGGTCGAGCCGGCCCATGAATGCCGAAGCGTGGCTCTCCCACGGTAACAACTGTTTGCCATTTTAACCGACTTCAAAAAAGAAGGAGGTTGTCAATTCGACTGTTTTGTTTATAGGTATTTGTTACTTTAGAAGTTTCGACTGGGTGAACCGATTTTATGATTTTTTTATTTGAAAGATCGGGTACTCAATTTCATCCAGTTCTTGAAGTCGTTTGTTTTAGTAAATATTTGAAACTACTCTTGTTATTAAAAATAATAATGACTACTAAGAGTTATGTTTTCAATTTTTGTTGTTATTCCATCTTTACGCTATTAACTATTTGAGGATTAGGGATTTCAATAGAGATTTCCCTTCAAACAGAATTCAAAGCCGTAGTAATATATCTTCTAGAGAAGTATTATCTTTAGAGGTATTATTTTGAACTCAAATGTTAGCCATTAAAACAAAATGTGACTTTAAACATTGTACACGGAAGCAATGAATACGAATGACTTGTTTCATATACTCCATTTGCAAGTAAAGTACCAAAAAACTAATTCAGAAACTCAACGATTTATGTAATATTTGCCGACGAGCTTTTTACACCGTATTGAACAAGTTTCTCATAGATACAGGTATGTTAATAAATCGTAGTATTAAAGAATGGTTGTCTTTCGTGGTAATTTAGAAATCATGGGATTGTTTGAGGCTTTGTACAGAGTGGCGCTCACTGCCGTGTATCTTATAAAAATTAGTTGACATTTTTGTTACTTAACGTTATGATTTAGCAGTAGTTTGATGCAAAACCTTCAATCCATCCGGGTAGATGCGTTAATACTAGTTGCATGAATTGTACCATTTATGTAATAAAGAATGTATGTGTGTGGAGAAACGGGTGTCATATTCCTCCAATACAAAGGGAGGATCTCCGGCCAGGCGAGGTGATATGCCTGGGGGCCACTGCCCAACGGTTATCGTTGGGATGTTGTATATATGTTAATCGATAATAATCAAAGTAAATATTTCGTTTCAATAGGGTTTCATCTATGTATAAGTTTGTAAAAGGAGTCCTGAGTACGTCAATAAGGCCTACACACCTCTTCTACTTGAAATGTGGTAATATTTTAAATTATTTTAGTCATCCTGGTAAAAGTTTTTGGTTTAGAGACGAATGTGTAACGGTAAATGCGGTATATGTAGAACCAGAGACACTTGTAACAAGTAAAACAACACTAACAGTCAAGTACCACCGAGTTACGAACTTACGACAGAACGTAATATGGTTACGAAATGAAATCGCAATGACAATAATAAACATTGGCGCAATGCAAGCATGAATATACTGTTCTTTGGAGGTAAATGTGCTCATTGAAAACGTAATTGGTGTTGTGATATTAAGATCAGTAATTATTATTTTTAGTATTCAATTAAGTACTGCACCGTAGCTAACTGCAGTTTTCTCAGTTACCAATGGTGACCTGTTTGCTTGCCACTCCCTACCGACCCTTTTATTAATAAATAAATATTTCAGACATCGGTTGTCGCATACACTTACCACTGTGCCACCGAGGCAGTAGCCCTTCTTAACATAGTAGAAAATAAAGTCGCTTCCATTGTCTGTTCGCTTGGGTCTTTAAAACTACTCAACAGATTTTAACGTAGTTTTCAGCAATAGATAGAGTGATCCAAGAGGAAGGGTTACATGTATAACACACGCATCTACTTTGCATGTATATACACAAGTAAAAGTTCCATTATAGAAAATCAGATAATTTCAAGGATATCTGTAGGTACAAAGCCGGGCCGAGTGGCTAGTATATAACAAATAATACAATAATCACAGTAAATAAAGGTGTGTAAACTACTGAAAAAATCTGTTATACCTAATATTCATATTAAGTTTACCTGGAAAATAACGCCGTGATCGAAAAGACCACCGATGATCACCTCTTTGTAGCTCATCCTTTGTATATATGCATATATATATACAATTCTGCATACAAAATGATACCTCTCGAAACATAAGCAAAATTAAGTACAAAATACAACATCATGTAATGTAAATCCAGTTAATAACTAGCTCTCCAAAGGAACCTAAATAATTAATGCTAGCTAAAGAAACAGGCAAGCTAGTTAGAAATACACATAAAGATATCCTTATAGTCTGAATATTGCAGGTGAAGTAGGATATCCTGCACATATAGACCCAGACAGTATTACTTATTTGAATATTGCATCCGTTTTCAAAGATTGTTGCAATACTGCTTTGTACCATTGATTGTTTAACTTTCTTCGTTCTTTTTTTAAAATAATAAAATCTGACTTAGGAAATTTAATAATCAGCCTAATTAACTGTTTTTGGGATCTCAAGGTTCAGGGGGTAACCTCGCAGATAATATTTAGAGCTGTATTCGACCTATACTTATGTACAGTGTTCCACGCAAGTCGTAAAAGTTATTCGTACAATCTCGGTGTGAAATCAAACTTGAATGACCCTCTGTTTCCCCGAGTTTCATACTGCTTATGTAAATGGCATTCAAACTCAAATGTTTGGTAGTTTGTGAGGTTGAAACTGTTACGATTGCTGCTAGAGATGATCTAAAAGGACATGACATAATATGTAAACGTATGTCGATTGTCTGATTCTTCTGTTTGTGTAATATAATACTAGGGCAGTTACGTTTTCTCATAACTATTATAGCGGAAATTAAACTATCCATACAAGCTATGGTTCGCCGAAGAGCTCTATCTGTGAAGGTAATCTTGCACTAGTACTCGTATATCGGAGAGTCACGCTTCGGCATGAATGGGCCGGCTCGACCGGAGTGACACCACGGCCTCACAGAAAACCGGTGTGAAATAGCGCTTGCGCTGTGTTTCACCGAGTGATTGAGGATACCGGAGGCCCATACAGTAGTAATTAAAATGCGATAATTTCTAAAATTTCCGTGTGAAACTGAGGCCGGCAATGCAGAAGGGTAATACAGAATTAAATTATAGATCAAGTGTGTTTCCTGCATATGAATGTATTCTTTACCAGGTTTGCGCGGAACTCTTAAGCGGATTACGGTGTAGCATTGAACTTACGTAAAACAGCTCCTAGACATATGTTCATGAACATCGTTTTCTAATGATATTATTTCTCTTCCAATAACAAAGGTAATTACAAATATTTTTTCATGGTAAATATAAGCTGTAAATAAATTGTAAAACTACAAAAAGATCAGATGTTTGTAATTGTTACATACTATTTGTCCTGGTTCATCAATCACTTTAAATCCATCACACGACTTCCAGGTTAGAATTAGTGTTGAGGTAACATGATTCTTAGAGGTTTTAGTATTTAAATTAACAACCCAGAATACGTTCAGACATCAGAGACAAAAAAAACACACTTACTTATTTGCAAGTGGGTTTTTTACTTACTCATTTTATTACAATGGTTTTTGATTCATGCAATAAGACAAATCGTGTAACATTCATAACATAATAAGTATATTTATTTCCCTGGTCAAGGTTACATATTCCGCCAACACAAAGAGAGGATCCTCCAACCATCCGAGGTGGTCAAGCCTGGTGGGCCACTGCCCAACGGTTGATGTTGCAAAGTTGTATATATACTTATCGTCGCGAGAATTTCTATCGCACGATTCAGGTATGGTAGTTTTTTCGTGTAATACTTCACTCCGTAGTTTAGTATAACTGCGGTAGACTGCGCTGTAAAATGTTTCTATTGTGCTTCATGTGGAAGTCGCCATACATTCAAGAAACGTAAATTCAATTTAAGAAGAAAGTGAACTAAACATAAATATTCTCATTATTGCAGCTAGCATCCAGGCAAATCTGTAACTCTGTGTCAGCACTTTCACAAACCGTCTGCCTCGGTTGACCCCTACCACGTAACTGGTAACATTACCGAACACCGCTTTAAGACACATTTTATTACGGTAATCTAAAACTCTCTCGTCATCCTCTGATAAATATTTTATAGGCTGCATTAAATGTATTTGCGAAACTTTCAGATGGTACTCATGTTTATCTAATGATAAAACGGAATTACAGGATGCCGATGATACAGGATATGATTATAGATTAATGTAGGTCTACCTGGAAGTGGATGTTGAAGTCTAGTTTCATTTCACACACTTTTAATAGCTACACTTGTATATTTGATTATTTAAACGTTAGTCAAAGATTATTCGATCGGAATACTGTATGACGAAAAGACCGAAAACAATATTAAACAAAGTTTATCTCATGGGATTAACACGTTAAAAGCCCAAGGTACAAAGGTTAGAACCTGTAAATTGATGTGTCTTTTTGTAATTACAAACCAACAGTTTTATATTAATAAGGTATGAAAGTATACCTTTACGGTACTTACATCAAAAAAGCAATTTTTGAAAGCATTTTGTTTTGGCTATTCTCTGAAACGAGTGAGTTGATGATATAAAGAGTATCTTAGGCTACTTTTCTTTTAAATTAGCTGCTTCCCGTGGTGTTACTAGCAATTATTAAACCAGGAAGACTACCAAGTATTAAGACTAACAAAAATTTCGCTGAAGTAAGTCCGCTCAATTTGGAATCAAGTCTCCCTGTGTGAGATGAATTCTGTTATTATTCTTACTACAGATTAGTCAATATCTTTGTTACTAATTCTACACTAAATATCTCACGCACATCACATAATGGGGTTACTAAATAATGTTATGTCACAAAGCGTAATCATTATCATGGCGTTTTTGTACAGTTGCGAATGTTACAATAAGCAAAGTACGTGTATGTAAAACATACGATATATGTGGCAAACGGTGTAATTTATTTACTATTGTGATTTGATAGAAATAAGGCAATAAGTTCTTGTTTGTTGTTATGTCGTGGGAAATTAGACAAAGATAATTACGTTGGACTTGATATTGCATTAAGTAAAAGAGATTGACAAGACAGGATTAGCAAGCTGAAGTGGCAGTGGGCTGGCCACATTTGCCGAAGAACCGATAACCGTTGGGGTAAACGAGTTCTTGAGTGGAGACCGCGTCTCGGCAAACGTAGTGTAGGACGTCCGAAGGTCAGGTGGAGCGATGATTTGCGCAGGACGGCTGGCAGGAGCTGGATGCGAGAAGCCATAGATCGAACTAAGTGGCGTGAAATTGGAGAGACCTCTGTCCAACAGTGGACTGCGATAAGCTGATGATGATGATGATGATGATGAAAAGAGAATTGGGTGGTCAATTTACTAAAAATAGATACTTTAGACTGTTTTAATTCGTTAAATTGTGAGAGAAACTATGGTTTTAACCTAGCGTCTTTTAGGAAAGAGAAAAAAAGTATTCACCGTGATTTTATTTTCGTTGGTGCGTTAAAGACCGGAGGCCCAATAGTGCAGAAGCCTCTCAATGCTGCATTGAGTATGGTGTCGCACCACCATCACTTTTGGATTCTGCTCATTCTTCCCATCAGACAGAAAGAGCCATTTTGGCAGGCTCATACATAAAAAAATACATAGTAATAGTTTTTAGTCTATTCTAAATAGCTGTAGTCTACCCAATAGTTGCTTGAAACCGACTATGGCAGTTATTTTAAAGAGCATTACTAGTAACGTGGTCAATAAAAATATTATATAATATACCATATCAATTATCTCATAAATATAAAGTTAAAGGTAAAAACAAACTAATGACTACATAAAACTGAGTAGTAGAGTGTGTTATATAAATATATATAAATATATTACGTTTTTACACATCAATTATCAATCGGCCAAAATCTATATGGGTGTGTGTGTGTATAATAAGGGTGACCCCACCGCTTAATATTATTTTTTTGTCAATTTTATATAAAGCAAAACAACATTTGCCGGGTCAACTAGTTTTTATTATAAAATTCTGCATATACGCAGCGAGATATATAAAAAAAGAGCGTGGGGTAGTATTTTCCTAAAAAAGGTAAATTGGCTTTGTCTATTCCATTCCTAAGGGATATCGAGATGATTATTTTTATTCATGAAGATGAAAGGTTTTCCAAACGTTATTTGACCACGAAATGATTAATCGTGAACCTTTGTTAAGCTTTTGTAAATGGCCTATAATACCTTATTCGTATAAGAATAATACAAACTTAGAGATTTGTTTGAATAGTCGAGAGTTTTGTCAAGAAATAAAGGAATTTTATGTCAAAGTACTATTTCAAAGAAGAAACATTTGAATGTTTGCCGTAATGTCATTACGGCCACGGGTCATTTGAAGGCAAACAGTTACACATAATTTTCTTTCAATTAGAAAGAATTTTCAAGTATATGAATTTATAAATGAAAGAGTTTTTGCCCGAGGTACTGCTCTGTTATCACAATAAAGAGTAGCTTATTTCATTCCTCAACAATCAACGTACCTTTATCCCAAATTTTATTAAAATCAGTGCAGCGGTGTAGTCATGAAAGTGTAACATTCAGACAGACAGGTACTTTCGAATTTATATTATTAATATGGACATACTAGTTAGTACACACCATTTTAAACAATTTTAAAAACATTTGGTCCTTTAGACCCTTTGACAGTTTTTACTCATGCAGAATTCGAAAGACCATCCGCGTTTCTCGAACATTCAAATGTTTCATCAGTGTGACGAAAGATCAACTTTAATATCGTTCACGAATCAAAGTAAAAGTGTTTAAACGAAGTATTTCACTTTCTTATGTCGTGGCCGAAGAGAAATGTGATGTAAATATGATATTAATTTGCGGTTGTATCAAACAAAAGTTAATTCGATACGATAGATATCACAATACATTCGTATATGTGGCAGTTAAAAAAGAGAAGTTCTTTGAGGTATCAAATTATTTTTCTCTTTATATTCTTTTTGTTTATGTTAATGTAAGCTGAGGTAGGGTATATATTTTATTTCATTAATATACACTGGATGGGCCGGGTGAATTTCACAATCGGAACCCGGTATGATTGTAGCCGACAGTCTGCCAAGAGAGATAGATGGTTGGAGGTGGCTGGAGATGGTGACCGACAACGAGATGACCGCTCTTCCGCGACCAGGTAAGAAAAGAACCTGAGAAACCCAGGATCCATCTAAGTCCAGTGCAATTGAAGAGTCATATGTCCAGCAGTAGACTACGTGGCTCGTGATAATGTCAGTGTATAGCTTTGCCACATTTATATGCGGTCTCCCATTTTAAAATGAGTATGCTATGCCCCACCTTCCATAGTAAAAAATAATACAGACAGGAGCAGCAGAATTAAAGTCCAGTCATGGCCCAGGCATGACACACTCCCGGGACAGGTGACACCCCGGTGCGGCCGGGTTGTGTCCTCTGAGGCGGGTCGGTGCTTCGCCTCTTATTGTGACGAACAGTGTGAGTGATTGTGAACAGTGTGACTACCGAAGTAGGCCACCGCAGGGTTCAGTAGGTAGACCGGACTTCCGGGAGTCCCTCACATGCCCTTCGTCTCCCCTCGGAGGGTATGCAGCGAAAAGCATTACTCGTGCAAAAAAAAGCATAACTCACGCACGCACGGACATAACTGATGGTTCAGCCATTTAATGTACATAAACCTGAAGTTTATATATCTTAACAACAGTCTAAAAGAAATTCTAATGAAATTGTGATTCAAAAACTAAAATTATTTTAAAGAGATTAGACTAACTGAATAATACGCACGCATTTATGATAGCAAACTAAGTGTAATTACAGGGAAAGTCGAGAACCCCAGTGTTTTCCGAGATCGTTGTAGATGATCGCTGTTTTATCCGTAACGCACTGATATATGATTCATTGTTAAGGCTGCGGCACACTGATGGCGTGGTGTGAAGCTAGCACTTGAGTCGTATATATTATATTGCTACAAGTATATGAATGTACTCTTGGTATATTTTCTGGCAAATTAATGAGTATCATGGAGATGTAGTCTCCTCAGAAAAAAAACGTGTTACAGGCTATTATTTCTCGGTTAACGTAAGCGACTGCCGATCAAGAGGTCTCGGGATTGATTCTTAGGTCGGACTATTGTTAGGTTTTTCTTCCAGGAAATTCTTAATTGCAGCCCCGGGTGTAAAAGATGGCAGTGTTTCCCTCGTAGAGAGCTCGTTAAGCTGTTGGTCCCGGTTGTTATGAACCACTATGGCAATCTATTAATTATCAGTTGTCTAGTACCCATTACACAAGCTCTGCTTAGTTTGGGACTAGATGGCGTTGTGTGTTAGATGTCCGAAATATTTATTTATTTAATCTTTATTGGGAACTCAGTCCCCTCAAATATACTGACAACAACTTCAACCTTCGGTTCGCCCTTAGGATTGCGGTCCAATACCAGTATTCAGGTAAAACTAATTGAACTAGTAGCCGACCCTAAATAATAAAAGCTAGGAAGAATAGGTTTGGGAGTAATAAAGGCTAGGAAAATGAGGCTATTACTATGATAGACTTATCGTTTCGTTCTCTCGTCTGACAGTAAGTATATTCCAAGTCAAGCAGCTGCTCAGAAAGGAGACCTAGCTAAAACTACATCAAAGGAACAAAGGAGTTAGTATTGACATAAGCGCATCATACAAATACACTCTTTAGCTTAATAAAATATATTTGGTGTTGCATGTATGAGAGCCTTTATAGTCTATAAGTACCACCACAGATACACACTTTTTAGAAACTATAACGCTAATGATCGTTTACCTCGGACATCAATTAATATTATCTAAAAACAAACCAGTGAAAAAACACCGCTTTGTTTTTAGCTATTAATCTGTAAAAAAGCTGTAAAATCCGATTTTGTTTTCAATACAAAATAATTAACTATACTAGTGTGACTGTGATCTCTTTGTCGTTGTTGTGCCTAAAAGTATTGACTCTAGTATGTATATTTATTTATTTATAACTTTATGTACTTTACTACATCAGCGTACTTAATGCCCAAGGCATTCTCTACCAGTCGACATATGGGTGGTATAGAAATCTTTTGAGTCATACTTAAACAAATAAAAATGCATTAAAAATCATTACATACATAGGTTTATATATAAATACAACAAATACATGATATATATATATACAATACAAAAGTATGTTTATGTTATCTTCGTTATTAAACGTCTTGGTAAATATTTATTGACCGTGTTGTTTTTAATTTCATAGCTATGCTCCACCTAATATTAATAATAAATATACGAAAGTGAGTAATACAAAATATTACATACACAAAATATATTTAACTAAAATGTTCGCTAGATAAAATATATATTATCACTCGGTGATACTCAAGACTTTTGATAGATGGCGTTGCAAGTTCCTAGTCAGTATTAAATTTTAATCCCCACTATTAAAAAGATTGTTGTAAAGAATACGTTTGCCACGTTAACTGCGAGGGAGCAATGCCAACGGCAGGAACGCATTTGTAACTTTTTTAATAAA
The DNA here is from genome assembly GCA_003709505.1 of Hyphantria cunea. NCBI lineage: Eukaryota > Metazoa > Arthropoda > Insecta > Lepidoptera > Erebidae > Hyphantria > Hyphantria cunea. The sequence goes on along the minus strand of PKRV01001813.1, from coordinate 105,913 downwards.
TGACCCTGTCAAAATGACTCCACTCTTCCCGATGGAAATTTTCTATATCATTGGGTACCTCCGGTATCGCGCTCAATATTGAAACACGACAGCGTGAATGCTGTCATTTCAGGTTGGTTTCCTGTGATAGGGTAGCACTGCCACGGTCGAGCTGGCTCACTCGTACTGAAATCAGCATGCCTCTAACACCTACTCTTAAGTAGGTGACTCTCTTTGCAGGTGACTATAGGCGGCATACATCATAAAGCACCCCGTCTACTAGTTTGATATCTACACGGTGTAGGTTCCATCTATTTCCGTTAAGTTATGTGCTACACACAAATAGATGAAACCATAGGTACTTTTAACCTTCTACTTCTACTTTCGCCTTCTACTTCAACTAGTGTTTTGGGTTCAAATCCCACATGAGACAACACTTTGTGTGATAGACAAATGGTTTGTCTGAGTGTGGGTGTTCTTTGTTTCCGTTTCATGTATGTTTGTAAAATCCCCCGCGATATCCAGTACGGGAGTTGTCTTTTTAAAAATGAAAATTTATTTATGAAATTTTAGAAAGTTTGGCCTTTGGTTAAATTGGTTAAATTGCAGGCTTTAAAAATGCGGCTAAGTAGTAATGTCGTCTCCCATCGCCGCCACAATGGATGTCGCAAGGTAATCAACAAGGCGTACAGCCACGAGTGACCCTAATTGACATACCACACGGAATTCACGTATTGTTACATTTCTCACGTACGCTGCTCTGTGTGTGATGGGAAATGAATAGGCTAACTTTGGCATGCGGGTTTCTGTACCTCGATAACATGAAAGAGTTAGGGATGATTGGTAGTTTAAAGGTTGACATAACAGAATAATATGATTGGTTTTTATGGAATCGCGGGCACACAAGCAAACATATCGCTCGATGACCGCACCCCAAACACTCCTCTCATCCCTCTCCCCCCCAAAAGCCGGCAACGCACTTGTGACGCCTCTGGTGTTGCGAGTATCCATAGGCGGCGGTAATCGCTTACCATGCAACCCGTCTGATCGTTTGTCTCCTATTCGATAAAAAGCCTTTGCACTGATTTCAATGAAATTGGTACGGAGACACTTTGATTCTTAAGGAAGGACTAAGGCTATTGAGACACACACGCGGGTGGAGAAGAAGGTAAAAGCTGGATAAAAACACAATTATAAGTTATAATTCTCGTTTCTAACATGCATAACTGCAGTTTAGACACACCTTCATTAAATTGTAATTAACTAGCTATGCAAACCAATTAATGAAAGTAAAACCTTGTGTGTTTATGTAGACAATAAACAATTTGGTTTATTGGAGCTAATCTCTAATGCCAGGAGAAGGACGGTGCAATTGTTCATTGGGAATTGGGAATGCCATGGGATTTCAGGTGCTATGAGACTAAGTTTGTTGGCATCATATGGTTTAATTATTATAAAGCCAAAATGTGTACTTATAGCGAAACTTGCTGGGTCACTTACTCTTATTTTTATTTGAGTGAAGCATTTATGAAATACTATTTTTTAATGTATATATTTAGATAATCTAATTCAGTCAATCTTTGATATTTTTACGTTGTTTGACAGGACAATATTTAATTTTCCGTGATTTTCGTTTTTTTTTTGTGGAACAAGGTGCAAACGAACAGACGTATCGCCTGATGTTAAACGATTACCGCCCCCTTGGACACACGCAACACCAGCGGAGTCCCAAGTGCGTGGCCGGCCTTTGGAGGATTGGGAGGGCGATGGGAGAAGGGGTTGGGATATGGGCCTCCGGTATCCTTTCTTACTCAGTGAAACACAGCGTAAGCGCTATTTTACACCGGTTTTCTGTGTTTCGTTTCGTTCGGGTTTCGTAAGAGAGTTTTCGAACACGTAGTTATCACCATTGGAGTCTAAACTTTAATTGTGTGTTGATATTCTATACAATGTTTTTCATTAATTAGTTTTATAAGACAGTCATTTGATTAACCTTGGGCCTGTGTGTGACTATTCATTTACCTCTCGCGTTTATGCCATACAGTTATTATGTAAACTTTTTAAAACGCAGAGATTTATGCTGGTTTTCTAGGCCTTTTTCAAATTTAATATGCATTTGGAACTCGGTGCGATGTCCAATTTGTTATTTCAATATTACTTAGGTCTAAGTGAATTATTTAACACTGGTCATAAAATATAACATTACATAAACACGACTTTAATTTTTTTACAGGTCTTATTGTTTTCAAGCTCAAGTTAGATAACTCTAAAATATTTATCGGCTGGTTACATAGATTACTTTTATTTTAACTTATGGTAACACGACTTGGAACGAATCTAATCTTTTTAGCCTCCAAATTGATACGTGTTTTTTTTTCCAAAAACTATGATACAATTTTATTACGCAGAACATTACCGTGATTATAAACAGGAAATAATATAGCAATTGGATCGTTTGATGGAACAAAAACGCCCTTGGGCGGAAAACAAAGAACAATATTATCTATTAATGGTAATTTCGTTTTGTAGACGTGAGAAATTATTGTGAAGTATTGCAACTGCCTTGAAAATCTCGGAAACACCTCAATGATACGAGTTTACCAGTACCTACAAATTATTTGCACCCTTCTAGTGATACCAAACGGAGTGTAATTAAGAATTAGAAAACCGGAGGACCGAACCGGTAAGGTCTGGAGGTCTAACAGACTACCTGATCAACCATGTCTTAAGTACATGTCTCACAAATCCTGTTCATCCAGTATGAGTAATGTAGCGATAGGAGTACGTTTTAGTTGTACATAATGATTTCTTGTTGTTGTGTGAAATATATCGAAACACTTATTAATTAATTTAGTAATTCGTCTATCCGTCTATCGGCTCAAGTTCTCAGAATATTTTAGTGACGATTCAAAACGTTTATTTATACCATTCCTGGTCAAAAATTTACAATTCAAGAACGTTTGAATCGGTCTACTTTGCCCTAAATGAGGTAACGTAACAATAACGTTTACGTCTTCTTAACCAGTTGCCCAACAGTAACGCAACAGAGTGATCTTGTTCCCAGCACGACCTTAGATCAACGCAACTGTTGTAGTACAGTTGTCGCTTCCTCGTGACCCGTGACACTAATCTGTAGATAGTTAACAACTAAGATATCGTAAGGTTTTGTCTAAACGACGGACTGTGACGTCTGTTTTGTAATCTTGATTTTGGTCAGAATTTTTAAGCTAAGTCCCTACTTTTTACCCGACTGTGAAAGACGGAGCGTTATGTTTTTCGAGTGGATGTATATATGTATGCATATTTCTTTGGCACTCCCTAGAGCCTAAAAGGCTTGTATTTTTATGTGAGTGGTGTCAATAGATTTGTCTTAGTAGTGAGAGTGACACTGGATACATCAAAAATAAGTCTAGAAGACTCTTCCACGACAATGCATAGGATATTTTGACATTAATCACTGTAATAATTCTCATTCCGTGAAATTACAAAGACTTATGTATAGCAGTGGACTGTGAACGGTTGTTGGTGATGATGAATCATGAGAAAGTACGATAGCCCTTTGTTTGTGTTTACCGTTTTTAAAATACCGATAATTATAAAACAGGTTGACTGGTAAAGAATGCCAATAAAGATTGTCAATAAATAATTAAAATTATACAGTAAGTAGGAAATAAATTCTGCTTACTATGTTTCTATCAGCCTATCATGTTACATGCAATAAATAATTTATAATACACATCTTTAGATATAACCTATCGAAATTGCATATAGAACGTTTTCACGGCGGCGGCGTTATAATACTTTCATGTACCGACGATAAGGCGCTATCGTACAACACAGAACAATTGCCAATAGTTCAGCATTGTTTCGCGTTATTGTCAACACTCCATATTCGTAACCTTTGAAATAAATGACTTTAAATATGGTGAATATTAAACTTATCTTAGCTAATATTATGAAGCTAAAAAATTTATTTCTTTGACTGAACGCGGTAATCTTAGGAACCACTTGTTTGGATTGAGGAATTTTTAAACGAAATCCATTTATAGATTTAACCTATAAATAAGCTGTAGATCTTACATCTCGTTACCACCGACATGAGTCGGTCATCAATGAAAAATGCTTTTGAAAGACACAGGTAACATAATTACTTGAACATTACAAAAGGGTTATTCAGCAAGTGTGTGGATGAGCTAAATATCGTCAAGATTTTGTTTCGGGCTAGTCCTATTTAAGTCTGAAGATAAATAAATAAATAAATATTTCGGACATCTAACACACAACGCCATCTAGTCCCAAATTAAGCAGAGCTTGTATTATGGGTAATAGACAACTGATATGAATACATAAATACTTTTTTTTTGTAAATACATACATATTATACATATAAAACACCCAAGCTCCGAAACAAATATTTATTCCGACCCAGGATTCGAAGCCGAGACCTCATGGACAGCAGTCGCGTACGCTACCACTGCGCAACCGAGGCAGTCTTTACACACCATTAAAAATTAATAGTGAAGGGATGACAACTAAAATTTTTCATTGTTAACTGAATTACATTAAAGTTAGCCACATAAATATTTATCTAACTTTTAGCCTTAGTATACAACACACCTTTATTTACAAATCGCAGTACTTACGTAGAACTATCGCAGTCTACGGAGAAAAGTCTGGGCCCTAATTGCCGGATAAGAAAGTTTTAGACACGTAATTATGAGATAATTATAGGTTTCCACATAATCTCTATTATAGTTCATTCTTTTTAGAATCGTATCGAATCGGAAAATAAATAAATAAGTATTTTTATGTAATAAAGAACAATCAAGCATAAGTATAGATGATGATAAGTAACGTGAATGCAATTCCATAGAATATACCGCTCCACCACCAAAGGGAACCCTATTGAATTGATCGATAGGATGAGGGCGAGGTTGTGGTAACCTCTCTTACTTGGTGCCCATCTCCGGTCAAGCCAGCTTATTAGAGTCAATGTATGGCATTCCCTAGGCAAAATCCTCCACGATATCGATATCGAAAAATACAGGCACTCAACAAAAAGCGTCCTGAATAGTAGTCCAACGTCTTTTGAAAATTCTAAGTAAATAGAGAAGTCCAGCGACGATAGACTCCGATTATATGCATTTCTAAAAGATTTGTGGCTCAAACTTATATGATGCAGTTGTTGGTGCAATAACCTTATAAAGTTTTCATTTTCTTTCAACGTCAGATGAACATGGCAATCATAGTAGAGAACTGACGGAAAACATATAACAATATATTGTTGTTCGAGATGGATTGAATTAGAAAGCGAAATAACTATAAGTATATAGCTTCGCATTTATCAAATGCATGTATACACACTCTCGCTTTTTTATTCTTTAAGAGGTAGATGGAGTATTGACAGCACAACGGGGCCTAGAGAGCGAGGCCCTCAGGTGGCTGATTAGGAGTGGTTTTCTCTGGAATAGGTCGTGAAATTGGAGGACCTCGAAATGACGCGGTCAAAGTCCTCTTCCTCTTTGCTCTTACATCGCCATGATCTTCAATTCACCGATTTCAAAATAAAAGACAAAAACATTGGAAGATTTATTTATATATTACGCTACCGCTGCCCCACCGCTTAAAAAATCTTAGCCGTATAACATTCCAGTTCAAAGACTATATAACATCTTCCCTAGAACATGAAAAGAAAATAATAGATCGAAATTTCATCCTAAATTTTAGGTAAATGCTTTCAAATCGCAAGTAATCAAGTTATTATAAAATATATGCAATAAATTACGCAAAGATATGGTAAGTGTAACACATCTCGCATTACGGATACTGATGTCAGCTTGTGTCGGGTTGCACATTCATAACTGCATTGCACCTCCTGGCACATGAGACGTTTTTATTTACACCTTAAGCATTCAATATTATGACATAATTTCACGAGTTTCTTCAATAACAACTCCTGCAATAGAAACGTATAAACGAAAGAAACGGACACAAAATAAATAGCACGAAGGTTCAGAACAACAACTTGTGGATTATATGAAGTGTTCCGTGCGGGATTCAAACATTTTAATATCGATTTTTTTCGTGGAGAAACAATTATCACCTTGCATCATTGCATATTTTGTAAATATTTAGTGAAACTGTTTTAAAATAATTGCATAAATTATGAACTGATATCTATCGTTGAGCATGAAAGCAAAACAGCAAAAGTATTTGCATTATTAATGGACTACTTAGTTCAATACAGTGCTAATATATGTTTATGTATGCAAAATGAAACATTGGAAAAAGATATCAATAATGAAAATTATTAATCGATAGTTTAAGCTAATTTGAATAGATAATATCTCACGCGAGAGATGAGGGAAGTATTCAATATTGCAAATACAATTTCGCTAGAATTTATTTTAAGAGCTAACTGAATGTAAAACTCTCTTACAGTATGTGTATTATTTTGGAAATCGGTCCTTGGAGAGATATCTTGGCCTTCAGAAAACCATACTCCGCCACATATAGACAGGATCAGCCGGAATGACATCTTAGTGTCACAGGCAACCATCTGTATACGTATCTTTCATTGCTATTTAAAGAGTGGGTCAATACTTTTGATTCCCAGGATAAATAATTTTATAAAGATTATGCGTTTTGCGTCCAAATTTTATGACCTACAACACACCAAGAATGTGGCTTTCTATTAGTTTTTATTTTTATGTTTGACCCTGCCCAAATGAAGTCATTTGGGGCATAAGCAGAATCCAAAAGTGGTGGTCACCATACTCACTGCTAATGTAGACAATGTAACAGTGCAGCATGGTGACCCACACCATGGTGGCCTAGTGATGCTTCTGCTTTATTCGTGCTGAAATCCGCTCTAGCTCCGTCTCTACTACCTTGAAACGATTAAATTTAAGTAAAATAATTTTAGTAAAGTAAATCAGTTTAGTAGATCTATTAATTTCGGCTCTTTATAACATTAGTACAGATATATGTGGATTTAGATATATAGAAGCATGTTCATTGGCAGTCTGGTAACCACGGAACAGGCTCTGGCTAGTTTGGCGCCAAACGATCGTGTCTCTGGAACCAAACTCTTTTGAAACTTGTTTTATAAATAACAGTGTTATGTTTGTCTATACAATACATGTTATGTATAATAAATATATTCATGACATTGGTCATGATAATATGTCCTATAATTATGATGTTCATGCCAGATATGATGTAAGTTGTAACACGATATAAAATACATACGATATATTACGGTGCTGGCTTTAGAATGTTTATGACTTAAATTGCTTTTAAATCTCTACTTAAAATTGAGATTGGCCTAATTTAGTGTCGTTGATTAAGTTTCCTAGCGGGGTGTTAATGACGAACCAAAAACGACTTCAGTAAACTTCGTAAAGCATGAATTGTATGTCTTAATATTCCACAGAATTTAGTAGCCATTATTCTACTTATGAAACTTGAGAGCAGTCGATTTTATAATAATACAACTTCCCAACATTAATTTCTAAAGAAAATTACAAAATCGAATACTCTTAGTACTACTTTATAAATGCTAAAGTTCGCATGAATATCTGTTTCTCAAACGAGCTACAGCAAAAACTTATATAGCTACTTTGAATCCCTGAAAAGTTGATTGACAAAAGAAAGTTAAGGTAATAAGGTAACGCTAATTTCCTCACAAACGGTCCGACTCGACTGGGGTGGCACTACCCTCGCACTGAAGATCAACGTAAAATGAATGGCTGCGTGCTTTCGTGTTTCGTTGGTGAGTGCAAGATCGGAGGCCCAATGATGCAAAAGCATCACTAGTCCGCCATAGTGTGGCTCACCATGCTGCGTTGTTGCATTGTCTACATTCGCCATTGGGTAACCACCACTTTCAGATTCTGCTTAAGCTGTCCATAGGCACAGTAGAGACACTTTGGCGGGCCTATGCATATAAAAAACAAATCGAACTTAAACGCGAACGAATTCGCGAAAAAAGCTTGTATTAAATAAATATACCAACGAATCTTTCGCACGTTCATAACCCCTTTTGCCCTTCAGAGCACAGCAGCCTGTTAAACAAAAAATGTTGTATATCACACTCTAATAGTTCGCACAGCCTTCGTTAACATGTAGGTCAGTTGTGAGGCTGCGATCAAATCAATGGCAAACGCCTGCTTACTGTGGCCGCAAGACGGAGTAGCAGCAGAAGGTGCACTCAATATTACACCTCTCTATAATGCATGTCAATATATCTCATGTCAATAAAATAGGAAATTCAGAAAAGTTTATTTGTAGATAAAAAGAAGATAAAAAACAATTTTGCTCTGATTAAGATATTAAAAGCAAAATTGTTTTCATCTATACTGTATGCTGTACTTTGCTGCTGAAATGTTTTCGAATATTTCAGTGAAGTTAAGAAGAAGATAAGATAAATAGTTAATAGTTAGAAATGTCAAATGCTATGTTTAGACTGTTCATTCTCTATCTACAACAATGTCTATTTGCAATCAACATTATTAGTTACTAATCACACATATCTATTTCAAATTCATATAATTTCTCACTAGATGTGTTGAGTTAAAGGTTAGTCACGCATTAGGGTATGATTTATGAGTCTTTCTCTTCACATGCAATTTAATTAAACATTTATAGTTATGCTTTTTATATATTTGTTTATCTATTAACATGTAAAGTATCTATTTTATAACTATATGTGTATGTTTATATACGTGATTAAAGATGTATGTGTATGGTCGTATGGAAATAAATAATTTCTTCAAACTCAATGCACGCCAACTACTACTTTCTCTCTGAAACATTTGATCCATCCTAAGGTTGCCTGGAAGAGATTGCTTTTGGCAATAAGGCCGCCCTTTGTACACTACACTTCGGACATTTTATGTGTTATGTTACTTATTTAACTCTGTATTATGGTGTGCAAATAAAGAGTTTCTATCCATCTATTTGGTTTCCTTTTTTATGTAGAGGTCTGCCAAGTGCCTCTACTCTACCTGATGGAAAGCATGAGCAATATCTAAGAATGGTGGCCACCATACTACTATTACTAATGCAGACAACGCCACAATGCAGCATGGTGACCTACACTACCGCGGCCTATTGAGATGTTTCTGCACCATTATGTATAAAATACAATCAATATGATTTCACCTACTGCAATTCCTCTGTTTTGTGTCTTAGCATTTTATTCACAAAACTTGTCTGTTTGAAACATCATTTATTTCTGTACCGCAGGATATTACACTTCCTAACATGTTTTTTATTTGTTAGTCATGTCCGTTACCTTTCTATAACAGTATTACACAGTAAAAGTATCAATAATTATTGCGATATTTACGTAAAGTAAACTGAATCTATGAATAAAGTGATAGTCGTAGAGGGTTCTGTTGTTTATTCATGTTTATAAGAAAACGCAAGATCGAAAACTTGTTAATATATAATATGTATACATATTTAGTGGCTGTAAAAGCACTTAATAAATTTAATCTTAATATTTGATTATAATTTAAAAACCGGATATGTTATAAGACCGTAACTTCGTGTATAACAAGAAACAGCTAAAAGTCAGAAACCAAACTAAGTAAAAACTTGATAAAATTCATATACACACATACATGTATTTTAGTTAAAGTCACCGAGGCCATTATTACGAATCTATTGACACCTCATCCTTGCCTTCTTGCCAAACTCTACTTTGCCTGATGGAAAGCATAAGCAAAACCCAAGAGTGAGGGTCACCATACTCATTGCAAATACAGACAATGCAGCATGGTGACCCCACATCATGGCGACCCAGTGATGCTTCTGCATCATTAGATCTCCGGTTTCGAACTCACTAACGAAACGCGACAACACGAACCCTGTCATTTTACGTTTCTGTGCGAGGGTAGTATCGCTCCGGTCGTACCGGCCCGTTCGTGTTGAAATCAGCGTGGCTCTTCTACCTTTATGTAACTCATTACAATTGGTTCAGTAGTTTAACCGTTACAGTAAAATATACAAGCATAAATGGACTCCCAAAACTATTACCCTTTCTTTTAGCTTCGTCGTAGTCATTTAATAAGAACACTTCTCTTGCAAAGGTTCTTTGTTTATTTAATTGGCTTCTTTAATGAATAAAAAAAAAGTAGCTAGGTACTTTTAATAGCATGTTTAAATGGAGATAACTGCGAATCCAATTATCTCGTAATTTACAACAAGATAAATGCGCAGGCAATTATGTAAATTATGGGCTAGTGTTTTAAAAATAAGTGGGGAACAAAGTGAAGGGCCGGCTGACAGTCTTGGCTTGAAATATGTTCCCTTTCAACAGTTTTAAGAATAAAAGTCACTAATTAGTCACTAGATGCGATTTGTTCCGTTTTATTTATTTATTTAATGGTTGACCAGTGGTTATTACACCAAAACATTCGTAAGTACAAAGTAAAACACAGTAAAAGTGTACAACTCATGTAGGAAAACACTACATGCATAAACTCTAATAGAATTAAGAAAAAAAATACTCAGTATCTACAGAGGTTGTCCAAAGAGCAAGGAAATAAATGTCTTTAAGGACATCAATTAATTAGTACATGTTAATCGTCAGTAAGAGTGTGGACCTGGTTCTTAAATCATTGAAGTGTTGTGTCAAGAATTTGTGTTTCAATCACATCCATGCTTTTATATATCAATCAATCAATCAATCAATCAACAACCCATAATGTCCCACTGCTGGGCTCGGGTCTCCTCAGGAGAGGGTTAAGGCCATACATCCCCACGCTGGCCAAGTGCGGGTTGGGGACTATATATATATATATATATATGATCCTGGCAAAGTGACTCTACTCTGCCTGATGGATGAGCATGAGCAGAATCCAAGAGCAGTCTTCACCATACTCGTTGTGAATGCAGACAATGTCACAATGCAGCATGGTAATCCACATCATGGCGGCCTCTTGAGATGCGTCTGCATCATTGGGCCTCCGGTCTCGCACACATCAACGAAACACGTTAGCACGAATCTCTTCCCCTGATTGGGAACCTAATACCGGCTTTAGATACCCCATACCAAAAAGATTTAAATTCGCAGATGTTTAGATGCCTCTTTGGCCGGTTCTGTATCTGTATCTGATTTACTATCAGGATGTATTTTTTTATGATATATGTGGCAAACGAGCAAACTAATCTGATAATAAGCTTTTACCGCCACCCATGGACAACTGCAACACCAGAGGCGTCACAAGTGCGTGGCCGGCCTTTTAAGAAGGAGTACGCTCTTTTATTTTCTATGTATTTACTCGTCTACCTCCTTCACATCTTCGATGATTGAAGGGCTCAAAAATTTACTGTCACAATTCGACACCGATTAGGGTTCCGTAAAGTGCCACTAATTATGTCATTTAATGCCAAAGTTTAGGTCAAATATTCAGGTCTGAAATAATCAGAGAAAATATTAATAAAGATTAATCAATACAATCTTAAATTTAGAATAGCTTATAGTGAAGGGCCTACACTCTCTTTGAAGTTAAAACCTTTATAGGCTAAATATTAAATGTCCAACTTATTTAACAAGTAATCGTGGGAATGGTGAAGGGACAACTCGATGTGACATTTAATGATATAAATAAAGGAAGGTATATCTGTGTATTGACCTATAGAGTGGGCAATCTCTAGAAGGGCACCATGATATATAAGAATAGAACGTACATATCGTATGTTTAAATCAATGACCGACTGCCTTGGTGTGGGAGCCTATGTAACTGTTCTGCTTGAGGTCTCGGGTTTGATTCCTGGGTCGGCCCAAATGTTTGTATTCTGCAAATATTTATTTCGGAGTTTGAGTGTTAACTATGTATTTTATGTAAATATTAAAAAAAAAGGATATAAGTATTCTATCAGTCATTTTAGCTTTCGCCGTAAAAGCTGTGCTTAGTTTAAGGCTAGAAGGCGTTGCATGTCAGACATCTGAAATATTTATTTATATTTTACTTTATTATGAGTTAAAATAATTAAATAGTATAAATACCCTGTTGGTCCAAAAGTTAGTGGTCCTGACTATTAAGTCAAAGGTAGTGGGCTCGGTTCCCATGCAAAGCTAAATTGTAATATGAGTACAGACTGGGCGTAATTAAATCATAGTATGTATGTATTTAGACATATTCAAGTATGTTTATCAGCGACCTGGTAGCTATAGTATAATCCATACCTAGTTTGGTATCATCAGATGCTGCGTGTAATATGTGGGGTTTCTATTATGACGTTTTTTTTTAATTTTATGGCTAACAATTAGACATTCGTGATTTATACTCAACAGACCTTTCATTTGCAGGACAATATAATCTAAATAAACAATAGTTTCCCAACACTGATCCATTTTTTTGTTCTCTCCATGAGTGACGTAATGACATCACAATGACAGCCATACAAACGTCAGAAAGAGACAACATCTCATGCTGAAGGATCTAAAGCCCTTGTTATTCTTTATTTTTCTATTGCGAATAAATTAAGGTTAATTTTGGCATAGAAACTATTTAAACAAGACAAGACAATAGGTATTATGTAGGGCAAGCGAAAGTCATCAGATGGCAAGAAAATGGTGGTAGATATTTGTTACAAGTTTAATTCTACTATTATAGAGACGCAAGGTCACCAGTAATAGTGTGTTGTCGTATTTAAAAGTTGTACTTAAATATAGCGCAGGAGCATGATGTTTTTAAATATGTTTTTTTATGGAATGGCGACCAACGAGCAGACATATCGGCTGATGGTAAGCGATTACAGCCGCCCATGGACGGAGAACACCAGAGTTGTCACAAATACGTTGCTGGCCTCAGGTCGCCTCACTCACTAAGAGAAACACAACGCAAGCGCTATTTTACACCAGTTTTCTATGAAGCTGTGGTATCACTACGGCCCGTTTGTGTCGAATCGTGGCTCTTCCGCGATAAATAGGGTTTAAAAAAAATTCAGTGTGACCACCCCTATTCGGGCCCCGCCTATACCCCACATCTGTAACTCCTGTACAACAGGATCAAAAGCAATAACCCACGAACACACCGAGTTATGACACTCAAGGAGAAACAGAAGAAATGAAACTGTCTTGAAACCTGCAACGGATTTATTTCAACAACAGAAGAAATCTGGAGGATTTCGGAATATGAAAGCCCACTGACTTTGTTAGCAAGGCGGGAGACAAAGTGAAGTAAAAATAGGCAGACACCTTTTACAAACCAGAAATCGCCACTTGCATTAAATATTATATCCATAGGTCTTGATCATCCCATGGATATCGTAAGAGGCAACTCTAGGGGACAAACAACGCAGGCTAACATAAGTGCAAAGAGAAGAATAATATAAGAGTGGCCTATATACAGAAGTGGCCTTTAAAAGGCTGATGATGATAGCGTAGTATATCTAGGATATGCTTACCTTGAGGTCTTATTTGCTAGCGGTATTTCTGTTCGCCAGTATCTTTCACGACCAACAATAGATGCACAGGTAAGTGCGACTTCTTTTATATAACTGAGTCCTAATTCCCCATCAAAGACTTATAATCCCTTAGCTTTTACGCCCTGCCCGCAAAAAAATACCCAACTAAACCCTTTTGCAATATTACATTTAACGAATTCCAAAGAGTATTGTTGGCGCCAAATTGTTGGTCGGCCATAAAAGAAACCAATCGTAAGCTTTTGTAATACAATACATTGTTCTGATCCCAAAAGTTGATAAAAAGGCAGAAAGATAATGATACATAAGATGAGATTTTCGTTTAACAATTATCTAATTTTGTATTTTAGAATATTACGAAGAGACTGATTGATACAATATAATGATGAAAAAATAAATATAATAATAATATTTAGGGTGGCCAATTTTCTTCCCAAGTGGCCCCTGTTCCCTCTTAGTCTATGCATCACCTATTTACTAGTTATACGTATGCCAAATTTCATTGTATTTTTTTTATACTGACATATATTAATCTAGAAAAATAACCTCTACCCACATATAAAGTAAAATGTAACATAGTTATTTAAAAAAAAAACAGAATCTTTTCCCTCAAATAAGTTGATCCTACTTTTCTATTAACAAAAACATAGCCTACAGCATTCATAAACCCCAAATAAGTATTATTCGTTTTGCCATTTTCGCTGTGGTTTCAAACAAGTTCGTTCGTGTGAGTCACGCGGGCGTAAACAGCGTTTCGCATAGACATATTAATTTTGTGTAAAGCAGGTCAAGCCGCACAACCAATCGATTGGACATTATACCGTTATTAACAACAGCCAATACAGCAGGATTGGAAAATAACCGTTTAATCGTTTTTATACTGTTGCATTTTTTTGTGGCAACACATATGATACTTTTTTTCTAGTATGTAGTTCAATGTGAAGGTTCTAGATTCGAATATATTTTTCTGATTAGTTACATCACGGGATATATTTGTCATTTATTTGTAGTGATTTTGACAGTTTTTTTTTAAATGAATTAATTATAATTCAGTGTGTTTTTTTTTTATTTTCCACCAGTAAAATGTCACCGAAAAGCTAAAAAAACTGAGCCTATTAGGTTGTACCTATATATTTTATGCATCGTCCTAAGGTAGGTCCACATAGGTGACAAATTAAGCTATCAATATTACAACCTGTAATAATTAATACTGATTTAAATGAATGGATTTCAGTACTGATCTTTTTTAAAAGTTAATTAATATTTATAATATACTTTCAAACACGCTGATGTAACATTACATGTTATAAATATATCTATGACGGTATGCGGTAGACACACAGTATAGAAACGAGTCATTATCTTTGTATACTATCTAACGAATAACATTAATAAATAATTTGTTCTGAATCATCCAAAGTTTAAATCACGACTTTAATGTCATTTCCTCTTTTGCACCTTTAATTAGCGCGATTATAAATATATTTCACAATATACTAATGTTCAAATAATATTATTCGGGCTGCGAGAATATCAGCAATGCAGAGCGATCTGCGATAATAGACCTGCCCCTCTAGCCGAGTTGCATCCTAAAAACGTTAATACGAAACTGTGACGAGAATAGGAATGACACCTCTTACCGTTAAGCACGTATCTTAAAAAAATATTTACTAATAACACAAAGGATAGAAGCGATAGCGATTGTAGAAAGAGATATGACGAGAAACATTTACGTCGTGACTAAGGGAGCAGGACCCTTATTTGGTCTTCTATACCTACCGTTCGTAGCATGTTTTTCTGCTACCTTGCTATATTAAAAAAATATTTTTCTTATTTATTTTCATGAAGAAAACCAAAAAATAGTGGTCATAGCAACTAACTACGAATGAAAAATAAACTTGATTAAAAATGAAATCTAACACAGTAGAGAAAATATGAATACTGAAAATATATAGTTTTTTAGGTCCCTATGGTTGATAGAGGGACTCGGGGATTATAGTAGCACCGTTCCGAGCAAGCGACTGGAGCGTCAGTCGGCTGCACTTCGATTTTGTTTGTTCTGATTTCATGCACTCTATGCACTAGTGCACTAACACACACTACGCCGAAATCTGGCCAAGTTACGTGCCGGCGGCTGTATGAGTAAGGCAATAAGAAGGTTCAACCAAGTTAATCATAAACTGGTAAATGACAACATTAAAGATCCTGTTTCTTAAGTTTTAAACTCATTAACAAAGGGAAGTTGACTATACTCCAGTCACAAAGTTGTATGAATTATTCCACGTGTCGAAATCCGTAACCGTGTAAGTCTATCAATAAGTATCGAGTAGTAATGTTTATAATCTGTTGAGCACAGATTAGGTATATGACGTATGTCACAAATGTCATTTGCTAATCACATTTGAATTCTACTTCGAACTAGCTTTTGTTAGTGTCTCAGCCAGCGTATGTGTTGGTTTTCTCTGTGATCAAACTGATACAGCTTTTTTATTTGTTAAACGATTGAAATAAAACAAACATTAAATGTGTGAGTTTATCACAGACAAAAAGATAAATAGACAAGAATTCTGAAAAATGATTTTTTTTATTTCATTATTTTAATAAAGACCCGAGTTATTAGTTTTTCTTTAATGGCTTGAATGTATAGACATCGACCATTTACAGTTTTATAATAGATATGTTGAATAAAAATAGATGACATTAATAACATACAATGTCAAAATTTGTTACCGATGATGTTTCCTTTTTAATAACATTAAATTGTTAATTTAATTGTTGGCGCCATTTCAAGTTACAATGAATTAAAAAATACTTAATCAGGCAAACGTGATGCCTACACGGTCTAAGGGATTTGAATAAGCTTTTTTTTTATTAAAACCTGCTTTGAATAAACACTTTTTATGGTAACTTCATTTTTCAGAGGTGAATGTACCTTGGTTCATTTACCTATAGCTCATGAATCCAATTTGAGAACACACCGTGTCAGCTATATCACGCTAATTTTCACGCTACGGGAGCTATGCTTCGCTCTGACGTAATTGACACGTCCTAAACTTTTTTTATTTTCTATGTAGCAACGGTAACAAGAGTATATACGGTTACGTGATTACTGTAGAGTATTGACATCATCAAGACCAGAAGCGCGTTTGATCTTTTTTTATTGTTAGGACAGGTTACGTCCAATTAGTTTCAAAGCCAAACGTTCAAAGCAACGCCAGGTTTTTTATCTAGACTTGTACCTTGTTGTTTTTTATGGAAATCAATAAAATATAAATAGGTTTAAACAATGGTCAATAGATCGAACTAAGTGGCGTGAAATTGGAAAGGCCTATGTCCAGCAGTGGACTGCGATAGACTGATAATGATGATGATGATGAATGGTCAATGAACTATCTTAATAACAGAAATGACATTACACTTGTCTAAAATGAAAAAATTTCACTCTCCGTTATTTAATGTTTACAAGATAAATTACTTACGGTAAAATGAAACCTGAAAACAATTCAGTTATTCACTGAAATAAGCGCACTTTAGATATGACGCTTTTGGCCAAACGTGTGACATCAAAATATTCTGAGCCGTTATTTTTACTGGCTGGTAAACTGTAGTATCACTGCAGCTTTGTAGACCAAACTTTAACCTCCCATTAGCGATGGTAGCGCGTCATGAGTTCCAATGCCGTTTCAGACGATATACACTTACAGAACGGTACACTTTTGTCTATTCACCCCAATTACTGTTAATACTGTGAATAATCCATGCGTTTTTGTCTATTGAAACGGGCACAAGTTTTACATGAAGTCGCGTGACCAGAGACAATAAGACTTTCGATTTTATTATCGGACTTCGTTCGTATTTGGTAGCGTTAGTTTGACTCGCGGGGCAGGCAATACTTATATGAATAATACTTTCAAGACAGGTGTGGTACCTATTATTTTGGAATCGTTGTGGCTGTCTTTTTTAAATGCTAACTCCTGCAATGGGTAATATATGACGTGGAGGAGTTAACAAACATACATAAAACGAATACAAAGGACACCAAGACTCAAAGCAACAATTTGTTGTCATACAAAGAGTTGTTCCGTGCGGGATTTGAAGCCACAATACTAGAACCATTAAACCATCCGTGTACTCAAATTGAAGTTCTGTGGAGGAACGAGTGTAATGTCACTCCAACACAAAGGGAGGATGCTAGAAACAGGTTATGTGATCATGTCTGGCGGGCCACGGCTCCAAGGTTGATGTTGGGAGGCTGTATAAATCCTAAGCAGCAACATTCTGTAACATAGATTACCTTTTTATAACCTACTTCAGGCACTAGTCTTTCAAGAAGGCGGAATCTGGCAATCAAGTCACTATTTTACCTAGTATTAAAAGATATATTTGTGAAAGAGAAAAAAGCTTAGTATTATTATAATCAGCGCCAGAACTTCTATATCGCGATTCAGGATTAATAGTTTATCTGTAGTCCGTAACTCCGTAATTCATGGTATCGTTTTAGAAGGGGGTTTTATCATATGTATATTTATGGAATAGGGGCAAACGAGCAGACGCATAACACCCGCAACAGAGGCATCACAAGTGAGGTCGGCCTGAGGGATGGGGAGGAAGATGGCGGAAGGGGTTGGGGTATGAGCCTCCAGCATCCTCACTCACGGGGAGAAACACAGCGCAGACGCTGTGTCACACCGGTTTTCTATGAAGCTGTGGTATCACTACGATCGAGCCAGCTCGCCAAAGCTGGCTCGATCGTAGAGATGTCGCCGCGAACATGGATTTGTTGCCGCTATATGTGGAAGTCACCACATTTACATTCTTATTTCATTGTTCGACTAACTTTTAAAAAACATCTAACTTTATTATTCCTGTAACAAATCCGGTATTATTCAGCTATGATGTCATGTTATGACATTGTGTAAGGTTCTTTTTGCCATTTATTTACGATTTCTCAGATTAGTCATAAGATATTATGAAACTTGTATATCAAGAGTACCTACTCGTTTACCTTCGTTTATTTACTGGATACTTGTATTAATTGCCTACATATGCGTGTCATACTTATGTGCTCACATCTGTACAAACAAATAAATAATATTGAAGTGTCTGTTTGTAATTTCAAATTCACATCTTTTAACTAAATGCTCATGAAAGTGTTTAGAGAACTAACATCAAAAAAGTCATTTTTTAAATTTTTGGTCTCTCTTCTTTCGGACTAATCTCTGAAACGGTTGGATCGATTTTGACGGTCCTTTCACTGGCCGATAGTTGATAATATAAAGAGTAACTTATACTGCTTTTTTTAACTTCCTTTAACCCGCGGTGTTACCAGGTATAATATAAATGCTCAACTAGATACGCTCTGAGAACTCATAATCGCAATCTGTTTACATATTGCTAATACCTTTGTATTAATAGACAATTAAGTATAACTTGTCTTGTTTGTTTGTTTTTGTAACTATGCTCACAAGCTGACTCATTCATATAAACCTGAAGAGTTCAATCGCGGGATTTAGTAATACCACATACACATCTATACTTAAATTTATCTTTATGTCTACCAAGAAAGATACAATCAATCAATCAATCAACAACCCATAATGTCCCGGCTCGGGTCTCCTCTCAGGAGAGGGTTAAGGCCATACAAACCAAGGCTGGCCAAGTGCGGTTTGGTGACTGGCAAGAATACGTTGTGGCTACGTAAATCTTGCCGTTGGATGTTTTTTAAGCCGCCCGAAGGCCTCCGACTAAGCTTCACGACTGTTATCGTATGATAACAACCGGGACCGACTGCTTAACCTGACCTCCGAATCACGGAGACGCTCACGGTAACATGCCACCAGCGGTCACCCATCCAGGAAGTAACCGCGCCGTCGTTGCTTGCCCTCGCTGATTGTTTCTAATCACCGAGTGCAACTGGGTTATGAAGGCCTCTAAAAGATACAATTTGCCAGAAAATTTAGTCGATTTGTTTGCATGTTGAAGTTTAACTCATTTTACGGATCCTATCAACTTTAAAATAAAAAAATCTCTCAAATCCGTGACCTCTTTGAAAATGATAATTTAAAAAACGAATACCAAAGTATTAAATTAAATCCATTCAATTCAGATTTCGGATGTAATTTAAAAACCACGGTTGGAATGAGATGAATGGATGAACGATTCACTGTCACCTTCTGTCAATTGAATGTACTCCATGTTTTGATTATGTCATCTCTATTAACTTATTACCCAAAGTATTTCTTTTTCTCTGCCGTTAAAAGATTTCCTACTGAGACGATTTACATTCAATTTGTTGTTTGAGAAACAAGCATTATTGAAACAGTTTTGTAAGAATTTCACGGTGCCCTGACAGGGCGTTGCAAATTGGAATTAATTGTTAAATATTGATATTTATAATTCTTTTTCCATAGACTAGCGACTATGTTTTTAATAGGCACTGGACGAAAGTGACGCATATACTCCGTAAGACATGTACAAACTGCTCTTATGTATTAAAATTAATTTTAAATTAATATGTACTCAAGACAATAGTAACTCAACACTCTTTTTTTCAAATATAACTTAGCTCTACTACCTTATCATCATCTTCTAAGCCTTTATTATTCCCAAGATAATTCGGGACGGCTACTAGTTCAACGGGTTTTACCTAAATATCAGTTTTTAAACGGATCGACTGACATCCGACCTCCGCAACCCTGAGGGTGAAGTGAATTCGAAAGTTGAACTAATTGTCAGTATATTTGAGGGAACTGACATCCTAAAAAGATTGCCATAGATTTCATGATAACCGTGACCGACGGCTTAACGTGCTCTCCGAAGTACGGGCAGGAAACACCATCTTCCATACTCCGGGCACCATTAAGAATTTTTTATATGAAAATCCCAACAACAGGCCCGACCCGGATATCGAACCCAAGATCTCTTGATGTGCAGTCACTCACGCTAACTACTAGACCAACGAGGCAGCTCTCTACTCAACAATTTTACTACTTTGTCAGTACAACAATTTGTTAACTAATTATTATCCCATATGAGTTTCAAACCAACAACACTCAGTTCGTGAAGAAGCATTGAGCTAACCACGTATACTTTTTAAGTTTTTTTCAGACTTAGAAATCATCTTTCAAAGAACAATAACAAAACTTATCAAGAACAAAGTATCTAATTAGAACAGTTTGCAGAATCACAGAAATTTATTACATAAATATCTTAAATATCTAAAGAGTAATCGAATGAATATTATTCGCCGCTTTTGTACATGATATCGTTGATGTTCTTTAAAATAATAAATATTACAATAATACAGTATACATTATGACTCATATAAACTAAAATTGGGTTATAAAGGAAATATTAACTATATTCAAACGATATGTACACACATAACCTTGTTGTACCAACCCATATTTTATAACCACCGATATATGGTACAGGGTTTGTATCAAATGAATGATGATGAAATGTATTTTCTCCTCTTAGCTGTGATGTTGTCCTAAGCTGTTTCCTCCCTTAGCTGCCTCTTACGACACCGATGGGGTGAATAGGGGCGATGAGATTCTGTTTCCTTGATCACACGGAGCCAGCTCATTTTTCCTAAATCACTACGTATTACCACTCGTTATTTTACTTAATATTGAACATATAACATCATTAAATTTTCTACGGATAATACGATAAGAATGAAATATATTATATCATTGCATTATTCCTCAATCACGTACTAAATGGATGAACGCAGCACTGCCAGACCAAAAAAAAAAACACTAAATACTCTAATTAACTCCGCTTCGGTAAATTATATTTTTATTTTAATTGTAGATGCTTTCAAGCAGTGTTTTGCATAAATATATCATTAGAACAATTTTTAACTAGCCAAATTATTTAGTTAATCAAAACCTTGTATTGCGAAAAGCCTTGCGCATTGTATTATATTCTTTAAGAGCTAAATGAAATGGTTGCGACTCAATCAACGGATTGTTTTAATTTCGCTACACGTAATTATAAGTCTGTACAAGGGATAAGTAAATAAGAATTTTGTTAACTAAATACAATATAACATACATATTTCTGACATCTTACACACAACGCCATTTAGTCCCAAACTAAGCAGCTTGTGTTATGGATACTATAGACAACTGATATAAATACATATATACTTTTTTTTAGTAAATACATACATCTTATCATAGAAAACACCCAACCTCCGAAACAAATATTTGCAGATCATACATACATTTGGTCCGACCTGAAAATGGAAACCCGAGACGAGCAAAGCAGTCGCATACGCAACCACTGCGCCAGAGAGATTGATTTTCAGATCCCTATAATAGGCATGATGACTAAGTTTGAAAAACTGTTTTATGATGTTTGGAAGTATCTCTTATTGTCAAAAACAGTTATATTTCTATAACGAAATAGATAAAGTTTTAGTATGACAGAAATGCGATTTAAATATAAAATTTAAAATTCACGAGAAAACGCTCGATGGTGTCGTGGCGTCTGTGAAAAACGTGACGTCACTATTTTCAACCAATTATAGCTCTTAAAAATAGTAAAGTGATCGTCGGTTATATTCGAACAAAGTGATCTTTATACGATTACCGATTGGTGTTCAATTTAACATTGGATTGCTGTATTTTGTAGTTTTATTTTTGACAATTAACTATTAATCTCGCTCCAAATATAAAAAAACATACGATTTTTATTTTTATGAACCCCATTTCATCAGAGAAATACATAATTTTAGTGGTTCTTGGTTACTGTCATCATGCCTATTTCATTAAGGAAGTATCACAGACACCAATGCGTCTCAATTGTCATATCATATATATATATCATGTCATCAGTCTATCGCAGTCCACTGCTGGACATAGGCCTTTCCAATTTCACGCCACTTAGTTCGATTTATGGCTTCTCGCATCCAGCTCCTGCCAGCCGTCATGCGCAAATCATCGCTCCACCTGGCCTGTGGACGTCCTACACTACGTTTGTCGAGACGCGGTCTCCACTCAAGCACTCGTTTACCCCAACGGTTATCGGTTCTACGGCAAATGTGGCCAGCCCACTGCCACTTCGGCTTGCTAATCTTGCTAATCCTAATTGTCATAAATTAACATATACACATAAGCTCTGTCCTTTTTCTCGCCCAGGGTATCTAAGCCGAGATGATAGAATATATATACCATGATATCATATAGCTTGATACGTTTGTGCAGTCATCTTTCATTCATTCACGCCGATTACAGATGATTCTGTCGAAGTCTGTCGTGGGTATTCTTTCGCTATAATCTCTTTTCGCTCATCCTATCAACATGCCAAGCTATAACAGTATTCTTCAATGGTACTTCACGCTAATACCTTTATAGTTTAAATAATATGCTGCTAGGTCCCACCATGCGCGTGAATCTCACTAAGGCAATCGTTAAGCCCGTTTTTAGGCGTGTGATGAAAAAAAAACTCAAAAACATTTTGAATGAGCGAGATGCTGTAGATACATGTGATACATTATTATAAGGCTTTCACACTTTTTGGCTAAGGGATTAATGATTTTAAAGAAGATTTGGTTGATATGTAAATTTTATCCTTCTTTCTAAAGAAGGCGTACATCCAGTAGTAGGCTATTAAATGCTATCAATAATCCTTGTTTTGATACTCTCTAATCAGTTTTATAACAGCCAGTTTTAAAATAAAGTATTTAATCGTTCTAAAAAAACGAATACGTAACTAAGATACAATAATCTAACAAATATTGGATCACAAAGTAACACAAATTAAAATTACTTAAAAAAGCATCAAAATAAATTAATAGTATCAACGGTGACACAATACGCTGTTCGCTTATAGTTGCACCACGCCGTATATTGCTAAATAAAATAATGTACTAATTCCAATAAAGTGCTCACTATGACTAATAAACAGTTGATGTAAGCCTTATGATGACATCATAACTTTGATAGAAAAAAAAATGGTTTGTCTGTGGTTTAAAAAAAACTTGTTTTTATGATCTGTGGAAACTATGATGTCAATCTATATCTACACTAATACACTACAAATATGGGAGATCGTTTTTTGTTTTTGCGAAAGGCGGTCCCCATTTCATCTCATCCAGATTTTTTATATTTCTCATCATTAATTCCATCACGACGAAGACTTGAAGACTCGAAGACTTTATATACTTGACATTGGCACAAATAGCTGATCCGGCTGATTGCCTTATGATAAAAAGAAGAACCACTACAAATATTTTGATCACGACATCGCGCGTCAACGGCAGGATCAATTTCGCTAATTCTTTTTGTTGAATACTCTATGTATATCTATCGTAAGGCATATACTGTATAACATCACGCTGTAATCAAAAGAAGTTGAATATCAATGGGTAATGTTGCAAAAACAGGGTAAATTAATGTAAAAGACACTAATGAAAACGACGGTGACAAAGTTACGCGAGTCAGCTAATAATGTATAAAATGTTAAGCTAGTTTGTATATCAAGCTTGGATTTTGAGAGAATATACCCAAGATTGTTACCCGACTGCGAAAGAAGTGTTACATTTTTCGTGTGTTTGTATGTATGTATATTTCTTTGGCACGCCTTAAAGCCTAAACGTATTGTCGTGTTTTTATTGGACTGGTGTCAATACATTCATCTTTTTTTTTATGGAATAGTGGACAAACGTGCAGACCTATCGCCTGATGGCAAGCGATGACCGCCGCCCATGGACACCCGTAACACCAAAGGTGTCACAAGTGGGTTGCCGGCTTTTGGGGGATGAGGAGGGGGATAGGGCCTCCGGTATCCTCATTCTCTCGATGAAACACAGCGTAAGCGCTGTTTCACACCGGTTTTCTGTGAGGCCGTGGTATCACTCCGGTCGAGCCGGCCCATTCATAAATGATGCAGAAGAACATTAATAAACTGCCATAGTGGAGGTCACTATGTTGTATTGTTGCACTGTCTGCATTGGCAATGAGTATGGTGACCACCACTCTTGGATTCTTATCGTACTTTTCATATGGTAGGGTGGCATGGCCCCATAAGAAAAACAACAATAAAAACAACGAAACCTAGCAGTGCTCAGCTAAAACACTAACAAAGAAGATATTTGTTGAATGGCGGTTATATAGAATAATTTATCTAAGTGTGGATATTACCTCATAAATTACTTATACGTATATATTGGGCATCGAGTGATAAGAACTGACAATATGGTTTCTCGAAAACACACCCATTATTGCGATAGCTCGTGAAAACCTGTAAATTTTGGTAATACGAGGATCAGATAGAGTAAGTTCGTTTGTTCGTTCGAGTATCTATAGCAATATTCAATTTATTTACAATATTTCAAATGTTATACGTTTATTTAATCAAAGAATTTATTCTACTACAAGAAAATATGTTTTCTTTTTTATAAGACAACTCCCGTACTACTAGGGTAGTACTAGGTAGGTAGGCTACTTTACAAATATAGATGAAACGTATTTAGAAGGTAGAGAAACCAATTATTGTTTACTGGTTGTAAAATGAAAGAACGTTTTTACTGTTAAACGGCTGCACCCATTTGTATGCTATTTACAATGAAGATCCTTAGATTCTTGAGCCAGCACATACTCTACTATTTACCGCGATACCCGATCATGCGGGCGGAAATGGAGTCAAAAGCTAGAAGATAAATCTCAGTTAATTTTAATAAGCACTAGAGCACTACTATTCCACTCTCACGAAGGTGGAGACCATGGGGAGCTAGGCTGCCGACACTCTGATGGATGTTGGGGAACTGGACCGTAGACTTGCGGAGCTTAAGGGTGACTAACGATACGGCTTGTTCCTGGTGCAAAGGTTGTCCATTGACATTCAACGCGGCAATGCTGCAAATATAATGGGCACCTTTCCACCGTAGGGTTTTGGGGATGAGTTAAATGACCTGTTATATTTTTTCTAGATTGCTTTGATTTTATGTATATATCATATGATAATTATTATTGAATATAATGTTAACCAAAAATAACTACAAAATCACAGTATAAATATTTTACATCGAAGTTGGTCAGCAATGCGAGGTAAACCATCATTTTAAAATTCTAGTCACCGAGTTATAGACCTGACCTATCACAAATGATTAGAAAGTTGGATGAATAAAGTATTAAACATTCTGTCGCACGACTCATTATAACTATACCATTGAAATCGCAACAGGGTTAGCAGAAACAGTTAATTTAATCAGAATTTCCTTCTTGAGGTGTTGGCAAAAACAATATAAGCTTTCGAAAAACCTGTAAACTTACCCTTAACACAGAAAGTTTAGATAACTTTTACATAAGAAGCTGGTTTACTATGTATATTGCAGCTAAGAATGTATATTTCGAATAGGCGATGCTTTTAATGTAGACTTCCACAAGGTTAAGAATGGATATTGACTGACTCACGAAGATTTAGCTATGGAAGAATCTGCGTCATGAATTACCTGCAAAGATAAATAAGCAACGTTAATATTGTTTTATTAGATATAATATTCAGAGATAGTAAATTTGTAGATAGAGCCACGCTTCGGCACAAATGAGCCGGCTCGACCGAAGTGATAGCACGGCCTCATAAAAGACCGGTGTGAAATAGCGCTTGCGTTGTGTTTCACCAAGTGAGTGAGGATACCGGAGGTTCATATCCGACCCCTTCCCATCCCCCAAA
Source organism: Hyphantria cunea (assembly GCA_003709505.1). Lineage (NCBI taxonomy): Eukaryota > Metazoa > Arthropoda > Insecta > Lepidoptera > Erebidae > Hyphantria > Hyphantria cunea. Next base: position 79,810 of record PKRV01001813.1, on the reverse strand, counting down.
GGCCGGCAATATACTTGTGAAGCCACTGGTGTTGCCGGTGTCCATGGGCGGCAGTAATCGCTTACCATCAGGCGATACATCTGCTGGTTTGCACCTAATTGCATAAAAAAGCCACGGATATATAAACATCTGACCAGAATATTTTTGCTTACTATTATTATTACTTATAGAAAACAAGAGACACGGATATACTGTGTAAATTTCGCTGTGCCAATAAAACATTCTTCATTTTTCATTAAAATAGTTAAACTACACTAATTCTACTTCATAAACGAAGAGATAAAAAATAAAATAAATAACTGGTAACTTAATAAACACTTGGCTACATAGAGAGCAGTGTTTATAATGTACGTAGCTATAATGTCATATAAAAAGTTTTCCCCGCGTAGTAATTTATAAAAGCAAAATGAAAAATTTCTCAACATGCCAGCCCTACTTATATTAGACGCTAGTTTAACACATATTATTATGCCATTAGCCATGCGTGTGGCACTAATCTTTTAATAAGTAATGACATCTGATAGAGCCTAAATTAAGTAGTGATCTCGCTCCGACACTCATGACTGTTAGATAAATGATGATGAAAATTCTAACGATGTATGATTAGCGGCGATTTGAGTACAACCTGGAGTGTTTAGCGGTAATTTCGGCAAATATTCACATAACACGGAGGCGCTTAATAAATATGTTCAGACATTTTAACACACAACGCCATCTAGTCCCAAACTAAGCAGAGCTTGTACTATGGGTACTAGACAACTGATTTTAATAGTTATATACTTTTTTTTGTAAATACATACATATTATACATAGAAAACACCCAAACTCCGAAACAAATATTTGCAGATCATACAAACATTTGATCCTACTTAGGAATCAACCCCAAGACCTCTTGTACAGCAGTCGCATTCGCTACCACTGCGCCACAGGCAGTCAATAAGGCCAACGAAGACAAATATGATTGTCACTGTTTCTGTTCACTAAGAAGTCTGGCAACCCTATTTTAGTACAGGATGTGTAGAGGGTTAGTAGTAGTACTAGTTAGTAATTAGCCTTGCGTTGCCGAGCATGACTATTTAGACTCCCCAATCCATCTGTCTTACCATTATTCATTTATTTTCCCTTCTTTACGGTCTTTCTTGTTTTACTAACAATGTACTTAGTACAAGACTTACTTGAAGTACTTTGAAAAGGGTCACTTGTACCTAACTTTAAAACTTACTTCACTTACTTTACGGCATATATTGTACGTGATGTGGGTACCTGTAAGATTGTCAGAGCTCCATGAGAGTTAGACAAATTTACCCAAGTATTCATTAAAGCTAATTACGTTGAATTAGAAGCTTGGTTATCAACAGCAGATTTTAGACGTAGGTATTTACTTCACGCGTTTCATAGACGGACGATGGTTAATTGATCCTGTATGGGATTTAAGTCATTAAAAAGAAAACAAGAACAAAATCAAAAGAATTACTGCCTTGGTGGCGCAGTGGTAGCGTATACGACTGCTTAAAAAGTCGGGATCGATTCCGGGGTCTGATCTGGAATTGTATGATTGCATATTTTATGATCTGCAAATATTTGTTTCGGAGTTTAGGTGTTTTCTATGTATAATATTATATAATTACGGAAAAAAGTACAATAATACTTCTATCAGTCAATCTTGTTTTCATAATAGAAGCTCTGTTTAGTTTAAAGCTAGATGGCATTGTGTATAAAATGTCAGAAACATCATTTATCTACTGTGGAGGAACAGGTGCCATGTCCCTCCAACACAAAGGGGGGATCCTCCGACCAGGCGAGCTGATCTTGCCTGGCAGGACACTGCCCGACGGTTGATGTTCTGAAGTTTTATATATGTTAATTGGCGCGAGAACTTCTATTGCGCGAAGCGGGATTGTTAGCTTCTTCGTACTCTACGTTACTCCGTTCAATGTATCTTTGATAGACGCCGCTGAATGTGGAAGTGGCCACATTATAAATTAGTACCTAGACTTACTAAAATCCATGAAAGTATTCCTCTGAATCGGTACTTAACTAACACTTTTAATCTCAAAAACTCCATCTGCATAAAGCACATTAGTTCCAGTCATTCATAACACCCAAAACCGGCAGTTCCGCATATTCGATCGACCTTCTTTCATATGTGGAACACCAGAACAATCCGTTTTGTTATAAAACCGGTTTGGTAGACTAACTGCCGTACGTTGGCGAATTGCATCCGTGCTTGTGGAGTATCACTCAATTGATCAGTTTTATGAACTTATTAATTTTAACTGCCTTAAAATCTGTTCAGTGAATATTTATATCTAAAAAAGTAGTTAGAATAATAAATAAATATTTTATGATTATCGTGGACTTTTTATGGAATAGCGGGAGTTGAGTGTGGTAATAGATGGGGGGGAGGCCCTCATCAGGACACCTCTGGTTGCGGGTGTCCATGGGCGGCGGTAATCGTTTCCCATCAGGGGACGTTTGCTCGTTGGCAACCTGAAATACATTTTAAAAAAAAAGATATTTTGCGCTCTTTTGGAGGCCTTCGTTTAACAGTTGACGATGAGAAAGGTGGAAATGTGTTCGGTTATTGGAATCCACATGGGATTCCAATAACCGAACACATATTTGTTGTCTTCTATGATATCACGTCAAAGATCTAGACCTAAGACCTAAGTTATAAAACCGAACTAAAATAATCCTTCAAGTGACGAGTCTATCAATAACTTCTCCAAGAGTTATAGCACTTCAATTATAGAAAGTTATGGCCGGAAACTGGGAATACATACAAATAACATTAAATTTACTACTAATAACAACGCATTAGCAGAACATCAAAGCAACTGCACTAACTGCATATCAGTACTATTTAGAAACATCGACAAGGCTTGTTCGAATTCAAATCAAGCCTATAAATAAAGCGAATGCATCGTTATGCACGCAAACAACGCCACGTGCATTTTTAATACAGGCCGTATATCGAATATTAAAAAGAAATTATTTCTTTGGTTGTACTAAGGACGACTATTTCAATACCAATTTAAATTCAACCTAATGTTCTTCAGAATACAATTGTATTTTAACAAAATAAAGAACGCTACTGACAGTTGGTTTCTCGTATGCCAGTTCTATTTGAAAATGATTACATATCAAATGAGAGTGGACGACAGACAGGGGTGTGGCCACAAACAAGCTAGTGATGACATATAGCTTTGAAAAAAAAAGCAAATTATGTAAAAAGGTTGTGTGTAAATATTTTAACCTTTTTACCAAATTGACAGGAAGTATTCAAATAGGTCCCGTGAGAAATTCAGACTTATGGTGAAACATGACATGGTATAATGGCGCGTTTATAGACACAAGGAACCATTAACCCAATAAATAATGGTGGCCTTAGTAAAATTATGGTCGGTTAAATTGTTTTCTTTTTAAAGCCTACAAAGTAACCTTTACACTGTCTGATGAAAAGCAAATTCAGACAGTGCAGCATGGCGGCCCACGTTATGGCGGACTAGTGGGATATTTTACGCCCCGCTTAAAAGACCAATAATCAAAGTGGAATATGATGACTGCGCGGCTGGATTTATGATTTAAGCGGTCGCCACGACGCTTTCTACTGCTACAAGGGTTGTTGGTTCAAATCAAAGATGGGACATTATTTTGTGTAATCGGCAAACTGTTGTTGTGAGTCTGGGTCTTCTTTGTGTCCGTTTCATGTATGTTTGTAAAGAGTATTCCTGTAAAGTATATTTCTAATGCGAGAGTTATGTGTTTAAAAGAAAGATAATGGGAATGGGATAAACGTGTACTGGTAGTGAATTGAAGGTTTTAACTGTTAGGCAGATAAACCCGAAAAAATTTTTTGAGCGTGTTTTCGTTTTAGTTCGCCTGTATAAATGCTCTCAAAAATAACTTTCAGTTACACCATACAAATAAAAACCCAGATAAAATATCACTCGCTGACATCACATCGCTTTTAACTGTCCACTGCTAGGCATAGACTTGTCCATAGAAAGGTTTTGGCCCAATACACCATTCTGGCCAGACTGGTTGATACAGGGATTGTGTGATATTCCGGATGGCGTAAGAAAGCGGTTCCCGGATCTCTCCCGTCTCAGCCGCAGAATGGCACACCGTGTGGTTTAAGTCGGTTCGATTCCGACACACCGCCCCGCCGCAAACCCTGGTGGGGTGAACACCCGAGGGGGTTTCCACACGAAAAAAAAAAGGGATTGTGTGATATTGTCCAGTAGTCGCCTCTAATAGTCGGCTCTTAAAACACTCATGGGATGAATAGAGGTGATGCACTACACATTATTAATCCATAACCAGGCGTACAATAGAGATAGAAAACTCTTTATTTGCACACCATAATACAGAGTTAAATAAGCAACATAACACATATTATGTCCGAAGTGTAGTGTACAAAGAGCGGCCTTATTGCCAAAAGCAATCTCTTCCAGGTAACGTTAAGATGGATCAAATGTTTCATAGAGACCGTAGTAGTTGACGTGCATTGAGTTTTAAGAAATTATTTATGTCCACACGACCATACACATACATATTTCATCACATACATAATAAATAAAATGGCTTGCATATAAACTTATGTATTTATTTAAACCATAGATAACATCATACATATTTCCAAAGACCCACTTTCGTGACCGCTCCTTTGAAGGCTTCTAAAGGCTATATTCAGTAAACCAATGAGTAAGCGTGGAGGCTCTGATGTCATTGTCCGATGACTCAGGGAGTCTGAACCGGACCTGAATCACAATGAACTTCTACAAGCTTGTTATTATGTTAGTGTGGTTTTGTTCTATAGAGGAGATTACGAAATAATACTTTGGAGGTTGAATTATACTCAAGAGTATTTGTGTAAGGAGTTGGCAGAAATATATTAAATTAACTTTTGCTCGCGGCTCCGCCCGTGTGTTTGTCGGTTATCGTAGTAAAGAGTAGCCTATGTCCTTCCTCAAGAATCAAATTATCTCCACGTCAAATTTCATTGAAATGGGTGCAGGGTTTAGGCCGTGAAAGCGTATTAGTATGGATATATATATAACATCTATAATGTTAACTTATACAGCATATATAGTTAATATATTACAGCTTTGTGTTCTATATACTCATTAACAGCCCTTAATATGCCTAGACCTCTCTTTAGAAAAGAGGTGTGGGTGACTATATCATATTGGCGTATTGGTATAAGGTGTGTGTTAAATTTTATTTCTGTTTGGAATACTGTCGTTCTCCGTCATTAGCTCCCTTAAGATACCGACGGGTGAAAGGTTTTTGTTTCGATCAATACCTACAGTATTAGATGTACTTATATGTATGTGTCTACTCACACCACAAAGAAGTATAGCTACTGAAATCTCAAAATAGCTACCCTTTAGCATGTTTAAGAATTTTTTCCACATGGTACAGATTCGTCCTGAAATTTTAGCATAAATTAGCTGTCCTCAACCCCGTAAGGAAATGAAATCCAGCTATTAAACACGAAGGCAACCATCTGCCATTAATTTGAAGTACTCTCAAAAAACCACCAACAAACCCGCATTCTCTATTTTTATCAAACCCCCGATTTATAAAAACGGACTTCCTTCCGCTAACGGCAGCTGTGTCATTCAAAAATTCTTATTTTAATTAAAAAATGCATCACCCAGTATTTGAACTATGTTCCTTAATATACAACACAGCTGTTTCTAATAGAGAATGTGTATCCGACTGACACAAGCTTCAGTACTAAAGTTTTTTCATAAGTTACCAAAAGTATATGTATGGAACTGTACATTCGTTTTAAACATATTACGGGGCTAAAGTTATAAATTCAATTTGTCTTAATAATTACTATGGTACTAAATTTTAATGAGTTATTTAAATTAGTTCATTAAAAGCGTTATATAGTTAATTGTCCGAGAAATCCAGTCAAATGAAGCGATGCTTGAGTAAAACCTACCTACTATAAAGACAAAACCCGGCTAGTCCTGATTGACTATTCACTAACTAAACGCAACCTAGTATCCAGAGAACATATTTAAAAAACTATACAGTCTAGCATAGAACCTCCTTCTTTTTAATGGCAGTTAAAAAAGGAACAGTAGGTATCACTGCAATGCTTTTATGTCAAAGATTCTATTCGCCAAACTGTTTGTATATATTTTGCTTTTAAATCAATCATTATCTTTAAGACATTACTTTAAACGGTTCTACTATTTCAAACAAATTGTAATACAATCCTTGCTCTACAAATAAATAGAAAATATAAATGTGTGTCTATAAATAAATAATTAATGTTAAGAGCTTTGGTGTGCACTTAATATTAAGACCGGAAGATAACTTGACGCTTGAGTATCTTGGCGGAAGTTCGTGGGGAAATAAATGAATGCTTTTATCTTAATTGGGTAAAGAACAATAAAGATTGCATGTAAGGAGTAGGTGTGTTGTAATCACAGATTTGTCTATGTTTTCTAGGCCATTGGCATTAATTAAATAAATATTTTTTTAAATTCCTTTTTCAAAGATTCAAAGACACAAAAACAAAATTTTATTAAAAAATAATAAAATTTCGTTTTTGTGTCTATGGTATTTAAAAATAATTACTTTTATGTTGTTCTTTTTTTAAGTTTTTTAGGGAATATATTAATGGTCTTTATTTTTTAATGATAATATATTCTATGTGCTTTAGTTAAAAAAAAAGAAACATTCGTTATATTGTTTTCTTAATTTTTATAATGACTTAAGTGTTGCCCCAATTCTCACGGTTTGGCTGCGTTTATACAATTATTATCATAAGTCGTTATAATTTCCGTCCCAAGTGTGGCTGATGAGAACTTTTATAGTTTCAATGAACCCCTCCGTATTAATTAAGTGTAATTTTTTATTATATTATTATCTATTTTTTATTTATTACTTGACACGAAGAACTTTATCTACTTCATTTTAAATTAAAGGGTACTCACCAACATTCATTACAGAGTCGTAAAGATTTTTGAAGCCAATCATTTTTTATCTTTTGTTTGGTAGAACTGTTCTACGTCCTACATTTGTTAATTTGGTCTATCTTAACTTCTAATTATCCAAATCCTAACAATCCCGTTTTAAATAACTTACTGAGGACAATTTACCATGGTAATAAAGATTCTCCTAAACATACAATCACTGCACCAATTTTCCCACTATGATCCCGGGTCCTTTAAGCGGGGCGTGAAAAAGCATCTCACCAGGCCGCCATAGTGTGGTTCACCATGCTGCATTGTTCTTGTTCGCATTGAGGATGGTGACCACCACTCTTGGATTCTGCTCATGCTTTCTATCAAGCAGGGCAGAGTCATTTTGGCAGCTGATACAAAAAAAATCAAACAGGGCAATAAATGACAATCTCCTAATTTTTAAGTCGGTTTATAACTAAAACAAACAATTCCAATATTAAGTTACACAAGACCATCTTATATTGATATATACGTCGATTATATAGAACAAAGGCGAACCAATCGCTTAAACACAATAAGTAATTACGACTTCATGTCAATATGACAGGCGGTAATAATGTAGTTGCGTGGATTACAGCCATTATCTCAACAAAGTAAGATTTTAATTATTATTATTATTAGTATTATTTATAAACTTTATGCACTAAAATTGTACATCGGCGGACTTAATGCCCAGGGCATTCTCTTCCAGTCAACCTTCGGGTGATGTAGATAGTTTGTAAGGTAGGTGCACAGAGGTTACATACTTATAAGACATACACAGTTCACAATTTATTTAAACGTATACATACACACATAGACTTATATATAACGTACATATATAAATATATACAAATATATAATAGGTTAACATATACATACATACTATATTTGTTTATATACTATAAAACCCTATAAAACCCTTAATTACTATAATCAATAAGTCAGTAAAGGAACAACATGTTTTAACATCTTTGCATAACCCTCTTCAACATGTTCATAAACCCTATAAAACCCATTATAAATAAGCGTAAAGACTACGGTCGTTTTTCTCGAAGTGACATGACATTTTATCGCGGTCTCGAACCCCCCAAAAATCGCGTTCCATGTTTACTAGTGCAAAATTTAAAGTATAGAAGAGGCAAGTGACTGACTGACTAAGATACCCATAGATCAACGCGCAGACCAAATCCATGAGCCTAGAATCCTGAAATTTTGCATGTAGGTTCTTTATATAATGTAAGTAAGTACTAAGAAGGGAATTTCACCCATAAGGGGGTAAAATAGGGGATGAAAATTTGAATGATATTTTTATTCCTGTGACGCATTTATAGTTGCACTGTTTATTTGGAATGCATTGTAACATCTACTTTTGCGCGACCGAAGGCGCCGGCAAAAGCTAGTAGCACATACCCTCTTTGTACTCCCGCCAATAAACCTTACATATCCTCTCCAGAGTAAAGCTTCTGAGACCGGCCGTTATGGTTGTTTTAAATAGAAACACTACACATGGACCTGGGAATTTCCGAGTTTCAATACAGTGTCTTCATGAGGTCGCTTAGGAGAGGACATAAGTCATGGGAATTTTCGAGTGTCAATACATGGTGTCTTCGAGGCCTAGAAGACGACGAATCCACACTAAAAAAAATCAGACTTAAAGTTTATCTTGTCTGATGAACTTTAAGTCTGAAATTTGAAATTTTATCCTGAGTGTTACCTGATTTGTTATATAATTATATATAAGGTTTATCCAATTTTGTGTTTAGAAGAAATCTAATAATGGATCTTGTTTAACATTATAGCTAATTTAATACAAGAAATAGGCTAAGCTAGAAAACCTAGCCCACACACTCCCGTGCCCAGAAATCATTCTTCTTTCTGTAATATAGCTCACTGAACAAGCCAAATCGTGTAGCACAGTCATTATTATCGCTTAGTCTTGTGTGTTATACGTTAAACAGGACAATAAAATAACAACTTGTGTGATTTATAATTCATTGTTCTAAGCTTAGGCATGGGTATCCAACAGATATATATTTTTTTTAATCTAAACTCGACGCGTTTGGAATTTATTTTCGAATATAGAATTTTATTCTAATTATCTATGTTTATTTTTGTTTGCCAAATGAAATCAGTTATTTCCTAAAAGAATTCAAATTTCGAATTGAAATTATAATTAAGCTGTACCTACTGATGGAGCATGTTTTTTTTCAAGATCTTTGTAAAATAAATTCGAATTTTTACTTTTTTCTTAAATAAATTTCCAAAAAAAACAAACGTAATACGTAATTCAAACTTTATGCTTTATTGACGAAGCACTTTTATGCGAAAAAGAAATGTCTGCAAGGTGCATACTACAACAGTTATGTTCTCAATTAAGAACAAATTAGAAAAAAAACTAGTAAACAGCTGCTTGTGGGTACACAAGGTGTTATTCTGACATTTGTAACCAAGAAACGAGATCACATAAGAAGGTACAGCTGCCTAAAGGGCAATTGTAACACATTACAAGTAACTACCAAAGATGGATATAAATGTCATGTCAAAAAGTGCAGACGGATAAGAAAATAATTATTCCGCTTTAATCGATAAAATTCATTAAAAACTTTACCCTTTTAATTCGAAAGAAAATTAAATGTAGTTTGAAAGAGTAGAAAATGAGGCTTCTTACCTATCCATAAATTGATACGTGAAGCAAAAAAATTGTACCCCATTTTACCGCAATTATACGAACGAAGCATGAAATTCGGCGTAGATAAAATTTATATGAATCCAATTTGGTCCATTGAGAGCCCACTAGTTATAAGGTTATTCGATAAAAATAACAGTTCGATGGAATTTATTATGAAGGTATTGAACAGAATAATAGTTTTGTGTCACATTTTTTTTCACAGATCATTATATATATTTGGTCTGTACTAACTTCTCTTTAGTCACATTCTTAATTGCATTTTCATATATTATTAAGGAAACCAAAATGGCGCAAATGAACGTTGTCAAAAAAAACTAATTTAGATTTCGCGCCAAGTTTCAATAGATTGTATAAATAATTGATTATTTAAAATATCTCTGTATTTTATTGTTTCGGAACATACATAAATCTGTCGAAAATGTTATACCTAACGAATCCTAGTTTAGATAGTGATTTATAGTTTTGTTCAACATTAAGTACACCAGTAGTTAATCAGTCTAACTGAATACGACAGGGACGAACCTGAATTTTATTTCAAATATTAGATGTAAAAATGATTCTTTTCCATCTGATGGACATCATGAGATAGAAAAGAGAAGAGTGGTGGTCACCTTACTCATTGCAAACGAGGTCAATACAAGGACATGAGGAGAATAGAGATAATTGTTATGGATACCCAAAGGTTCGTGCATTCGAAATAGCTTTTAATACTTTTGTTTTATTAGTGTATTTTCGTTATAATAGTACTGAAGACTGAAGATAGTTAAGTCAATCCATCAATCAATCAATCAAATTTATTTATTGTAACAAAGTATGGGTAAATAGGTATGTGCCATTTAATATTGATATTAACAAAATAAATCATGTCTTTATTCGTTTGTAAAATAATATGTCTATATACAGTATATACAGAAAAAAATAATCAAATTTTGAAACTGCGTGTGGTTATATGTAAGTTTTAATTTTGGGGTTGATAAAACATACACTTTTCTATTGTTTTAGCAAAAATAGGTCTGAATTTCCTGTCAAACGTCTAAAAATAAACGTTAATAATAATTTAATACAAATGTTAATACAAATACTATCTAATTCACAATACATATTTCTCAGGAAAAGAAATTGAATTTATTTTGAAACTAAAATACATATATATTAAAAATCCTTATATTCAGCAAAGTCCGTCTCTGATGCCCTATTACTAAACACCACAGCGTCCACTATGTCCAACATTTGTTCTCGGACCGAGGACAAACCATTTAATTGTATGCAAATCGAATTATCGCCCACGAATATTAATGTTATGGTAGTCCTAATACTTTATTTATTTATTTTAAAACTTCAAACACACATGTACAACGGAGGGCTTAATGCCCAAGGCATTCTCTACCAGCCAACCTTTGGATGGTGTAGAAATTTTGTAGAAACTTTAAAATATCAACCCTGGCCGGCAACGGCTATCTGACTCAAGAAGTCCAATATTTATAGTATAATAATAAAGAATGACGAAGACTAGTTGATTACTGTTTTAATTTTTGTTTATAATACGATATAAACACATTAAAATGAACGCTGCATGATTAATACGTTACTGCGAAAACCATAAAGAAAATAGCGTACTCCGTCTTAGAAATGCCACCAACGCACTTGTGACGCCTCTGTTGTTCCGGGTCTCCATGGGCGGTGGTAATGGTTTACCATCAGGGGACATGTCTGCTCGTTTGCCCCCTATTTAATAAAAAAATATCTTTAATGACAGTTGTAAGATTGAAAGTTGGTACAACCTGTCATTGAAATTTGTATTCTGAGTTGCAAACGTGCATAGGCGAAGATACTTTCCATCAGATAGAAACCTTTGCCTCTTTTATTTTTATCAAAAAAACATCTATGATCGAGTACAATTCACCGATTTATGACGAATTGAAATGCAACTGGTAGGGCTTTCTCCGATTAATCGATTAAACATTATGAGATGTTAACTGGAGCTTAATCGTGATAGTACTTGTAACGTGCATTTCAAATTGATGCTAAAAAAATAGAATAACAATAATTAGAGATGTTAATAATAGCAATTAAAGTCTAGCAAATCATATATCACATAATCAATAACTTAACTGATATTTTTTGTGTCAATTTAAATATATAGAGAACAATACTAAGTTATAGTCAATTTAGTTTAATCTACAGAGTTTTGAACAACAGAATTAGAATCAATAACTGAAAAGTAAATAACAACAGTAACGTATTCGTATTAACAAACTACATCTGCGATCTTTAAAGTAACTTTAAAATGAGGGTGAGGCGACTTTACAAACAGCGGAACAGAAACATACTACAGCGCCATCTACCGCAGATATACTGAACTACGGAGTAATGTACTACACTAAGAAACTACCAATCCTATATCGCGCAATAGAAGTTCTTGCCCCGATTAACATATATACAAAAACATCAACCGTTGTGCATGTGCAGGCATGATCACCTCGCCTGGTCGGAGGATCCCCCCCCTTTTGCGTTGGAGGGACATGACACCCGTTCCTGCACAAGGGTTACCACAGGAAAAGTCGTAGAGCTTAGTTGGAGGCCTTTGAACGGCTTGAAAACATCCGACGGCAAGATTACGTAGGCACAACGTTGTGTTGCCAGTCCCCAACCCGCACTTGGTCAGCGTTGGGACGTATGGCTTTAACCCTCTCCTTAGAGGAGACCCGAGCACGGCAGTGGGACTTATGGGTGGTTAATGATGATGACGAGGGTTGTAAAACGATTTATATTATGAGAAAGTCTCTATTGATTTCAAGTAGGATATGGATCAGGTGCGATTTATGTGTATCTTAAGAAACCATATAAAGCAAAGTTAAATGTATGATGTATCTGTACTTTTTAGTTTTCACGCTTAAACTACACTCTTGACAAAATTTCGCCAACATATTATCAACTATAGGATACAGGATATTAGTTGTTTTAAAAGTAAAAGATAAAAAACTAGCTGTCTAAATATTGAGATAAGTATTATCTCGTTTACGGCCAAATTAAAACGTATTGATAGATAAAAAATGTTTAAATTTCGAGTATTGAAAAGATATAGTGCACGAACAAACTCAACGTAAATTTGTTCGTGCTTAAGTTCGTGCATTTGTTCGGGTTATAGAAGGAAAACCAGGGTCGGGTTTTATTTTTCCTCCAGGAAAGCGTAGGTTGCATTGTTTTGAAGGTCTTAGCATAGTTGCATTGTTACAAAAAAGGTTCTGAATTTATTAAAAGAAGAACTCATTCATTTATAATGACTTTGGGGGTTTCCCCGACAAGTAATTTGTAAGTAAAAAAACATTTTTTATACAGGCAAAACAAATTACTGCGATTGCTTTGAATATGATCAGCTAAGTAGGTACTTAACTGAGTCATCTGAAAGGTAACTACTAGCCTATAAAAACTTGAAGCTCTGACTTAGCAGACCAAAATTTATTTCTTAGGAGAGGCCTTTTTCCAGCATTAAGGGATGATGATAAAAACGCAGCTTTGAAAATAACTAATTTGATATAAATATAATAAATAACAACAACCGTAGCCTTGCCAGTCCCCAACCCGCACTTGGCCAACGTGGGGGACGTATGAACCTTAGCCCCCTCCTGAGAGGAGACCCGAACCCAGCAGTGGGACGATATGTTTTATTAATGATGATTGATGATAATAAATAAATATTTCGGATATTTAGCAAACAGCGCCATCTAGTCCCAAGCTAAGCAGGGCTTATTATTGGTATACTATTTTTTTTGTAACTACATACATATTATATGTAGAAAACACCCAAACTCCGAAACAAATATTTGCAGATCAAACAAACATTTGGTGGAATCGAACCCCTGTCCCACTGAGGCAGTTGCATGTATTACTTATCACAAAGTAACTTTTACTTTCTTCATATTACTCTATGATGAAAGTAAATTATTAATAGCGTAAATTAAACCTGACACATAATGACCAAATTTTATTGTTGTTTATTGTTTGACCTCTTCTTATTGAAGTCATGAAAAAAAAAAGATTTAACTGTCATTCTGACGTTTTCTGGACTTAACAACAAAATGCTTTTAACTGTATACCTCTGCCAAACGTTGCAAGCATGTTACTCCATATTTAGAACAGAAGCAGACTAGCTCTTAGCTACGTTTATTAACAAAATTGACTTTTAACAGTAGTGAAAGTTCCCATAACATGTCGGCACATCGCCATAAAACCCCATTAGTTTAAATTAAATGGTTCATGATGCGTTGAAAACAAATTGTGTCAAAACAGAAACCGCCAATTATAACTATTTTATATAGAGAGCTGCCAGAAGTTCTTTCAAGGTAAATTTAAGGTAGTAGCTAACCACCATTGTGATTCGATTCTCTATGGTTTCGAAAAAATTGAACAACTTCACGGGTTGTGCACGGAATGGGAGAAGTGTTTATGTTGAAACTAATATAGTTATTTATAAAAATTCTCGTTGGTCTAGTGGTTAGCGTAAGCAACTGCAGATCAAGAGATCTCAGGTTCAATTCCCGGGTCGGACTGCTGTTGGGTTTTCCTTAGTAGAAATTCTTAATGGCAGCCCGCAGTATGGAAGATGGCAGTGTTTCCCGCCCGTGTCTCGGAGACCAAGTTGAGCCGTCGGTCCCGGTTGTCATGAACATCTATGGCAATCATTATTGGGAAGTCAGTGTCCTCAAATATACAGATAACTAGTTCAATCTTCGAATTCAGTTCACCCACAGGTTTGCGGCGGTCCGATGCCAGTCGATTCGGGTAAAAACGGATATTCAGGTTAAAACCTATTGAACTAGTAGCCGACTCCAGATATTGGGAATAATAAAGGCTAGGAAGATGATGACGAATAAAACAGAAAAATAGATTGGTAATCGAAATCAGAACATCCCGTATTAGTAGTGAATATCTAACCCGCATTTAACTACATATGAGATGATAAAAAAACATTTTATATTATATAAATATGTACAAAACATTCCATGATTATGTCATAAACATTACATATTTATATATTATTAACAAACTTTCAAATTATTGTAGACTACTGTATCTAGTTCACTATTCTATATTAATAAAAAATAATACTACGAGATACTAAAAATGCAAAAGACAACATAACTAGGGGCAGTAACTTTAAAAAAGTGGTCCAGGACACCATAGTTATTCTAAAGTATACCGAATAGGTAACTAGGCTTAAACAACCTTACCATTTTAGAGGTCTTTACCATTTTAAAAAGTAATGTGTTTTCAGGCTCCTTATTCCGGCCCTGTTGCGAAATTCATTCTTAACGAACGTTTTTCACTACGAAACAAAGAGAATGTCTTTTGTTACCTCAATATTTTTCATATGTAGAGCAATTTTCCAGGATTCAAATAAAAAAAATGTATTAATTCTGGCCCTTTGGCAGCTGGGTGAATTTTGCCATTGATCAATAATGTAGTCAGCGGATGAACGCATAGCGGAAATATAATAAATTTAACCGCTTATAAAAATATTAAGATTTAAAGTGTATTCAGAAATTCAGAACAGATTACTTCCTATTATACAAAAGCAAAGTTTTATAATTTGATACATATGTACTTGAAATAATTGTTGTCTATCTCTGTTTAGTTCACGATTCCTGAAAACGATCATAAAATCATAAATAAAACTGCACTCTTCTAACTTATCAATTGCCAGTATGTTAGAAAGAAATGCCTATACATTGTATATTCGTCGGCTTAATGTAAAAAAATCTTGGCATCCACGACCAAACTTGTAGATGACAGTAAAATTTCTACATCTATATATTTTTTAATTATTAGTACTGATTTATGCTACTACTCAATACATTAATAAGGTAAAATAATGTTTATAGAATCAAGCATCAAAACTCCTTAATAGTGACGCAGCTCTTGTTATTTATACTCCGGCAGTCGGCACAGACACGCTCTAATTATGCCACAAAATATAATACTCAGTCGCTATAAAATTTACTATTGTGTTATTTTATTGTTGTTCGCTCTTCTTCGCTTATGAATATCATTTCAAAATTGTTTAAAATATTTATGTATTTATAATAACTTATTTGCAACAAACCTCTTAGGCTATCTACAGTTACTTACATAAATATGTACTGGCCGACTTGGACGAATAGAAGTGATTCCCTTACCTGCAAAAAAAATCAATCGTTACTTTCATTTTTAAGCGGGAAACTTACATTATTAAAATGTCGTCTTATTTTATAATCTAAGTAGGAAAATGACAAAGATTATTAACATTCCGAATGTATCGTAGCATATGAGTAATGTCCAAAAACATTGATGTTTCACAATAATCACAATGGTCATGGAGTCTAAGAGCGATGACCTTACTGTTCTTAGCTATTTACTGTTCTAATACTTTCAATTTCCAGGGGCCATAGAACTTTAGAAATTTACTTTAATGGCTAAGTTGTATAAAAAAACCTACCTTCTTGCATATACTAGGTATGTATAATAATTATAACTTTTAACTGTAGTTTTCTAAAAGAGTGTTCTTGTAGTTTTAGCTAATATTTTTTACATTTTAACTGTAATTTTTTAAAGAGTGCTTAGGTAATTTTAGCTGATACTTTTTACTTTAACTGTAATTTTTAAAGAGTATTTAATATTGTGGAGATACGAGTGTCTTAATCCACCGAGTCTATCAGTAATAAAATTAATTGAATAATAAAAAACAGGATTATAATTTGTCTTACGTCGGATTGTATTCGCTAGATGGCGCTGAAGTTAATTTCAAATTATACGTGAATGTAGCTACAATCATTTTCTAACTAAAATAGAACTTTAGTTTTCCAAAAACACAATATTATAAGTGTTTTTAATTATTTTTCCTCACAATATAACTACATATTATGGGGTGGCGCCGGTAGTATGAAATGTATTACATATTTGTTGAAAACTATTAATCTATCATCTTGTAATACCACTGCTATAGGTCTGTATGTACGCAATCAGATATTGTCACAGATAATACTGAACGCAATCACTGCGGTCAACCACAACGCGTAAACTGACATAACCAAGTTCTTCGCATTTTTTACCACTTCACTTTGATGACAAAGTTACTGGCTGAGAAAAGCGGTCAAGTTTAATTTTAAAATATAGTTCCGTTTGACTTTTTTTTTAATATCAGCACACGGGTAACCTGGTGTGTTAAATGACTGCCAGCGATAATAGGCGTCGGCAATTTAATTAAGAGTCAAAATATGATGTCCTTTGAAACAGGAGTACTTCTTCCATAAAGGTTTGAAAGATAATAGGTATCGGTTTGAAAATGTTGCGAAAAAATAGATTTGTGATTGCTTTTAATGGTTTTCTTTCAAATATAACAGCTGACTATCTAAAACTTCTTCATTTTGTTCATTGTATAACTCCTTTCGAGCAGAAATAATCACCAAACAATCGAGAAAAGTTACTTGAAGAAACATAAATTAATTACAGTCTAAATTACAGAAAATGTAGGATAATTTTATACACTACAATATTGAACATAAGTCTGCCTCATTAACGTGATATCAGATCTACACGACTAACTAGAATTTTTTTAAATTAAACGTATTATCAAAGTTTTATAAAGCCGTAGAGAAAATATAGAACAAAATTAAGGGTGCAATAACTAACAGTACTAGTAGCAACACTAAGTGTTTGCGATTATGTGTCCTTTTGTTAAGCATGGCTAATACAAAGCAATGCTCCTTCTGACACGCTAGTGAAACGTACAAAGAAACAATGGCTCAATGGTTCGGCACTAAGCTTTGTAATAAACCTTCATATTAAATTTTTATTTTGCCGTTTGGCATATTGACAGAGAAAAAAACACACCGTGTTTGAATTCCGAACAAGTTTCTTTTCTCGTATACAAATGGTTGTTTTGCTCTGTGTGTGCTTAAACTTTATTATTATTATTACCTGAATAAATGAGCTGTGCTTGGTATCTTTTTGGTATTTTTTTAAAAATGAGTCCTAGCCAGACGATTTATAAATTTAAATTTGATGAAAATCATGTGTTACACTACAGAAATTCGATATTAGGAATTATTTTGTTACTTTTAATATGTCAATGCAGCTTCCAAAAGCATTAGCAGCAGTGTCCTAGTCGCTATTGAACTACCGTGGGAGAGTCACGCCTCAGCAAGAATGGGCCGGCTCGACCGGAAGGATACCACGGCCTCACAAAAAAACAGTGTGAAAAAGCTGGCGCTGTGTTTCACCGAGTGAAGATACCGCAGGCCCATACACCAAATCCTCCCCCTATCCCCCTTCCCATGCCCTCAAGGCCGGCAACGCACTTGTGACGCCTCTGGTGTTGCGGGTGTCATTTACCATCAGGCGATACGTTTACTTAATAATAAAACGTCGATGCAATAAATGACCAGTAATTATATTTATTGTCTTTTTGCACACATCAGCCGAATGAATAACCTCTCGAAATGAGTATAAACACACAATAATGTATTTCCACATACCTATAACAACTCTGTTTCGTGGCACGAGGAAACGTATCCATTGAAATTTCCCACAATGTGACGAACGATTAAAAACAAGACAATGGCCCTCATTCTAAACATGTCGATATAGATATTTTTGTACGAACATAATGTAGATTACTTCACTATGTTACAATGACTCCAATATAATCTACGCAAGTAGGTATGTAACACACAAATCATAGTTTGTTATTTTATTGCTAACTGGCTGTTACTGCGGTGTCACCCAGGTTTGTGTTGTAGTTTTACAACAAAAACCGCGACACGAACGCGAAACTAATCTTAATCTAAAATAAAAGTAGCCCTAGTTAATCCTTATATCATAAGCTATCTACCAGTGAAGGTCCCGTTAAAACCGGTCCCCACCCATTCCAGAGATTAACAGACAGACAAACGGGATAGCTATAAATTGAAAATTTCAAACAGATACCTTAATTTGATTTGTTTGTATTGAAGTTTTCGAACCAGCAGTTACCAATCTAAGCACTTAAGTGAAGATAAGTACAGATTTTACCATGAGTCAGACCTGTGAAATCATGCTCTAGAAGAGGTCATAATTATGTTCCTTTTAAATAAAGTTTCAAATGGTCTCGTATAAGTATCGTTATTTGTTTTTTGCTTCACCCTGGCTTATCCAAACATGCACGTTTTTACCCGACTGCGAAAGAAGGAGGGTTATGAGTTTCGAGTGTACGTATGTGTGTAGGTATGTATATTTCTTTGGCACGCCCTAGAGCCTAAACGGCTTGTCGTATTTTTATGTGCGTGGTGTCAATAGATTCGTCTTAGTCGTGAGAGTGACACTGGGTACATCAAAAATAAAAAAGAACTATATTAAGAATTTTGGGAAGCAAAAAGTAATCTCAAAAAAATGTTTTCAAAATACATCGAGAGTGTTATCAAAATAAAAAGTTTCGGTGATTACGAATATATATATATGAATTATATATTTTATATATGATATTAACGCAGTCGGCTTTTATTGTTTTAATAATTCATTACTTGTTTTATACTTTTATCGCCTCTTTTATAAGAATTTATAGACTTTTCTATAATTTGTTTTGTATCTTTAGTCTCTTTGAGTCAAATGTGTTTCAGACAGGACGATATTAAACCTTCATGTATGTATTAGATTAAAGCCCTGATCTACATACACTATATTTTTGTACTCATTTTGCACTTGGAAAGTTTGTAATGAGTATTATAAACGTTAATTCAAGAACTTGTTACATGTCATAGAATGCGAATATATAAATATGAGTTGGTACAGCAGAGACGGTAATAGGGCAAAAATAATCCTTTTATAACTTTATTAAAACATTAAAAGTCGTTAACGACTTTCTCGAATTACTGTTTATGAAATAAGATACTATGTTTTGTTTTACCGATGCACGTTTCGATTGAGTTACAGTCATTGTAGCTGTCTTTGTCTAACTTGACTTTGTCAGTTTGACATACATAGTTGACAACTCACTGGGATTTTCTTGACGTACGAATTGAAATGTTATATTGTATTAAACTCTAGGTATTTGTTATAGGCAATAGATAAAAAGATTATTTTTTTAAGTAACATAAAATGTTACTTGTAATATTAGGTGTGATTGTCAGCAATGGTTTTTTCACTCCTAATTTATGTAGATATCACTGTCGGCAGATTAAAAAGAATAATAATGACTTCTTAGTTCATTAAGCCTGTAAATTTATCTTATAAGAGACAGCCTAATTGCCTTATGTTATACTGAATATCGACCGCTTTGAAATATTAGATATTCCAAATACAATTTCTTTGTTTTAAAAGCGGTCTTAAAAATCAGTTATTAAACAAAATACTAAATGTACTAAGCATAAAAGAGGTTTAAGTTCTTTTTAACAAAGTTTCTGATGGCATGTGCTCGCCGCTATCGGTCGATCAGCAATGTTTGTTCAACTTGAAGGTTCACAGCCATTGTTCGTATGACCTTAAAAGGAGTTTTTAATGGAAACAGCTCTGAATTCAAATTATGAATAGGTCCGAAACGTGTGGCATATATTAGCTTTTTTTAAATGTAGAAAGGCAAGGGCATTTTAAAGAAGTGCTTCCTATTATAGTTTGACAGCGTTAAAGTCGATTTTGGTCGTAAATATATTACCTATTTCAGTAATGAAGCTTAATAAGAATGTATGACCTTTTTCGCCGTTGCTGTGTATATATCGATTATTCTAAATATAGAAATAATAGTTAGAACGGAAGGTCATAGGACCTATAGTGACGTCGATACTAGCAATCACCATCAATCGTTAATAGATAGTATGTAATTAACTTTAACAGTGAAGGACAAAATTTCTATAGCTCATGAGTCCGGCCGCCAGCTTTAAAATGTTACCAGTTAATATTTATTACAAACAACAGACAAAGTCTTTTCCGCCTTTATTCCATTCCTGGATTTCACAGAAAAAGAACTTGTGAGTATAGTCAAAGATATTATGAAACAAAAGACTTAAATTCTCCTATTTTAATTCAATAACAATTGTAAAATAAATAGATTACAATATATTTGTAATAATGTAACGAGTTTCCAAATTTAAGCGTCCGGACTTCATAATTTTGTGTCAAATGAAGCTAATCAAAAGCAAATCTAGTCTAATGCACGGCAACTACGAACTATCTAGGATTTAAATTAAATATCATTTTGATTTGGAAGGGTCAACTGTCCAATACAACAGAGGTAAGGTTATCTTTCCTATCCATAATTAGAGAGAGGCACAGGTGTTTAAAAAGTTTCCTTTCATAGGATAGGCACTTTAAACAGGAGATTTTATTTTAAGTATATCACCTGAGGTTTGATCATTTATGTGGCCGGTTTTATCACAAGTGCAATACATTATAACTCTAAAAATTTAACCTAGAATGTACCTCGCAATTTCTTAACTGACATTAATGACAACTGCCACAGAAATCAAACTATACTTTCAGGACTATAGTAACGCGTTTGCTCTTGAATTAACAAATAATTTTAATTAGTAACAAACAAACAACAACCCATCATGTCCCACTGCTGGGCTCGGGTCTCCTCTCAGGAGAGGGTTAAGGCCATACGTCCCCACGCTGGCCAAGTGCGGGTTGGGGACTGGCAAGAATACGTTGTGGCTACGTAAATCTTGCCGTTGGATGTTTTTAAGCCGCCCGAAGGCCTCCAACTAAGCTTCACGACTGTTATCGTATGATAACAACCGGGACCGACTGCTTAACGTGACCTCTGAATCACGGAGACGCTCATGGTAACATGCCACTAGCGGTCACCCATCCAGATACTGACCGCGCCATCGTTGCTTAGCCTCGATGATTGTTTCTAATCACCGAGTGCAACTGGGCTATGAGCGCCTCAAATTAGTAACAAAAATTAAAAATTAATTCGGCACATACATTTCGAAAACTTGTAGGCGCTTAAAAGATATCTATTGATGACTTAACAAACTCTATCACCTTTTTCATATAACCTCTATTTGACATTATCGTAACCTCACTTGTCACTCAGAGCTTTAAAATTCAAGGGCCAGTGTTACCCTTGGAGTGAAAAGAGCCGATTGAATATTTCATGAAAATATCTAGCCCCATAATCGTACAGGACAGTAAAGGGCATTTCGTTCAATGGTGACCTGTTTATGTATTTATTATTTCAAGTGTGCATTTATGTAAATTATTTTTTGTTATGTAGCAATAATGTATTGTGAACTATTATTTCTCAGTGTACTTATTACATGAAAATGATGAAGAAAAAATCGAAATGAATTTAATTCTAAAAGAGCTTTTAGCAGTTTTGTCCGAGAATCCGTAGAAAGTATTCAAATTCTATAGTCACCTTTTTATTTAAAATCGTGACGTAATATCGTACTTATGACGTAAGAGTTAAATAAAAAATATTGTAACTGAATCATTTTACATCACATAAATTATCTCAAATTGTGGGGTTTTCCTAAAATGTACTTGGAAATTTTACTTAGAAGGTACACACTATTTGTTTTGAGCATTAGTTACAATTGGACTATTTCGTGAGTTTCGTATAAGAAAGTCCAGTGCAAAACATTCAAAAACTGTTACATTAAACCGTTTTGATCGAAACAAATAAGCGATGTCACGAGGAACGCCGTGAACTGTCATACACAACGCACAAAAAGGAATCAAATTGCTATGCTGAATATTTGTACTTTTTATTACTTGTCGACCATAACTATATGAATATGCTATACCTTAAAATCTAATTATATACACGTTTCTATCGCCGTCTGAAGAAATTTCTAAATTTCAATACCTCAACGTTATCAATAGCCTATAATATACCTATGTTAAACATGTGCTTCCACTTGGAAAGGTTTTTGCCTACTATGCCACGCTGGCCAGACATATGTGTTCGTTTCAAGATTTCCCTCTATTTGCAGTAATGTTGTCTAACTACGCAGTAGTTTGCTCCCCTAGTCGCCTCATACCATACCCACGGGATGAATAGAGATGGTGATGCTCTATACACTTATTCAATACATATTACAACAGAAATAAATGAACATATACCTGAATACCTACGTGTGTTCATCATATTATTGTTAAATATTTACAAAGCAGGTAATGACGATCCAAGTACTACGTAATTTCAGAAGGTCAGTTTCAAATATGGCCTCGTTTCGTTGGCTATTGACTGAATTAAAGCTATTTGCACCTACAATATTGAAAAGAAGCGCGCACCAGATTAAAACAATATTATTTGTATTTTAAATACAACGTTCTATTATCATAAGTAGCCATTACTTCAAGTGGTAATTTTAAAAAAATGTGTAAATTTGAATTTAGAAAGGCAGAGAGCAAAGATAACAAAGCGTTTTGCCTAATTTTTTATATGTTAGTACATTCGTAGTCCTGTCAAAACTCTATATTTAAAAAGACACTGTCACAGTCGTTCCTATTTAGAATATTGTGTAACGGTTTTGAAATTTATAAATGCATGTACGTAGGTTCTAAAATAAAATGGCTGCAATTTAATAATACGATTAGTCTTGGTTACTTAGACAGTTCAAGGGACATTTTCATCACAGTAAATCAACCGAGAGATGCTTGCTGCAATGGATTGACAGCATCTAATGTTGTGATGAAATAATACAAATGGAAATCTAACTTTTGCGTTACTTAATATAGACTACTTTTATTTCGTTTATTTAAAGCAAATTTGGTTTAACAATGGAAGAAAAATAGTTGGCTCTGGTTGAATGATAAACTGTCTTTACATGAATCGTATTCTCGCTGTCTTTTACACTCGCGCTAAGCAATAGCAGTATTTAAAGATATTTCAATTAATTTATCTTTTTAGTAAATAAGTTACTATTCGACACAAGTTCACGATTAGTCTAAACTAGACTTAATTATTAACTCGAAGGTTTTGTTACAATTATGTATTTAGTTAATATATATTTTCGTATTTTCAAGTAAGTCACATGGTTATAAAAAACCTTATCTACTTTTCAAACAATTATTGAAGGGCAATAAAAATCATTTTATGTGACAGTGGAATTTTATTTAATCGACTGCATGTTCACTTAATAAATACGATGATTCATACCAAACACATAAAAATATTGTGTCGTAAATTGTGAATATGTGTGTGTATGTAATTATGCTCATACTAGTATTTGTATTTTCAGACAGACAGACTTCTGACACCAATAACCTACCTATGTAGTTCTCCTAGTCGATTACGGCCACGGCGGACAGTCTTAACGGAGACCAGCCAACTACGCAGGCGATTTTATAGGGCACAAGTGCACTCTCTGTTCCCTCTCTCTCATAATCCGATGGGACGGTTAACCGACATGACCGGGGAGAGAGATAAGGCGCAGAACCGACAGCTTTACGTGCTCTCCGAGGCACGGGGGTTCAGACCCCAAAATGCACTTAACTCCGAGTTATAAGTATTTCTATAATCAGAATAATTCAATAACACTTTTGGCCCGCCCCGGGATTCGAACCCGAGATCTCTCGATTGGCAGTCGCGTACGTCAACCGCTAAACCAACTTATATATATAACTTTAGATAATAAAGATGACCTAGCGAACTCCCTATCCCTATTTATTTTTTCCGAATATTTTCTAAGCCTTTTATTTATGCCCGCTTCACGCTAGCCACCCACGGTGTACAGTCGCAGATGAAAATATTACACTTCCCATTATTTATTTTCTTCTAAACAACCCCTGTCCTGACAATAACAAACACACAAAAAATATATCAATCAATTTTGTGCTGTTAATCGGGAATTATGTGCGTACATACATTTTGATGATTCATTTTTATATAGGTTCAAAATTAAACGCTAAAATACAATAGCATTAAGTACTATGTAGCCAAAATAAATTTGTCCCTCACTATTAATTATGGCAATTAATTGATTTCAAAACATTGGAGATTAAAAAAAAAACATTGACATTCTCTAATCAAGATTCGTGCCGCGCAAATCGTGTCAAGATGCTATGCTTGACTTGGCTCTTCAGCTCTTGTAAAGTTAAAAAAAAAAACTTGGAAGAGCATAAAGCGCATCGTTCAGAAATGACTAACACATTTATGATCACTTCACAACATGGTAATTACTGACAATGAATAAAATATATTTAAAACAATTTAAACTTCAATCTTGAACGTAAATGCCATTTTATTTATGGGGTAACAATATAATTAAACTTACAAAAAGAAAATGAAAATAAAAACAAACAAATTCGTTTCGTATAATTAAATACAGTGATGTAATATTTAATTAGAAATATTTATTAAATAAGAAAGTGATTAAATAAAATGTCATTTCGGCGAAAAGAAAGTGCCAAAAAATTTAAAAATATAAAATATTATGCATCCGTTATTCTAATCACGTGTAATAAAATATTTATTTATAAAAAAAGTTTTGTAACACCTTTCGCTCATATTGTTCAAGCCAGATGTCCCGTTCTGGACCACCGCTTACTACCCTCACAGCTGTTTCCTCCATATGCTACTTAACTTTTTCTATGCAATAAGCTTTTAGCAAACACTTAAAATTCAAGTGATCGTTTTTGGGAAGTACAACAGCTTTCATTTTCTTTATTTTGGCACAATACAGTTTTGTAAGCCATTTTTAAATTACTTAATTATTTTTTTTAAAAGAAAGTTGTCAAATACGACAGATTTAATTATTCGCATTTTAGAATTCGAATTTGAGAACAAATTATCACAAAATTAAGTTTTTATAAATACATTTTTTCTTAATTTTTACAACTGATTTTCTAACGCTTAGTGATCTGGCGTTGATTTAAATGATGTAAAATGTTAATTATGTAACATATTAATCATATAACATACTTATCTAAATGATTATATAAGTGTGAAGTTTGCTTAAACGCGTTAATCTCCGAAACCACTGGTCCGATTTGAAAAATTCTTTCAGTGTTAGATAGTCTATTTATCGATGAAGGCTTTAGGCTATATATCATCACGCCAAGAACTAGAGGAGCGGAGTACCTAAGAAAAATGTTTCAAAAACGGGGGAAAATTAACACACTACGGGGAATAGGAGACGCAAATGAGGTTCCGTGGGTCAGTTGGTTATTAGATGAAACTTGAAATTATGCTTCATAATAAACACAAATATGTATAACGACTTTCTATATTATGGAATTACGTTACATATGTAGGTATGTATGTTAAATATATATTAATTGTACATATTTAAATTCAAATTAATGTACGTGATGATATTTAAAATTTACTCATGTATCTCTCACTGTAGTCCTACTACATTTTTTACACTCAAAAGACAGACTCCTCCTAAACGGCTGAACCGATTTTATGATTGTTTTTGTGTCTATTCCTGAGGATTCAAGAATAGCCATAGTGTGGGTCACCATGGTACATTGTCTGCATTCGCAATGAGTGTAGTGACTACTAGTCTTGGATTCTGTTCGTGCTTTCCATCAGGTAGAGTAGTTACTTTGGCAGGTTCAGTTATAAAAAAAAATTAAAAATAAAGCTCAAAATTGTGTCTGTTCCACTCTGATAAGTAGTGTTCGTTTAAATGCTTACCTTGTCTCTATCTCAATATAAACGCATTTTAACTTTTCTAAGCATCAAGGGGCCAAAGTAATACAGCGTATACATAATCGTAATAAAAATCAGTAAATTATGGACAGATAGTACGATCATAACGGTTGTGCTAATCATAGACAATGATAACAATGATAGGTCTGTGACACTATGGTCATCGGTGTGAAACAGCCCGGAAGGAGGATATATGACATATATGTCAATGTAAAGTAAGAATAATAATATTTTTGTTGGGATCGTTTTTTGTTTTTGCGAAAGACGGTCCCCATTTCATGTCATCCACATTTTTTATCATTAATTCCATCACGACGAAGACTTGAAGACTCGAAGACTTAGAATTGAAGACTTGAAATACTTGACATTGGTAGAAATAGCTGATCCGGCTGATTGCCATTCATCAAAAGAAGAAGAAGAATATTTTTGTTTATGTTTTCAACTTAGTTGGGTAATATTAATTGTGAATGACACAGTAGTTTAGTGATTTTCGCAACAACTTAGGTTGTATAGAACAGTTATTTATTCGATTTAATTTACCAAACATAATTTTGATCGGTGCATATTCCCAATAATAATCACACACAATTTACACACGGCCCGATGGTGCAAAACTAAACGGAGCCGGATATTTATTTATTTATTTATCTGGTAAAGAATTCTATCGAGGTGTAAAAACACCTGTTTATAGAACTAGTACAAAAATATCAATATTACAATATATATTCTTTTTACAAAATTTTTGTCGTTAATACAATGCAGAGATAATAAGTACAATAAGTAATAAATTTATAAAGAAAGAAATACACAATTATAAATGATTATCAGAAAAGAAATATCTAATCAAATATTCGCAATTTTCCATTGCATTTTTTAAGCATGTTAGCCATTAAGGTTTCTTATCCAGTAACTTAACTTTTTTTTTAACAATTTTTTACTACAGTCTAAAGTTTTCATGTCAGTATATATGTACTTATTTATTTCTAAATACCCACATATCAATACATGAGTACGGTTGGCCTAGTGGTTTATGATGTCTTAGTCGGTTCGATTCCGACACACCGCCCCGCCGCAAACCCCGGTGGGGTGAAGGCCCGAGTGGGTTTCCACACGTAAAAAAAAAAGTGGTTTATTATGTCTACACACCGCTTCCTACTGCGCCAAGTGTTGTGGGTTCAAATCCTACATGGAACAACACTTTGTGTGATCTTCAAATTATTTTTCTAAGATAAGGTGTACTTTGTATAGATATATGTTTACAAAATCCCCGCGACACATGCTGTATATTCCTAATGTAAATAAATAAAATAATAAAAAAATAGATAAATTACACCCAGAAACAAAAAAAACGTATTTATCACATAAAGAATTGTTCTGAGTGGGAGTCGAAACCACGGCCCTTGGCATAGCAATCAGGATCACTAACCACTAGCCTAACTTACTAGGTAGTCATCCTTTTTTTTATAGGTTAATTCTTTTCGCATCATACCCTCCTTGCGTAAGTGGTATTTCTTAAGAACCCAATCTACCCACTAAACCCAGCGGTGGCCTACCTACCGGCCAGTCTTGGGAAGCTCCAGGAAGTCAAACTGTCTGAGTATATTTTTTTGTATGTTCGTAGCGGTCATTGGTCTAGCAGTTAGCGTAAGCGACTGCAGATCAAGAGGTCTCGGTACGATTCCAGAGCCGGACTTCTGTTGGGTTTATTTCAAAAGAATTTTTTCTTAGTAGCCCGTAATGTGGAAGATACCGAGTTTTCCCGCCCATGCCTTGTAAAGTATGTTAAGCCGTCGGTCCCGGTCATGATCTATGACAATCGTTAATGCCCTCAAAAATACTGATAACAAGTTCAACCTTCGAATTCAATTCGCCCTCTTCGTTGTGGAGGTCTGATACCAGTTGCTAAGTGGAAAAGCCGATATTCAGATAAAACCGGTTGAACTAGTAGCAAACCTCACATAATATTGGGAATAAGAAAGCCCAAGAAGAAGATGATGATAATTGTAGCGGCCACGACTAGGGAATTTGACAGCGGGAGTTCATTACAAAAAATAAGCTTCAATACTATACTGTTACATGTACATGTAAAATACATGTATTGATTCAAAGGACATTGTCATAATAATTGTCGTGAAAGATAGTATAGACATCTCAATAATGCAAAAAAATGTGCAAAAATAATAACAGTAAGATTACATCACAAGAAGTAGAAATACGAGCGATGGATAAGAGAGTAGTTTTTTTTTATTTTTCTTCAGGGTGGTCAAAAACATCAAATGAAAAAAAACATCAATTTTGACCACACGCAATGACACACTCACACATGTTACTGTTAAACAGTCCAGACATTCCAGACACATGATGGGAAAATATAAGCACGTGACTAGGGCAAAAACAAGATATAGAGCTTCTGCCCCTTTTTCTATCTTTGTCCTGGAGAAGACCAACTACTCAAGATTTCTAAATACATAATTATAAACAAGTGAATATTTTAAAATCTTTTTTTAATACAAGATTTTATCACTTGTTCGACAAAAGCCTTTTAAGCCCTTTCATTTGATACCCATTTTGGGTGGGTTGTTGAAAAATACGCCATTTTGTGACGGCGTCCATTTTGAATGAATAACAATACCGACTATAAACAATTGTATTGTCATCAGAACATAAGGCATATTTAAAATATCAGCTCAATCGAAAATCTGGAAGAGGTTCAAATATAACTTGCTAGATTTGATTACAGACAAACATCGGGACAAATGAAACTAAATAAAAGCTAATAAAAACGAGTAAGTTAGTATATCTTTTAACGTACATTACAGTACTAACTTTGGCTTAACATAAAAGTTTTGATAATATTTGACTACGGTTGTGGATTGATTCAGAAACAAGGTACGGTCATGTTTGAATATCGCCATAAAATTGGTGTATTCTTTGTCAGAAGTACACAAAAAATATATTCAATTTATTCCTTGCGTCATTTTCTAGAATTATAAAAAAGTAATTGTGAAACAGTGAAAAAAGGTTGTTCGGTTATATAAAAAAATATTTACTCAAGCAAGGCCATGGGCACAAGCAAGTAAAAATAACATAATTCCAGTAACAACTAACATTGTATATCGATTTAATAAGCAACCATTATTTGGTATCGACACGCGTCCTTGGTAACGTCGTTGATTTTCCATGTCATGCCATGTATTAAATATTTCAGTATGGAGAACAATTTTTCATGGTAAATATTATTTTGTAATGTTTATTTTGTAAATGAGTATTGTTTTAGGCTATGGTACAGGAAGAAACTCTGCCGTCTAATGGTTTTACGAGACTTGTAAACTGGCAACACTAGTAGTGACAGTCATAAGTCAGTTTATATACCTCCTAAAAATATTTTAATTCTTTTTCAAATTGAAATTTTAGCTT
This sequence comes from Hyphantria cunea, assembly GCA_003709505.1. NCBI lineage: Eukaryota > Metazoa > Arthropoda > Insecta > Lepidoptera > Erebidae > Hyphantria > Hyphantria cunea. The sequence goes on along the minus strand of PKRV01001813.1, from coordinate 50,112 downwards.
TGTAATAAAGATTTTTAGAATCACATTAACTAAGAAAAATCATTGGATGCTTTTTAAACAAAAAACACGCAATGATTTATAATATATATATTTTATACCTACATGTTTAAAAATAATATGTCAATACATACTTGTACAATTTCAAAATTATTCTCTTGTTCCGCTATTTTATTTATTTCTTTTTACAACTGACCGGTTTCGCGTTATGGCATCATATGGTTAACCAGCCATAATGCAAAACCGGCCAGTCAGGTGAATTTAGTTCTAGAATGTATTGTTACAAGTTTCATCAAGTGCCGACAATCGAGAGTATAAAATACTTGTACAATTGTAAATTATTTTAAAGCCATGAATATCAAAATGAAATACCAAGCCTTATAAGCGATAAAAATTAAGACTGCTCATAAAACAACAATTAGTAATCTAATGAACATGTATCTAAATCTAAGATATCGAGTGCAAAAAATTATGAAGCCGTAGATTTCACGGTTTCAGCTAAGTGGGATCGTGGTGAAAACGCACCGCGCGCCGATCGGAATAGTGATGCGACATGTTGCAAGAATGTGTTTATATTATATCGACTAACACCAAGGCAGCAAGGACTAAAAAAATTAAAATAAATAGGACGGCGCGCAGATCGCGCCTTTTTTAAGTGTAAAATTGTAACTTCGGATTCAAAAAACTAAATAAATGTAACATAATAACTTCATTATAATTCAAGGGAATTCATTCGCAAAACAGGAAATAATGAATGTATAATACGAGTTTAAGTATTATTAAAAGTCATAATTGCAACTAGCTCTGTGTATATACATCTAATAAATTGAAAATGACATAATTCTATTAATTAAATTAACTTCGTAGAACTGTCTTAATGTATCTACATTAAACCTCATATAGACCATATAAAGTAAGGCAGCAAATATAAAAAGAAAAACAAATCTATAAATTTGATTTAAACAAATAAGCATCATAATATAATAGTACCTATAGATATTTTAAACTTGGCGGAACTTCAATGAGTCATGAAAGTCGGATCAAATGTTATGATAGCTCCTTTTTAAATGGTTGCCTAGACGGTACCCGTATGTGCATACATCTATTTTCTCAGTCAGTTAAAATCATTGACGTTTTAGAGTAGATAGAACAAGCTTTTACTGGCATACGTCATATTCGTCGTTATAAGCATTTACCATTAAAGGATTTTAAAGACAAACGCTTACTCTAAGACTGGATAAACTGTATATAACAACATATAACGATATCTAATATAAAATATAAAGATTAATAATACACAGTCATTTAGGCCTATATCAGGATCCAATCTTAAAAAGGATAAACATAATATCGAAACTAGGTTTTCCATGTATATAACTGGTTTATAAAATATTCATTAACAAGTCAAATGAGACATTTGAACAACACACCCACGGCTGGTGATCAAATATTCCTTCTATGGGTATTCTGTCTGAATCATCAACAAAATTGACTATTAATTTACTTGAACTATAATGTTGATTTAAATATTGAAACATAATAGTAGGCACTACCTTCCTAGTATATAGTTCCTTATAAATATTACCTATGTATTTCAAAATAACAAAAAGTGAGAAGGAGAATAATGTATACAGACATTCACTTATATGTACATTTCCAAAATGCTAAGGCAGAAAGCTTCTTAACTACCTTTACCTTTAAAATATGACTACTAGAGGGAAACTATGCAAGAACTCAATTTTTTATCTTCAACTAAGATGTAAATTCTATTTACAAAATTGTTTAAAAAAGTAGCAATCGAAAATCAAGTAGATAAACACCCAGATCAAATAACACTGTGTTAAATGAACAACGAGGTTAAAAATTATTTGTAGAACACATCGTAAATCAAAAATGATCTTTCATAATAAATCCATAAAAACCCACTCAAATAATAAACAAAATCAAATATGTTAGCGAAAACTTAGTTACAGACGTTATTAAGCTTGGTGCAGAAGACTAAATAAATTATCACTGCTGTATTCACTTATTTGCTTACAATATAAAAGAAATTAAAAAAAAAACAGCAACAATTCAACAAAATTCAGATGACAGATAGCCAAAAAACAGAGATAAACATTTAAAAAAGTCGTTTGATTTTAAATTCTTGTTTCAATTTAAAGTCTTGCAACGTTGCTGGCCATCTCTAGCCCACCGCTTACACGCAATGCCCCTTTCCTGATTAACAATAGTTATTAACTCACACGCCACTCCACGCGTTTACAACATTTCGACTGTTATGTAACCGACTTATGTTTGTTTCTAATGCAACAATATACCGACTACAATAAAATATAAATTTTTCTTTATAATTTAGCTGTCCTTGTTTTTTACGAATACTCACTAAGCGTTTGATACCATTTGATTGGTATTAAAATAACAATATTAATTAAATAAATTTAAATATTTCGGACATTTAACACACATCGCTATCTAGTCCCAAGCTAAGCAGAGCTCGTGTTATGTGTACTAGACAGCTGATGTAAATACATATATACATTTTTTTGTAAATACGTACACATTATACATAGAAAACACCCAAACTCATATTTGCAGATCATACAATCATTTGATCCAACCCGGGAATCGAACCCGAGACCTCAAGCACAGCAGTCGCATAGCTACCTAGCGTTGCGCCACCGAGGTAGTCTCAATATTAGTTAGCAACTTACAGTAACTATAATAGGTTAGGCTCCAGTCCACCCCAGCCTAAAAATATAGTCTTTGTACTAATTTGATTGATTATTGTTCAATTTGTTCTTTATGGCAGAAATACACATATTATTATGATTATAATAATGTCGAGTTTCGTTGATGAGTGCGAGACCGTGTATATTTTAATATTGCAAACAGACCCTACAATTTTATATAGATAGAGAGAAAACTCTTTATTTGTACACCGTTTTTACAATATTAATTGAATACATAAAATGATCAACATATAATATAATGTACAAAGGGCGGCCTTATTGCCAAAAGCAATCTCTTCAAGGCAACCTTAGGATGGATCAAAAAGTATCGGAGAGACTGTAGCAGTTGACGGTGCAATTAATTTTAAAGAAAAAATTAATTTTTATGAATATAATCGGGCACATATACATATATCTTTATATATTTATTTATACACGGATACATACATACAGTACTTACCATAATTATTTAAATTATATCACATATGAAAATGAAAAACCTTAATATCATACCCGCATTCGTGACTGAATCAGTTATAACCTATAAAATTTTTGAACCATTGTCTTAAAGCTATTGACTCTTTTTGCTTTCCTGATATTTATCGGCAATGCATTCCACAAGCGTAAAGGAATGGCCATAGAATTTAGTGGAATGCAGAGGCATCCTCAGTCTCAAATCTTCAGATGACCTTAGACATTTTGTACAATTATTTGTGTAGATATGGATGCACAGATTACAAGCAGACACAAGACAAAGAGCCGTGCTTAACACACAAACATTTGTTCTTGATGGGAATCAAACCTCTGGCTTCGTCAAGGCCTAAATACAAGCCCTCCAGGCACATCAAGAATAGAATTGTTTACAGTTCCAATTCGGCTTAGGTATGCAAGAAATAAATATCTACAAATAATTAAACGTATTACTAAACGATATATATTAGACACTTTTTAGACCTTACATTTTAAACGCTTGCATGAAAGGCAGTCATTGTTTGAATTACTAGCTATATAAATATATAAAGACTATATAGATATACATAATGTAATAATTAATAGCTATTTCATTTGTATTACCATCAGTAACATTTGTCAACACAATCTTAATATTTAGATGTACTAAACTTCCTTTTCATAGCGTTATCAGCTGGCAAGACGAAATACCTCCCAGCAGGTACAAACAAACATTAATCATCTCCATATTCTTTGACGCAGATCCCATCACGGTGGCTGTATAGTTTCATCTCATGTAAATACCTATACTATCAGTACTCATATCATAATTCATTATCATTATTATCAGCCACTCTTGGAAAATGTCGCAAAACATACGGAGACATGTTAGATAGCTAAATTCCCGAAATATATCAGATTTAGATAACTAAATTCTTTAACATAACATGCTTTATAGATATTTGAAGCATCGTTTTTAAACGTGACTAGAGGATTTTATCCTTGGATCCGGGCATCAGTTGTTATTTTAGCTGTTATCATCTCATTCATATCATCATTTAATTTTCGTACATAAGCTAGTGGTCCTGATTGCTATGCCAGGGGCCGTGATTTCGACTCCCACCCAGAACACTTTTTTGTGTGATAAATACGATATTTTTTTTGTGTGGGGGTGTAATTTATCTGTTTTTTATTGTTATTTTATTTATTTACATTAGGAATATACAGCATATGTTGCGGGGACTTTATGAACACACATGTACACAAAGTACACCTTAACTTAGAACAATAGGAAGCGTGTGGTTTCTTGTAGGATTTGAACCCACAACTCTGAGCACAATAGAAAACGGCGTGTAGACATCATAAACCACTTTTACGTGAGTGAACCGCCATCATTCCACCGGAGTTTGCGGTGGGGCGGTGTGTCGGAATCGAACCGACACGGTGTGCCACTCTGCGCCTGAGACAGGAGGGATCCGGGAACTGCTGTTATTAACCCGGACACTACCCAGATCCGGACCCCTCCCAGAAAAAAATTCGACCTAGAGTAACTTATTTTGAACGCATTTTGTCTCTCGCTTTGCTAAGGAGGGAAGTGGACTTCTTATATTTCAAACTCCTCCAGTTTTTTTCTGATCAATTTCGTTGAATTTCGTTGCGGGTTTCAACACAGCTTAATTTTTGCTGAGACTTCTCGAGTGTCATAATTCTGTGTGTTCGTGGGTCTCTGATGTTGATCCTGGTGGACAGGAGTTATAGTGGTGTGCGTGTGGGCGGGATTAGTCCATACTATAACAAGCCATTGAGGTTTGTACTTATAGGATTTTTTTTGTTTCCAACTTTTTGCTGTGCTATATATAGTCCTGCGCAGCTCTGACGATATGCATGGAATGAATAAGGTTGCAACATTGGTGGTACTGGACATCCTCGTCACTATACAAAAAATTCAAACAAGATTTTTATGACTATTTGCTACTTTTTCAAAAAAAAGAAATTCAAAATTTATTTCTTAAATTACAATTCTTACTTTGTCATAGTTCATGATTTCGAGTTTATATTTCGATCGTATCATATAAGCATGAATTTCCTCGCGTGAATTATTTTTATGTACTTGGCTCTTAATCATTATCTTTTCTGATAATGTGAAGAGAGGAGATTGTGCTATGATATGACAATATGCCGATACTAAACGTCTCACGATTTTCGATAAAAAAACCATAACTACGGCCCTATCAGAACTTTCTAGAACGATTCATAAATTTAAAAATACATCTATTTTCTGCAAAATACATAGAACGATACGCGTTATGTGGACCTTTATATGATAAAATTCTGAGATTAAAAACCTATTATTGTGGTAGGTGTTTGATCACAGAATTTAAATAAAAACCTACCACAATGGTAGGTTTTAATTTGAACAGCATGAGCACGAGCAGGAGCACCAACCTCGGTACTTTTAATGACTCGCGCTAACTGAAGATAGCTTCATTTACTGAAGGGCGCTAGAGTAACGCTTGCAAACGGGCGCTTTACGGGCTACAACCTCTGTAAATGCTTTTGGCATGTTCTTCCTTAGTTGGCCTTTGCTATTGAAACATACACATAGTATGAATCGACGGGTATTTGAGAGTTCATGCACATAGGATTTTTCCTACCATCAAACAATTTTTCTGTAAGTCAGCCAATATCACCTGACTGTTGGTTTTCCCTTACGTGTTGATTAAATTAGACTTTTGAAGAATACTAAATGATTTTATTTAACAAGTCAACTCTCTACTAAATGTGGTATTGGTGTTCCGTGTATTGTTCTACATGCAGTTACTCAATTAACCGGTTAAAACACCGTTTTTCCACTGAAAAGAAACAGGTTTAAAACATTCAAAAGAGGGAGGAGGTAAATAAGTAAACTTTCTTGTGTTCGAACTGATGTTCTGTTGTTTTATTTAAATCGATGTTTTACTTCGCGATTTACCACCCACAGGGTCATTCCACCCGTGAACACAAAACGGTAGATTTCGGTTGAGACATTTGAGCAAAAAAAATCCGACATTAAGTTCCGAATTGCTCATTTAATATAAATTACCTTCGTTTTTTAGTTAACGCAAGAATGAAAACTATTTTTAATTATACCTGTTGTTATTTACTCTGTAGAACACAAAAGAGATACACGCTGTTATCAGTTACTACTACGGAACCCTAATTAAGTCACTACTGATCTAAGTATATAAGTAAAGTGATAAGTAATAAAAGTATTTAATTCCTAGTACCTATTGCAAATTTAAAACCAGCTTTATTCCAAACGGATTAGGTAGTTTTTCTAAAAACTGTTTTTTCATTTATAACTTTAAGATTTGAAATTGGTCTTGTACCAGAAATCAAGATTAGTTGACAACCGCGACATCAATCTACCTTTTTACAGCAAATATACGCGAAAAAACTTTTACGTACCTACGAAAACAGGCGCAAAACATTCAACCAATTATCAACGTCAGAAATTAAACTCTATGAAAAATTTCGTGATTTACGTAGCACAAATCGTTTATTAGATAGTGAATAGGCAACGATTTGCATAAGAATTCACCGGACCGGTTAAACCGCGCGAGTATACAATTTGCGTAAAATTATTCTAAGTATCCACGCTTAGATGCATTCCACAAACACTGTTAATCGCTGTTGTCCAAATAACGACAGATAAAAACAATGACAATCAGGAGGCATTTAAGAAATTCAAATTAGGGGGATCGTTTTTTGTTTTTGCGAAAGACGGTCCACATTTCATGTCATCCACATTTTTTGTATTTTTTATCATTAATTCCATCACGACGAAGACTTGAAGACTCGAAGACTTAGAATTGAAGACTTGAAATACTTGACATTGGCAGAAATAGCTGATCGGGCTGATTGCCATTCATCAAAAGAAGAAGAAGAAGAAATTCAAATTCAAAATGAAAAGTAATCAACTAAAGAGGTCTATATTCCTGATTATTTTTAAACAGGAATGTAGCTTTTAAAGGCATTACACTCTTTCAATTGGATTAAATTATTTGCTAAATTTTAAAAAAGAACAAATACATGTCCATACGCTAATAGCCGTTTTTAATTACTTTGCCCCATCCAGAAGTTAATAAAAGAACTCAAACCTGCATGCATCATATTTCTTTATGGCACAATATATCACCTGAAGCCGTATAAACCAGTTATTCACACCAGCATACCTGAAACCGAAACAAAAGAAAGATGAATTTCAATCGAACAAGTTAATCAACTCTACATAAACCAGATAGTGAATTAATAGGTCTGGCAACCCACGAGCAATTCCTCAAATGGCAACAAACCTGCATAAACGTTAACACCATATTTGTAATGAAGTCGATTAAAAAGTACATATATTTTATTTTAGCTTGTCTTACTATTTTATTAATAAACGACCTTTAATAAAACACTATAATAGAAAGAAAGTTTTGATCTACTATACCACTAAGTAAAGGAATTATGATTTTTTTAATGAAGTACTATTGTCCTGCACAATTCGCTGTCTTCTGCAAGTTGTTACGACACCCACTTAATGAATAGAAAGGGAGCCACTCTGAATTCGTAATCGGTCACAACACTGACATCATGGTTATCGATATTAGGTGAAATAATTACTCTATCCCTCTTATTCTCGTACTCCTACTTAAAAGGCCGGCAACGTACTTGTGACGTCTGGTGTTGCGGGTGTCCATGGGCAGCGGTAATCGCTTACCATCTGGCGATACGCCTGCTCGTTTGCCCCCTGTTCCATAAAAAAAAGAAACGAAAAATATTTTTTACGGTAAGCAACGGTTCCGGGTTAATGTCAACTTTAAGTTTGTTAATTTAAAGTTCAAAAGAGTACGGTCTGTGCTATTTTGAACTATTAATTTAAATTTAAATAACAACATCATCTGCCTGCCGTTGTCTCAATTTTATTTGGGATCGTTGCCGTATCTCTTATTCATTAATTCATGTATTATTATTCTATTCTACTCCATCGGCATTTCACTGTTAACACCCTTCCTAGCCATGTCTTCTATCACACAATCCATCCCCCTTTTATTTGGTCGTCTCTTGAATCCTTCAAGTTTCATGTCTAACAGATTTCAAACGATGTTTTCCTTTAAAGTTAAATTGCCTCGGTGGCGCAGTGGCAGCATATGCAACTGCTGTATTTAATATCTCGGGTTCCATTCCCGGGTAGGATCAAATATTTGTATGATCTGCAAGTATTTGTTTCGAAGTTTGGGTGTTTTCTATGTATAATATGAATGTATTTACAAAAAAAAGTATTAATGTACCTATTTATATTAGTTGTCTAGTACCCATAACACAAGCTCTGCTTAGCTTGGGACTAGATGGCGTTGTGTGTTACTTGTCCGAAATTTTTACTTTATTTATCTTTTATTAAGTGAGGGGTATAAATGTATATACCACTATTTAGTATTACATGTACTATTGACAGTGGGCTACACTAAAAGATTGTAATAATGACTATGCAACAGATATCTGGGTCAGTTAAGCAGTAGATTGGCATTACTGTTTCATAACATTAAATTTACTTAACATAAATATATCATTCAAAAGAGATTGGTAAGCATGATTTGTGGATAACGATATTATTTTTGCACAAAGACATACTTTTACTTTCAAAAGATTATATCTGCTAGATCATGTTTGGGTAATGCACATAATGAAATAGAACGGGTAATTAATAAACGGGTGGTTTTTTTTGATTCAAAAGAAAGAAGTCAGTTTAAAAATGTGCCCAAAACAAGCTTCAGACCTCTTTCTTTTTTTTTAGGCGACTCGGTCAAGATTAGCCCTTAACTGACGCTTAGCACTGCCTGTCTTTCGACAATAATTTCCCATGCACTTAGAATTGCCTCTTCGGAATACCTATTATCCGCAGTAAATGAAGAACTGGAAGATCATGTGTATAGCAAAGATGCCTCAAGTAAATAATTAAAAAGGTATTGGAAAGAAATATCGAGTCTACGCTATTTAATGTGATTCGGTGGCAATATTCCTGTCACAATTTTGATGTATCACACAATATTTTGGATGGATAACATAATATAATCCGGCCACAATATTATTATACATGTAATATTATTATCTCGAAGAGATCGTGTAAATTGTGAAGATCATTTTGATAACCTTGCCTCAAATTCCACGAGAATAAGACTAGAACACGATCGTCAATTGTCAAAAACATAGGCCGAATGTTGTGTGTAAGTGCTTATACCGAATGAAGATTGCCTTTCGTTTTAGACAAAAAAAGAAAAACCTATGTAAAATATTGCTTCTAAAATGGAGGACAAAAAATATTGGCGATATTATAGACTTCAATTCAACGTACTTTTGTGATGGTGATAACATTATCAATATCGATTGCATGCAGATATCATGATATGAGGAAAATCAAATAACGACAATGTTTTATTACAAAACTTTTATGTATTGGTGCCTAAATTTGTGTCGATACTTTGTATGTGTAGGTCTATTACTATATATTCCAATACCGACATTAGTCATCTGGTATCGTATTTCAGATACGGTAAGGTCTAGAATTGTTTGATGATATGATCTTCTAAGAGTTCGAAACTTGTCTATTTGACATTAAACCTATAGAGGATACAGGTCTTACCTTTTTCACGAACTTACGAAATAGATTATTTTTACACCCAATGTGAAACGAAATCTCTGACACTATCTTTAAAAAGTTAAAACTTTCATTTATCTAAGAGAAACACTTTAATATAACTCTTTCTTTCCAGTCAAATACAAAATAAAATTAAAGTAAAATAGTCTTTATATCATGAAAAGCGATTTTTTATTTTTGGTAGACGATTAAGGACACCAGGTAATCTACAAAGTTTCTTCCCATCAGTAAATAGCCTTTAGAAAGAAGTTTTTGGGTCTTCCTTAATATACCTTAAAAATAGTATAATCATTTTTACTCTATATAGTAACTACTAGTAGATTTATTAAGCAACTTGTACGCAAGAACTAGAATATTCTTGTATATACCTAGTCTAAGCAGTTACCTAGTAAATAATCCTCTATGACAAATCTCGTTAAAGACAATTAAAAGCATTGCAAACTTTCATAAAATTAACCTACTAAATTATGTATCGTTAGTATACGATAATGTTACCTACTTAAAATTAGCTTACCAATAATAAGATTGGCAACACGCATGCGGAGTTGCCAAAAGGGGAAAAATTTCCATAGTCCGACATCCCCGTTAGATGTTCCTTTGAGCCTTTAACAAAATTATGTTGAGTTTAGCTTTAATCCCACTGCGATACGACTGATTTTATTTTTTTACGACATCGACTGCTAGAAAAACTCAAAATTTATTAATGTATGGGCCTGCCAAAATGTCTCTACTCTACCTGGTCGAAAGCAGAAGAATGAGTGAGTGGTACTCAGTGGAACACAAACAATGCAATAATGCAGCATGGTGACCTACACCATGGAGACCTAGTGATGCTTCTACATCATTGGGTCTCCGAACTTGCACTCATCAACGAAACACGACAGTACGAACGCTGTCATTTGAGGTTGATCTTCTGTGCGAGGGAAGTACCGCCCCTGTCGAGCCGATCCTACCGTGCTGAAATCAGCGTGGCTCTACTACCTCTTAACCCAAGTACCAGGTAAAAGATGACAAAGGTCTGTAGAAAAACTATTCAGGGCTCCACAATGACTACGATTGTCAAAGATGTTCGTATGACAAAATATCTTAATTGCTAATAGTTTTAAAATCTTCTATTTCAGATATTAGTAAATATTAAGATCTTTCTTGTCAACGAGGTATTTCTTTAAGTAATATCTAATACGTGGTTTATAGGTAACAATGTCATTGCTCAAGGGTAAACTACTGACCACAGCGAAGGCTTAACCGGGCCCAAGGCAAGGCTGTGACATTTAAACTTATCGAGACATTAGGGCTAATGTACACTGCATGGGCTGTATTAGTAACACATTTTCTTTTTGTGATTGTGTTGATTAGGGGATTGTATTTTGATTACATTTTAAGGTATTTGGGACTTGTTTGTTATGTAAAAAAAGCACGACGAGGAATATCGTCATTACTAAAAACCAGTGATAATATAAGAATTTGACATGATAAAATTGAGTTTTAATTTTTTTCTTATCTAAATAATAGCAGGTAAAGACCCGTTACCTGCAGGTAAAGACCTGAGAAAAGAAGAAACTTTGATATCTAAGCAAGAAAAGAAAAAGAAACCCTTTTAAGGTGAAGTCCTTATCTTATCACTGTTTAACAACCATGATTAAGTATATTTCATGTAAGCAATGTCTTATAAACTTTTATCAAACACAACAGTGGACATCAAACTTTAACTGTAAGTTTGTTCAAATCAGTTACATGCTATTTAATTTCATCTAAAAATTTCACAGAATCGTAATTTCATAGTAAACGTTTTTAATTGTCCTTGTAAAGTTGACAAGGCTTTATAGCACTATAGTTCTTTTGTAATCACTTCTATAACAATAGTTTAGGAACAAATTTTATATAAATTAAAAAAAAATATTAATTTTGATTTTTGAAATTATAGAAGACTAGTTTAAGCCCGCGGCTCCGCCCGCTTATATGTCGGTTATCGCGGCAAATAGTAGCCTATGTGTTATTCTGGTGTATCAGCTATATTACTGTAAAGTTTCATTCAAATCCGTTGAGTAGTTTTAACGGAATGAGGAACAAACATCCATACTTACAAACTTTCGCGTTTATAATATTAGCAGGATCTCAGCCGTACGTACGTACGACACTAGCAACTTTTTGTAAATAGATACCATATCGCGGGTAACTCCACGGGTCACAACTATTTATACATACATATGTAAGCCATCCTCTTGAATCTGTCTATTGCTGAAAAGTGCATTGAAATCCGTTGAGTAGTTTAGTAAGATCTAAACAAACAAACATCGGAAGCGACAACATTTAATACGATCTAAAGAAGATAAATCTAGAATTAATCTTTATAATCTTTTTGGCCATAGAATCAAAAAAGCCATTTCAAAAAAGTTACAGGCTGATCGATTCACAAATCCGAAATCATAAAAAAAATAGTCAAAATGAATAAAAATATTTTTTACCACTTAAACAATGTAAAGCAAACAAGTTTAATTCATAATACTATCGCAACATAAACGGCTAAGTTTGTTAGTGAATTACAAAATAAAAGACCTTCAAACCTACCACACCCGATACAGCACGATTCAGCGAAAAAGTCATACAAACCTCTAACTTATTATAATATCGACTAATTTTGAACACGTGCCCACTACACAGGTCGATTACCTAACAGCTAATAATTGGATAACATAGCTTATAGAGTTTAGAACGTTTATCTGTGGTTGTACGTGTTCTACGTTTTTTTTAATATTAACTTGACACGCCAAGGATACCTGTATCTGGAGCAAGTATTTTGTGCAAGTAGGTCTTGTGTTTGTTAGCTTCTTAATTCGAGTATTAAGTATTTTATACACAGCTAGCAGTACCCTGCCACGGTTCGTTGCAGAAATGGTTGAGTTTTTGAGACGTATACAAACCAAAGAAATTTATTTATTTCTCAAAGTTTAAACTATTTTAAATGGAATATGAAAGATTTAAGCTATATTCCCCTATTATATGAGTACATATACTTGTTTGAGATCTAAATTCTTCACTTGCAATGAACGTATAGCTACAGCGTTATTTGTATATTTCTGAAAAGATTACCCAATGTTTTACTCACATAAATAATAGTAATATTCAGCTACTTTATTTTACACAACAATAAAATATAAAATCAAAATCATACTACAATTATGGCACTAGAAGAACACTAAGCTAAATTTATGAACGTTAAATTAAAGCTACAGTTAAAAATCATGGATCGACACAAACAGACGCCACAGCATGTAGGTACTGGGCTGTCAAGGTAAATTAAGCCTGCATTAGTCGATCTATAACTTCCAGTTTATAAAATGTGTAGGGCTAAAATACTGGCAAAGACAATCATGGCCTCACTTTTTAAAAGTCAGATATTCAGGTTCAAGTAGTATTACATGAAAGGTAAACAGCATGCAAGCTGTTGCCACCTGAATTTTATTTTATTAAAATGCTCCAAAATCTAACGTACCAACAAAAACACACTTGGTGATACCGTTGAAGGTTTGAGCCTAATAAACATAGAAATCATTCAAGGACAAGCCCTTTTTCATATTGGTAAACAAAACGCATAATAAAAAAAATGGCAGCGGTAACAAGTGCGGTTCAAGTTCGCCATAAACCGTTACAAAGTTTTACGAGCCATAAATACCAGCTGTATATTTTTAAATGTGTCTAAGACAAAAACTTAGCGCCGCCATTAAAAACCAAAAAGTTACGTACGTAGTAACGGTTATTTTTATTTATATACTTCAGTATCTATGTGTGTGTATTCAAATATGTATGTATTTCCAAATATACCTCCTTATTTCTTACTAACAAGTTCATATTATAAATTAAAGCTTTCATTTACTTGAGAAATAAGGGAAAAAAAAATTCTGATCGGCTTCTTTTAAAATGTAGTCCAAAACTAAATAGGAATCGCAGGTTATGGTTAATACCGCAGTAATCGCAATACGACTGTTGTTTAAGTAGCAAATTGTAACCTAATACTCTCATCAAAGTCTGGGTCAACGCAAACAAATGGTTGTCACGAAAAAACAAAATAGAAACTCTAAAGCTACATTATGGTTGATCGTAATATTCGTACCATTTAAATCTAAGATGACAATGAGTAATAGTCATTAGTGAAGTGTTGGCCAAGCTGGCAAGGCCGCGACCTGGATAACCAACTCTCTCTTCGGCACGACTAATTGCGTGTTCAATTGTTTTCGGTGATGGACAGTTAATAAAACTTTAATTTTGAATATTGACAACACTTAAAATGTTGTCGTTTCGAATGTAACATTCCTTCTATTTTTAAAAATTTTAACTGTCATTCGAACCAAAAAAAAAACAAACAAACAAAACCTTAAATTTAAACAGAACATTAATGGGTGTTGTCTGTCTGTTCTTCATAAACATTCCAATAACAGAACAAATACAGACCCGACTCTTTTCAAGTTACTCTACCCATTGTCTTGTCTGTCTACTTGTCTCAGACCCTTATCCCATTTGAGACTTGTGCTGTTACTTACCCTAGCTCTTTCAACATCAGAAAATGAACGAGTTGGATTTGGGGAAGCGACCGCTCATGAAGAAACAGTCATAGTTGTAAGGAGTCGACTCCAAACAAAATGAAGACAGACATGGTGCATTTAACGGTAGAATTACTTATTTTACAAGATACATGTACTTTATTTTTCAATGAATATTGAATGAAAACAAAGGTTTTAACCAAAAAATTACGGTATTGTGTTAAAATAATGCAGTAAATGGCATTTGACGTCCTTAGTACCTTAACAATGCGGGCGGTAATGACAGCTTCTGTTCTTTCTTATATTATGTACAAATCTATACGACACCTATATAAACATATATATATTTATAAGTATTTGAGCCTGCCAAACAGACACTACTCTGCCTGATGGAAAGCATGAGCAGAATCCAAGAGTAGTGGTCACCATACTCATTGCGAATGCAGACAATGCAACACTGCAGCATGGTGACCTACAATATGGCGGCCCATTGAGATGTTTCGGTATCATTGGGCCCCGGTCTCGCATTCACCAACGAAATACACAGTCATTTTAGGTTGAACTTTTCGTCATTGAAGGAGTGAGACGGTCTGTGTAAACCATAAATACTACGTCCGATTGACTTTTGACTGGCTAGTTAAGTGGTTAGTGACCGCGACTGTTGAGCCTAGGGTTATGAGTTCAATTGCTATCCAAAACAAATAATTGTAAAATGAGAATTTGTTCTAAAATAGTTGTATTTATCTTTAAAATGTATTTCGTAATAAAAGTACGTTTATCAGCAGCCTAGTAAATGCTTGAAGAGAGATGTCAAGGTTCTGCTACAATATCAATACTAGGCCAATGTTTACAGCGCCCATACCACTATATCTCTGTAAAATAAACAAACAAACCTTCTTACAGTTTTCTTATTGTATTTACTCAATAGATAACTATACCCTAGGATAACAAGACAATAGAACGCAACATTCTCGCTTCAGAATCGCAAACAATAGCTATATATAACCTCTTTTGTAAATATAATCTATCTAGGCTTGTATTGCTGATATTTATCTGTAACACAATAGACAAGAGATAGGTAGATATCGACTGATGGTAAGCGATTACCGCCGCCTATGGACACCCGATACACCATTTTTATTTGAAACCTGTGTGTGTGACCTCATTTTGATTTGGTCCAGTTCCTGTAGTCGGTTCTATTGTTAAAAGTTGTGATTATATACTCTAGCAAGTAGTATTTTTATGGTAGGAGCTTATAATGGTTTAAAAGAGCCGATAGGCGACTACCTGATTCTAAATTATTTCAACCGCCCCCAAATTGGGGGCTTCGTCTTCGGTAAGTTCATTCACTTGTAGAAAAAGCTATAAAACAATAGCTTGACACCACCTCGTCAGTAAAGTATAGCTTTATCTCTGTAAGAGATGGCTCCAAAATCGACGAAGTTACTTTAAGCAAACGATTTTATTTTGTATCACCCATATTTTATTTTTACGTACCAGTTTTATCAAAATGAATTGCAAATACATTTGTATATATAAAATGTACCTTGTGTATTCTTGAATGACACTCGTGTCAACTGTCACATAGATCAAGCTAAATTTTAAGGACTATAGTAACAAGAGTAATGGAGATCGTTTTTTGTTTTTGCAAAAGACGGTCCCCATTTCATGTCATCCACATTTTTTATATTTTTTATCATTAATTCCATCACGACGAAGATTTGAAGACTCGAAGACTTAGAATTGAAGACTTGAAATACTCGACATTGGCAGAAATAGCTGATCCGGCTGATTGCCATATCATCAAAAGAAGAAGAAGAAGAACAAGAGTAATGATTGTTTTTTCTTTTTTTGAGGGGTCTAATCGAGTCGAGAGCCTACTAACTCTGGATCTTTGCCTTCGATAACTTCACTCACTCGTTGAAACCGTAACAAAAAATTCTTAACACTACTGTTTTGTAAAGGATCGGTCAGACTGCTTGTTGCGTCAATAAGCTAAATGTGAATAACATGGAAGCACACTACATGACATGCTCTTGAAGAGGCAATGTTCCAACAATGGCTGACTCTAGACCGGTAAACAAGAAGAAGTATGCTATGCGGTGGAGCTGTCCTATTTCAACTGAAGCATGGCTATATCACGGAAATTTATTACATCTAAAAAACTAGTTCCGACATTTAAAAATAAATGCAGACGATGCCGGCGGCGAATGTTTATAAGGTCAATACAGTCATATCATAGACCCACTCACATCTTGACCTCAATATTTGAACGTAATTTACTAAATGAATACCTATGGTACGGCTTTACTGCGTTTTACTTCCGCAAAAACCATTATAATTATCATATTGTTGTAAAATTTTGCTTTTAGTGTGAAATAAAACTCGTAACTGAATTGTATAAACGTGAAAGTGAATTGTTTGGTAGTTACACTTTCAGGCTTGACCTAAAATTATATTAGCCGGAATACTTCTACTTCTGAACAGAGACCTCCCGTGGTTCGCTACGACAACCGGTCCTGTGCGGCTTCATCAGGTCATCGGACCATCTTTGACTTAACTAATATAGATACTAATCAGCATTTTTTTATATACGGCCCATCCAAAATGATTCTACTCTGCCTGATGGAAAGCATAAGCAGAATTCAAGAGTGTTGGTCATCATACTCATTGCGAAAGCAGACAATATAATAATTGCAGCATGGTGACACACACCATGGCGGCCTATTGATGTTTCTGCATCATTGGGCCTCCACTCTCGCACTCACCAACGAACACGAAAGCACGAACGCTGTTAGTTTACGTTGATTTTCTATGCGAGGGTTTAGACTACCTTTCATTCATATTTCTTCGTAGTCATGCAATCGTACATTTTACGTAGACTACGCGTTTCGCTACACCAACCAATCTTGTGCTGCTCCAATCCAATGTTTGCGTTCACCAGGTCTTTGGACCAGCTACTACCGGTACTCAGCTTCATGATATTAAAATTAAGTATCCATACTGCACTATATTGGTAATATCTAAAATGCGTATGAATGAAAAAACTTCTATCTCAAGGACTCGACGACGGTGGCGAGGTGGGAGAGCCACGCGTTGAACCGTGGGAGAGCCACGCTTCGGCATGCATGGGCCGGCTCGACCGGAGTGATACCACGGCCTCACAGAAAACCGGTGTGAAACAGTGCCTGCGCTGTGTTTCACCGAGTGAGTGAGGATACCGGAGGCCCATTATCCAACCCTTCCCTTTATCCCCCTCCCCATCTCCCAAGGCCGGCAACGCATTTGTGACGCCTCTAGTGTTACGAGTGTCCATGGGCGACGATAATCGCTTACCATCAGGCGATACTTCTGCTCATTTACCGCTGAAGCAGTCAGCTTATGACCATGGCTAGTGCAAAGTGATCGAAACGAAAGACATTTCACAAATACCTATATACTTTATACCTATCCTGAACGCGTTAAATCTCGTGAACATTTTATAAAAGTACAGAACACGACTGTCCGAATCATCCACGATTGTCCAATGAGGTGTAGTATAAACCCAGAAGTTATTTACCCGCGTTCACTAAAACAAAAGGCACTAAAAACTTGTAAGAACATAAAAAGATTAAAAAAGAAAATCATATAAGTGGTGGCCGTTTAAATGTTGTAACAAGACGACGCAGTTTAAAGACAACTAAGTACACATAAATCCCTACTTCCATAATAAGTTTCTTTATGATGAATAAGAATATTTAATGCTACTTTTTTAAATATTTTAAGTGGTAGGATGTTGTAATAGAAGCGAACTATACACGGTTTTTTGTAGCGATCTTCTTGGCTCTTGATCTAGGGACCCGAATATATTTTTAAAAAATTCAGATTTAAATAGAAATGGGTTCATGAGGGTAGTAAAATGTGTAGTTTTAGGCTCGAAACCAACTAAACGAAATAGATATCAAGTACGACGCCCTAGTGTAAAGTTTAACCATACAAAAAAAAATGAAAACAGTTTAAATTAAACATCTAATGACGGAATTCGTTTAACAACTCAGGGTGCAGAGCGTGTCAATAATTGGAGAATGTACATACATATGTAGTAGGCTCAAAGAACATTAGCTTCCTTCGCCAGTAGGCCAAAAATAAAGTTTTAATGTTTACCTAACTCCACTTGATTTCAATCGCTCAAGTCCTAAGTGAATGAATCACTTATGACCTAAAAGCCGGTTTAGACACACCAAGTCATTAAAAAAACAGAACTATCTATCAGAAAAAGAATTAAGCGCCATGCAATGACAGTAAGTAGCCATATTGTTTTTTTTATGTAAACGTCAGTTGATTTGATGTAAGGATTCTAATGATACAAACAAACCTATTCAGACATTGAAGTTATTGTGAAATAAAGGAACATATAGACTTTTATAAATATACTCTAAAAATATAACACTTTTTTTTAATACTCGTTTTAAAAAACCATTTCTATATTGCCTAGTCTCACGCTGTATGACGGAGGTTTTATAATTAGATTTTAATCGATTTTAATCACTTCAAACAGCACTTAAAATTCCTAATCTTGATAAATTGAATGCTATTAACCCTACTTGTGATCTACTAATGAAAGAAAAAGATCTTAAGATATTTTAACATGTACAAAATAAATAAAACATGCAAATTTGTTTCTACGGACGAACTTGCCAAAGACTTTCAGTCCGCAGTCTGTTATAAATTTTACTATATATGGTATAAAATGCAATGAATACCATTACTTTCTGTGTATTTTTATTAACTGGTGTAGAAACAAGGTTTATTATAATTTAAAACTGGTATTTGCGGGATCTTAATAAATACAGTACTCACTTTCTTATATTTGACATCTCAATTTTTAAACAAATTTTTACGCACGCCTTAATTATTAAACGACGTGCCTAATGCAAGCGTGCTTAATAATGAATTAGCAATGAACGGCCAGTTGTGGTATACCAAACACGCGTGTTTCAAGTAACGAACCGGTAAATCCGGTCATCTCATGCACTCAATATATTGACCTCCAACCAATACCGGTCATTCAAGTTACGGTTACCTAAGCTTTCGTACGACTTCCTGCAAGATCACCGCAAATTGAAACCGGTTTTAAAAACTTATTTTCGATTCGAATGATTCAAATATCTGAAATGATAAGATTTTGATGTATTGGTTCTATGCATCTTTTGAATACCTTTCTTGAGTTTTACATAAGATTATAAAGATAATGACATTCTGTAGAAATCTTGTGACTCATTCATATACATATAGAATAGCGATTCATATATTGTGTATGTAATATTGTCGACAGATAGCAAAACCAGAAGAAGAACTTCCTAAAATTAACAATTTATAGGCGCTGGCACGTGACAGATTTAGGCGTAGTGGGGGTAAATTCGCATAGTACACTTTTTGCAACAAATCAAAACAAACAAATTGGAATTGTAGTGGACTGACGCTCCAATCGCTTATTATAAATGGTGCTACTACAATCCCACGTCCCTCTATCAATTAAAGGGACCCAAGAAACGACTTCTGTGCATCTATCGAATCTGGCCAAGTTACGCGCCGGTCTCTATAACTAATAGTGATTAAAGAATTAAGATACTGTGGATTCATTACAGTTGTAGAACTTACAGTATACTGAAATACATTAATACAGATAAATCTGTATTTTGCAACAACTTTTAGTAACTAGAATAAAAAAATTGTGTTATGTCATCTTTTATGCTAGCCGAGCCCCTTTTCGTTACACGTGGTTCAACAACAACTGCGAGTAACGCTGCGGGGCTAAGCTAGTTTACAGAAAGTAGCCTAAATTACTCCTTATATCATCAGTTATATGCCTGGGAAAGTTTGGTCTTAATCGGTCCAGTAGTAGTATAGACGGACTTTTTTTATCTATGTAACGTATACATATACTTTAACATACTCTTACTTAAATTTTATTTATTTGTATAGATTTTTAATGTACCTTTTGTAAAAACCTGTCTGGACGGGGCTGTTCCAAAATAATCACAACTACCTGAGACTTGTTCTCTTAACATTTGCTTTAATAATAAATATTCAATGTGAAAATATATTTAACTACCCATATCGATTTTGAACAATACTATATTTTAAATTTTTGTAATGCAAACTTAGCCATCACTGGGCCTTGACAATGTTAGCTGGCACAATGGACCACCTATCAACATCTTAAAGACAATCGCAACACTATTCCGTACAAGGCAAGTGCAGTAGCAACAAAATAAAATATGATGCATTGTAACACCAGTTTGAAAACTAGTGGCATTCCGCATTCTTAATTTAAAAATACAATAACATGGCCGCCGTGACAGGTTATTCGACATTCAAGATATAATTTTTCTTATAACGTACCTATTTCATAGATAAACCATTTTAATTCATTTAAATCATCGACAATTCTAAATCGTTTTTCTTTTTTTTATATCAATATGTTGCTTGTACAATTTTATTATATACAATCAAAGTAGGTATTGACCGCATTTCTTGATGACTAAGATTTAGGTTATAAAGATAATATGCTCGTATTTATTAGTAAATTTATGATTTAAAATGATTTTTTAATGAAATAACTAAGCCAGTGTGTATTGCTAATGTAATTTGTCTATTGCTGCTTTTTGTGAATTGAAAAGCTTTCGCATTGGTCCGTTGTAATTTTATTATCTATCTATAAAAACCACTTGACCTTTGTAATAGAAAACAATTTATAGCAATATTAATACAAAAACCAGTACAGCCTTTGTATTACAATGATTCACTGTAACTGTATTAATATTAAAAACGACATAACTACTCACTAGAGGTTATGATAAGTATTTTTGTTTTTTAAACTAACGGTACTATTTTTTGCAACATAAACTTTTTGCCTTGGAGTGTACCCTTTAGAGAAGCTAGTAATGACTTATTAAAATAATCTGCAGGGTCCACAATCAACTGCCGCCGCTGCGTTGTTTGATACAAACACTAGAGAGATTTCGTACACATTTGTTTGTATAATTTCGTGTTCGTGTATACAAGTGAGTGTTGTTTGTTTTACTTTATTAAAACTTTCATGTCAAGTCTGTTTTAACAATACAGTTTTGTCCAGAACACAAAACGTGTATTCGGAACTCTTCCATGCATGCATGCTTGAAAGTTTCTACGTTTGCAAAACATATACATTAATACTCTTCCTACGTGTTGTTATTGGATTTCATTTGAATTCTAAAATTATATTTCATAATTGCAGCTAGCCAAACGTGTCGTAGAAAAGCCATATAATGTTTTATTTCATTTTACGAGTTTCATATTCACGACTAGTGTTGCCTAATTAAAAATATAGTAGTATCATAATGAAGAAAATTATCTGTACAAAACAGTGTCCATTAAATTGGCAGTTCTGTAAATTGTACAAAACGCAGGCGAGAGAACTGGTACTGTACATAAACTTACATAATAATAACAGTAGCTTTAGAATAAAAATAAAGCGTAAAAAAGCGTACTTATTATACTGCAAGGATGGCACAATGGTTCAAACACTACATGGGACATTTTTTTATTTTATAAGGGGCAAACGAGCAAACGTATCGCCTGATGGTAAACGATTACCGTCGCCCATGGACACCCGTAACACCAGAGGTGTCACAAGTGCGTTGCCGGCCTTAGGCCGTGCCGGGTTAGGGGGAGGGATTGGGGTACGGGCTTCCGGTATCCTCAATCACTCGATGAAACACAGCGTAAGCGCTGTTTCACACCGGTTTTCTGTGAGGCCGTGATATCACTCCGGCCGAGCCGGCCCAGTCATGCCAAAGCGTGGCTCACCCACGGTAAAATTGCTTTGTGTTATCCAAAAAATGTTGTTTAGTGTCTGGGTCTTCTTTGGATTCATTTCATGTATGTTTTTAGAGACTTACATGATACAGGAATACCTCTTGTGCAGGAATTGTCTTTAAAGAAAATCCGAAAAATCCTGTACCGTAATATACATCTACTACATGTGATTATCATTTAAATGTATGTAGTAGCTTACAAGAATAATTTGTGGTAACCCTGCCTCTTAAACTAGGATGACTTGTATCATAATGGAATTCAATAGTAGCCGTACCGACCATGATGTTCACAGCAATCATCTAACGGCCAACACAAGCGCGATTCATTGCTCAAATCAAATAAAACGAACTTACCCGTTCAGCAACTGTAACAAACTTCCATCTACGAAATTACCTCCTCCGATTACCAGAAAGAAAATGTTATGATATATAAAACAAAACCGGTAACATTCTCGAAAATAACGCCATAAACTCAACATGTTGTTACCGTAATAATTGTTTACGGTATTTCGTGTTCCGTTGCTTTCTTAAAACTGAGTAATAGACAGCCAAATAAATTAGGTAATACAAATATGATGACATTTTAATCATCTGTTTGCAACACTTTATAATTATAATACTAATACGTTGACACATTCTGTAAACGTATGTATTTATTTATTATCTGTAGAAAATATGGAGGTACTACTTATAACAGTTAGTAGATATTAAATTAGTACGTCTAAAATTAGTCGATAGTTCTATTATGTGTTTTTATTCTAATTTATGTACGATACATAACAATTATTTTCACGGGCAATTATCCAGAGATCCAGGTTCCACTGGCCGTGGTCATAGGATGCCCTCCGTCGTCGAATCCGTGAAATAGAAGGTTCGTCATGTAATTCGTGGATTCGACGACGGAAGTCGTGCACCGCTGGTTCAATCAGCCTGTGAACACGGCCAGTGTAACCTAGTCGAAACGTCAGGCAAATCAGAGGTATATAATACCTTTAAATAAGTGATCGCGTTAAATCCCGTGAAAATAATTAAAACTTTCTTTGTAAAGAGAGGCCTATTTTCAGCAGTGGATTGTTAAAAGCTATTGATAATGACAATGAAGCTCTAATGCCCTCCTTACTTGGAGGGCAACTACGGTAACTTGGAACATGAACTTTCCTCAAACAGAAATGGAAAGTTAACTGTGACATTACAATTTATCGCCATTAGAAGAACCTGATAAGCTGTAATGACTAAGCGAGTGCGTCAGTCTGATAATAACATAATTATTTTTATGTGATATTATTTTAAGGAGAGGCCTATGTCCAGCAGTGGACTGCGATAGGCTGATGCTGATGATGATGATGATGACTATTTTAAGTGCTTTTAGAATATGTTTGTATCGTCATATAGACTGCCTCTGTGGCGCAGTGGCTTCGATGGGGTTCGATTCCTGAGTCGGACCAAATGCTTGTATGATCTTCAAATATTTGTTTTGGAGTTTGGGTGTATTCTATGCATAATATGTGTGTATTTACAAAAAAGTATATAAGTATTAATATCAGTTGTCTAGTAACCCATAGTACAAGCTCTGCTTAGTTTGGGACTAGATGGCGTTGTGCGTTAAAATGTCTGAACATATGCATTTATTTGCTGATCAATAAAGATTATAACGTACCGTGTTTCTCTGTCCGATAAAATTTATTACGTAGTTTTTCGACAGAGAACTATAATAACCGACATCACACAGAGAATCAGTACGCTGATGGAGAAGCCTATCATGTCTCCAGACAAACCGATGGTTAGACCGCGATTAGGCAAACGTAGTGCCGGGTGCCTTGAGCACCGACTATTTGAAGAAAGTGACTACCGCTAGGATATGGACTTGCCAAAACCGCTCCTTGGGGGAAATCTTCGTTCAGCAGTAGCCGGCTATATGTTGATTTCAAAGATTAAATCAAATCAAGAATGTTAGCCATTGTCCCAGTGCAATACCACTTCATTTCAGAACCATGCCCATGCATTTGCTTTAGAACTTGTTGTGAAATGTAAATAATTCAGGTCTCTTGGTCCAGTGATTAGTGATCCTAACTGCTATACTACGAGGTCGTGACTTCGACTCACAGCCAGGACAAATAGATGTGTCATGACCACTATCATTCGTTCTGTGTCTGACTATAGTTATAAATTATATGTATTAATTTAGATATAAATAAAATTAATAAATATTTCGTATATCTTACACACAACGCCGTCTAGTCCCAAACTAAACAAAGCTTGTATTATTCCTATCTGATTTAAATACATATATACTTTTTTGTAAACACACATTACTCATAGAAATCATCCAAACTTCAAAACAAGTGTTTTCAGATTATACAAACATTTGGTTCGACCTGGGAATCGAACCCGAGACCTCAAGCACAGCAGTCGCATACGCTCGCGTTACTAATATATAACAAAGGCTCTGTCTAGTTTCGGATCACATGGCCGTGTGTGAGTCGTGATATGAATATACTAAGTTTTAAACTTTCGCATTTTATGATATAATAATGATTACTTTCACTGGAATTAACGCGATCACTTAATTAATTTTACATACATAGTCGTGGTCACAGGCTGAGTGCCCTGTGACCACGGTCAGCGGTCACCCTGGTCGAAATGTCAGGTAAATCAGAGGTACATACCTACTAATACCTTTAAATAAGTGATCGCGTTAAATCCCGTGAAAATAATATTATTAAAGCTAGTCATCAATCATCAACAACCCACGATGTCCCACTGCTGTGCTCGGTTCTCCTCTCAGGAGAGGGTTAAGGCCATACGTCCCCACGCTGGCCAAGTGCGGGTTGGGGACTGGCAAGAATACATTGTGGCTATGTATCTTGCCGTTGGATGTTTTAAGCCGCCCGAAGGCCTCCAACTAAGCTTCACGACTGCCATCGTAACATAACAACCGGGATCGACTGCTTAACGTGACTTCCGAATCACGGAGACGCTCATGGCAACATGCCACCAGCGGTCATCCAGGTACTGATCGCGCCATCGTTGCTTACCCTCGGTGACTGTTTCTAATCACCGAGTGCAACTGGGCTATGAGCGCCTCTATTACAGCTAGACTATGTCGTAACTCCAAACATAAAACATATTTCTCATATATCTATTAGTATACAAGTTTGATTTAGAGGAAGCAGCAATTAAATTTAATTGAAACCGATAGTAATCGGCAAGGCCTTGTACAGCACACAAAAGAAATTGTATGCGTGCAAATGATTGTACTCCGAGTTGTATCGAGTACCATTAGCGTGTTATACACTACGTTAATGCTATTAGCTGTTAAAAACATATAATTAACCACTGGTTACTTGTTTTAGATAGTTTTAATCCAAGTAGTTAGGTATTACTTTGAGATGTAATTAAATGAACATCGTTGATCAATGATCGTTATTGGGAAGTCAGTGCCCTCAAAATCCTCCAATATACTTTAATTAACTAGTTAAATACAAAAATCAACTAGTTTAATCTTCGAATTCAGTTTCCCCCTTAGGATTGTGGAGGTCTGATGCCAGTCGCTTCGTAGTCCGGTTGAACTTGTAGCTGACTCCAATAAATATTGGGAATGACAAAGGCTAGGGAGATATTTACATATATACTAAAGATAACCGAGGTTACTAAATGAAAGACGAAATCTTATCAGCAGTTAACAGACACGTGGTGCTCAATATTAATCACACTATTTAATTATGTACTTGAAGTTATTTCTTATTGAAAACTGAAAATATTTAATGTTCTCTAGTATTCTGTTTGCTATTAACACGTGCATAATATTCAAAGTTATATAATATTCAGCTGAAATAGCCGAAATTCCGTTAGACATATGTATACCTAATTTAATTATAAAGAGTATATCTGTTGAATTAAACATCGTATAAGCTTTTCGTTGAATACTGTTGCTTGTGTAACCCGCTCTTGCGTATACATACACATTTAAATACAAACTTGTTTCGAAACCGTTTTTGTTTTAATTACTTATGTTTCATATTTATTAATATAGACTGTACTGTACTTAAATTCGCCAAAATACTGTTCAATTTACGACAGTTACTAACTCTAACTCGACATTTCTAGCTCTTACTGTGAAGTAAGACTGATCTAAACATACCTCCTTTATATAGATACATTTGGAGTTTTTACGGTACTTTTTCGTAGGCAAGGCATGCACGGGCGCATTTTTTTTTTTATTAATGTCGCCTTAGGCATATACATCCTGTGTTGCGGGGTGACTTTACAAACATACATGAAACGAACACAAAGAACATCCTGACTTAGAACTCAGACTAGACACACAGAAAGCAGCTTTTCTTTTTTTATAGAATAGGGGGCAAACGAGCAGACGTATCGCCTGATGGTAAGCGATTACCGCCGCCCATGGACACCCGTAATACCAGAGGCGTCACAAGTGCGTTGCCGGCTTTGGGGGATGGGGAGGGGGATGAGGGGAAGGGTTGGATTATGGGCCTCCGGTATCCTTACTCACTCGGTGAAACACAGCGCATGCCCTGTTTCACACCGGTTTTCTGTGAGGCCGTGGTATCGTTCCGGTCGAGCCAGCCCATGCATGCTGAAGCGTGGCTCTCCCACGGTCAAAATTCACGTCTCATTCAGCGTGGCGACCGTTTAAACCACTAAGCGAACCGAGCAGTCAATGAGCTGGATTGACCGTAATGATACAATAGTTACACAGAAAACAGTACTAAGCCACTGCTTTCCATCGAGTGAATGAGGTTAGGGTATCCCAAACCTCTCTTGCCCCTGAATCATTCCCAGGTACAAAGAGATTCTAGGATATCCGACAGCGGTGGTAATTTACTTGCCTGTCGACCCATCGGCCCGGGGTACATCAGGATTCCAGGAATTTGTGCACAGTTGGTGCATCTAGTCCCCCGGCCACCAGTACCCGAGACGCCGCCCGACATAACCACTAACTGATGGTATCCGAAGGCATTTCCACACAGACAAAAAAGGGGAACCCGACTGCGCTTTTACCCTTATAAAAAGGGTTTTTTCCACTTTAAAAAATATTTTAGTTAATAACGTACATGCTCAGTTACTAATAATATCAGCTATAAAAAATGTCGTGGCAATCAGTTCACTCGTTACGAAAACACGGTGGAGAAGATACAGCATTTCTATGGCTTTATATTTCAACCCTTTGTAGGTATCCTATAAGCTTACATTGTGTTAAACTCAAAAAGTTTGGTAAAACATAAAACTTCTGATAATCACGTAACAAAATATTTATACAGTATAATACTTTGCACATGGAAAATTGAGTCGTACGTATATTTTTGTATGCGAGGGACTTCTATAGCGGCAAAATTTAAGTTTATCAGTAGGAAACGAAGGTAAAAATATTCGAGTATCAAATCAAGATAAGACAAAAACTGTTCAAATAAAACGGAAACAAAATTAAAGATAAAATAAATAAATAGGTTCAGACATTTTAACACACAACGCCATCTAGTCCCAAACTAAGCATAGCTTGTACTATGGGTACTAGACAACTGATATTAATACTTATATACTTTGTTTGTAAATACATACATATTATATATAGAAAACACCGAAACAAATATTTGCATATCATACAAACATTTGGTCCGACTCAGGAATCGAACCCGAGACCTCTTGTACAGCAGTCGCATTCGCTACCACTACGCCACAGAGGCAGTCAAAATAAGATATATATGATCTTAGAAATCGGCAACATTAAAAATATATTGTCACAGACAATATACCTCAAAAATGACGCATCCATACTTCTGTATCAACATTATAAATACAAATGTAACTCTCCCTGTCTGTTAGGGTTACACGACAAAACCGCTGCACCGATTTCAATAAAATTTGGCATGGAAGAACTTTTGAATCTTGAGAAAGGACGTGGGCTCGTCTTATTGTGATAACCGATATACAACTAGACGGAGTCCCCAGCAAAAACTAGCCATAAATAAAATACATCTATCGACAATCGATTTCTGTAATGGCGAATTATATATATTTTTTTTGGAATTAAGGGCAAACGAGCAGTCATCTGGCCTGATGGTAAGTTATTACTACCGCCTATGGACACCCGCAAGACCAGAGGCGTCACAAGTGCGTTGCCGGCCTTTGGAAGATAGGGAGGGGTCGGTGTGAGGATTTAGGGTATAGGCCTACGGTATCCTCACTCACTTGGTGAAACACAGCGCAAATGCTGTTTTACATCGGTTTTCTATGGGGCCGTGGTATCTCTACGGTCGAGCCGGCCCATTTGTACCGAAGCGTGACTCTCCGACGATAATGAATGTAATGTAAGTTTAAATTATTAATTTTTTTCAGAAAATCACTTTTCGGTTCTTTTATAGTCTTTTATGACTTTCGAACACACTTAGTGTTATCATTAACAAGGTGCTATAT
This sequence comes from Hyphantria cunea, assembly GCA_003709505.1. NCBI lineage: Eukaryota > Metazoa > Arthropoda > Insecta > Lepidoptera > Erebidae > Hyphantria > Hyphantria cunea. Next base: position 21,443 of record PKRV01001813.1, on the reverse strand, counting down.
TATCGCATAGATAATCTAACTAGTATTATAACTCTTTGACAATACTGAAGGTGATCTGTGATATGACATCAATTTACAAAATAACTTGCTCATTAGTTGTAATTCTAATATTAAATAAACTAACACTCCGCTTTTTGGAATAGAAAACCAGCATACACTTTGATAGGTAAAAGAATCTAAAATCCACTATTGTTCATATAATAAGTCACCACGCTTGCCAGACGAGTCGATATAGGGTTTTTCTTTCAAGTTTTCCTTATATATATACAGTGCTGGTAGTTTGCTACCTTATTCGGCTTGTACATACATCATCTATTGGGTGAACAAAATGTATGGTAAAATAATTAATAAAAAAATGGATACCACAGACAATGTTACATCTTAGTATAATTAAAATTCCGTATATCTGGCAACCCTATGACGCAAGCATCTAATATTTTAAGCTCGAAAGTAACTCAGTCTGTCAGTACCGATTTCACGGCTTAGCTGCTGAAAAGATTTGGATGAAATTTACAATGAAAATTCTGCGATTCTTGAGAGAACATTTACCGTGATAACCGATATACATACGCGAGCGGAGCCGGGAGAAAAAGCTGGTCATTCTAAAATCTTTCAATTTCAATAAATTGTTACTCTCTTCCATTTTTCCAATACTTTCAGTGAGTTCAACGTATCTAGTTTTAATCGAGATTAAAGCCTGAGCATACCTAAAAAGTTATTGACTTATTGACCCGGTTTTACCAGACAATAGCCGTTTATTTGTAGTTGAAGAAGTTCGTTCTAGAAATAATCATAACGAGGAACAATTACAAATACTGTTGATGATAGGAAGAAAGTTTTATGCTTGTATTTTGATATAGTTAAGTCGGTTTAATGCTGACAACGACATCTCACCCATTAATTCATTCATTCTTTATTTCTTTTTTGTTAAAATTTTAATTCTATACTTAATTTCATAATCCTGGCCGACTATTTTATTAAACTTTTTTTTTATATAATGCTTGAAACAAAACAACGTTGTCTAGACCATGATTGAGAATTATAAATTAGGTAAAACTTATTTAGTTTATAACATACATTAGTGCCTGCTGTTTCGCTCAAGTAATTGTAAGTTTTCTCAATCAAATTGCCAGCAATTAAAAACAGCTTATGTGATATTTTAACTTGAAATAAATCTCAAATCAATATCTTCAATCGACACGTGCATTCGAATTTAGTTCATCCATTTTGGCATCCAAATATATTCAATATAACATCACAAAAAAATAAGTGAATGCAGCTTCTTATAACATAATTTGTTATTTGTTTTCCGTCATATTAAAAGTAAAAATAAACTTAATGCTAAACACCGAAGTGTTTTTTTAACTATGGCAAGTGTGCACTGAGCGCGCCAATTTCCAATGTTGCATGTTAAACAATTGGAATACGAATGCAATAAAACCAGTTATTACTATTCACTATGATCGATTTTATTACTTTTATTTTACCACAGTGTGGCTTAACTAATTGAATTGGGCGTTACATAGCGGAAATCGGAAGCCTCGTGGATAAGAAAAACACATGTCGAAGTTTCGACTTACCTACTGGTCCAAGATGTCATTTAGCTAACAACTCTTGCATTTTATAATATCTTTGATGAGACTGTGAAGTAAATATGCAGGTTGTAATATCGTGTATTTTAACCGAGTTCAAAAAGGAGGAGGTTCTCAATTTAACTGTATTTTTTATATGTTCCTCGGAATTTTAGACGGGGTAAATCGATTTAGATGATTCTTTTTTATTTTATTTGAAAGCTGTTGCTTCCCGTGTTGTCCCATTTCAATTTTGTCCAGATCTTGGAATCGTTTTTTTTTAATTTTGTATTGTTTTAGAAAGTGGAATAATTTAGATGTTTAAATATTTGTAAATTATTTTTTTCCTCTCGCTAAATTTAGAAAATATATGCCGGATATCGCCCTAAAGAGTAGCCTATATCCTTCCTAAAGAACCAAAGTATCTCTATGCTATATTTCGTAGAAATCAATGCAGCGCTTTAGCCGTGAAAGTGTAACAGACAAACAGAGTTACTTTCGTATTTATGATATTTAGTAAGTAAGTAAGTAAAGTATGGATTGATATGCGGTTATGCAAATTGCTCATAAGCATCTTTGCTATATCATCTGTGAAATATATATTATGTACATATAGCGGCTTTCATCATACATAGAGAGACGATAACGATTTGGTCTCTGGCTGTAGTCACAATCAGGCTGTGATCACAACATGGTAGATATCAAGAAATAAAAACACTATTCGGACTGCCACTATAAATTACTCCAAATTTTATCATAAACAGTCTCGTTTAACTACTTCTGAAAAGTGGTAATTTAATTATTTAAACATTGTGACATTAATTACCTATTACAAAATACACATTATACGAAACCAAACATTTAAAGTGAATGATTTGTCAATTGCGTTGCATGACATAAAAATCAAATTGAATCACAAATCATTATTTCAAACGATTTTTAAACGTAGAACCTAGTGTTGTGGTTAATAAGGTAATGGTTGAACTTGCAATTTTTGAAGTTACACGTGCCCTAATTTTGTAACTGATTACGCGCCCAATGGTAGAATTATAATATTTGTGGTAGAAATATATTGAGAATATTGAACATTGCCATCGTTCAAAATTTACGATGTCATTGATATCCATATTATTTTTTATAGAGTTATTCGGATCGATTTAAAATATTCCATTAGCGTTGGTTATGTAAACTAGTAAGTAAGCCATTTTGATATAGGTACCCGGTGCCACTCTCATAATTGAAACGATTCTTACGACACTTCAAAATGCCAAAATCGCCACAGTCGTTCATCCTACGAGCATGCCAAAGGCTTATACATACATACACTCGAAAAATATAACCCTTCTTTCCGTCGTAGTTGAGTAACAAAGGTTATCAAGAACATGTAAAGGTATATTAAGACCAAAAGCATCTCAACAGTCGATAAAACCCTCATATCTAGGCGATAACAAACAAGTCCGTCGCCATTTTGCGTTCTAACAAAATCATTCAGGGCTAAAAGAAATTGTACGTCACTTTGATCTGCGATCATTTATTGGTGTATCATCGGTTATCAATTTGTTCTTATTTTATCTAGAAGTACGTTTTATGTCAAGTACTTACCAGTTATAAGATCGTAGGATATATTTTTCACTTCATAGCAATATTTTCATCATAAATTCTACCATAGGATCACCGCTAGACGCAGGTCTCCGTTAATGACTTATAAAAAACGGGTTTCAAGCTGTCAGCATTGTTGTCGATATTTTTTATGGTAGGCATCAAACAAGCAACTGCTGTTTTGAAATCAAAATGTGTCTGTTTAGTATTAGTTTAGTGGTGCTGGTGTAGTTACACACCTTTAGAAAAATACTTTTCAGCTTGAAGTATCTCATACACGGCCATCTTATTTCAAACTAAGTAGAACCTGTACTATTTTAACCCAACTACCACTACATAGTTATATATTTATAAATGACCGTGCTCATAACATTATCGTTTGTCCGGGTTGGGAGCCGAACCTACGACCTGTGGCGTAGCAGGCAGTCATTAACCACCGTAATAAAGCTTAATTTCTCATGGGACTTAAATTTGGGATTTAATTACCTTTTTTTAAAATTAAACTAATTTTAAACGTTGTTACTCATAACCAATGACGTCACGGATACATCACTCACTGTACGTGAAAACCACAAAATTGCCGCGTCCAGTTATATTAAACGAACAATCAAGCAAATCATAATTTTTTTAATTATAAAAAATCTAAAAACGATAATTAATCATGCTGATCCGCATTCATTATTTTAAAAGAAACCGACAAAACCACCTATGTACTCATTTTTTGTTTGAAAGAACGAGTTATCGGCTTAGACGTTGCAAAACTATAAAGAGGAATACCAGTAAACTCCTGGAAGGTAGTATCCTTGTCTGATAAATATCTTCAATAAAAAAGGAGCTGTTGATCTACGAACATGTAACAGATCTTCGGGAATAAAAACAGCGAGGAAATTTGTTATCAAGCCATCTCTAAAAACACGACATAATATTTAAACCAGTGTATCCGTATAATAGAATAATATAAAAGAATGTCACAGATATAAAAACGTAGATACTTGCAATAGTCAAATATATATTAAACCTTTTTTGTTTCAACTACGTGGAACTATTTTCAAAGTTGCGCGCTAAAATTTACTTTAATTATAATCTGTTTGCGTCAAACACTGACAGAAAAACATTGGGTAATACGTTATGAAAAAATATTTGTACCACAATTATCTTTTACACTAATAAGAAATAACACAATGGTGTTTGTTTACAGAAACCGTTCGTACCTATTGAAATTGAAGTAATTGTTAAATCTTTAAGACAATACATTTTTGACAAAGACGTAGGTATATCCGTAATAAGTACACGGTTGCTTATTAAATCTTAGTATCAAATACATTTGACTACACGGTTGGTCTAGTGGTTTCAGAGGCGACAGGTTTGCTTGTTTTCTCCCTATTCCATACCTCCTTTTCAAAATGAGGCCTCTATCCTGCAGTGGACTGCTAAAGGTACGAAGATGATAATAATAGATAATGTACCTAAAACTATTGACATGACATGACCGTTGATTAAAATTAAAAGATTGGTATTTAAAGGAATTAATTCGACTTTAAAATATTTTTAGATTATCAAAAATAGGTTTCTGTCTGAGTTAATGTACAAGTTTTGCATGTCTTTCTTAACTATTATGTTTTACGTTTACAAATTCAAATTCAAAACCATTTATTCAATCAAGACACTAAGTAACATTTATGAACGTTAAATTGGAGTTACAGATAAAAATTATAGATCGACACAAACTCACGCCACAGATGTACTGAATTGTCAAGGTGAATTAGGTGAAAACATCTAAATCTACTGTCTGCCTGTATCGAACCATAACCTCCAGTTTCCAAAATGCTTAGAGCCTTATGAGAATAACACTGGCAAAGAACGATTTACATTACTTATCCATACTACTCATACCTACTAATTTAATAAAATCGAAAGTAGCTCTGTCAATTTTTTACGCCACGTTACGCTTTCGCATATAAACCGCTGCACTTTTTTCAATGAAATATGTCATAAAGATACTTTGGTTCTTTAGGAAGGACATAGGCTACTTTTCACCGTAACTGACCAACATGCGCAACATGACCGCAGGCAAGAGCTAGTAAAATATAAAATCACACCTACAGTCTAACTTTTATATTTAAGCAGTTCTATTCAATTTATATAATTCCCGCGCAATTAATAATGAAGCATCATTTTGCATCCAATTATAATAGTAACGTTAATTTTCGATAGGTGCTGTTTAATTTATTTATGCAAAGTACCTCTGGGGGCTTCAAAATAAAATTATTTGAACTAACATATGTATGCAGTTCCTTAGGATGGAGGTTCAAATTCAAACAGCTTCACTCAAAGAAAATACACGAGAAGGTGCGGGGATTATAGTTTGTAAAAAACGATTGACAACGTTTGTTGTGTATCTTAAGTCTTTAAAATATCCGTACTGTGTGCTTTAGCTATAGTATTTTTTTTTAAAACTCCCGCATTAGGAATTCATATCCTGTGTCGCGGGGGACTTCACAAATATACATGAAACGAACACAAAAAAGACTCATGACGACAATCTGTGGATCGCACAAAGTGTTGTCCCATGTGGCATTTGAACCAAGAACACTTCGCGCAGTAGAAAACAACGTGGCGACCGCTTAAACCACCAAGCCAACCGTGCGGTCCAATTTCTCTACAACCATATAGGTATAGGAGATAAATATGTAACTTTTTTCCTTTAAAGGAAATCAGATGTCAAAAAACCAAATTGCCAGTGTTTCACTTATTACCATACCTTTTATTTAAACGAATGTTTAGCACTTAACCGAATACTATTCGGTAATTACGATTACTTACATTATCCTTTTCACCATTGCAGAAAATGTAATATTATCGTGAGGGTAGTCTCTAAATACCAAAGTAATTAACAACCTTACTACGAACTTTACATTCAATGAAATAATTCCACAAACAAATTTAAATATTGAAGTAATCATAAATAAAACCTTTTTTGTCATCAATTGTTCAATGTTACCAAACAGAAATAAAGAAACCAGTAGTGACGTATTCATACATTCTAATTCTTACAATGAAATGAACCAAGCATTCTTAATTAATTTTATAATCGAGGAAGTTAAAAAACAACGTTCAAATAATACATATTTCATCCGCCTAGATCACACGTAGCTACGTTAAGACATAATCCTCTATTCATCTTAAAATGAAATCTTAAAACGAATGAAAGTAAAAAGTAATGATAAAAACTTAATAAGTAATGTATAAATTATGTCAAACAATATCACAAGTTAAAAAAAGAATCAGAAATTAATATCTAACGAAAGCGTCACAGTCAGTGGACGTCAAATATTACGTTTCGTTTCAATAAAATAAATGAAACTCGTCCGCCAACGAAAGGACATAAACAAAGCACATAAATTGCACAACAGACTAGTCACTCTTTTAAAAAATAGACCAATATAATAATATTTTGATTAAACCTTAATAAGATAATCATAAAGTCCGAAATTCTTTGGGACTTATTACGTACGATCGCAAAATGTACTGGTGCAAGACTCGCGTGCTCGAAACACAAGCAAATAGTGAAATTGATTAACTCACCTCAAGTTTTTTGGAGAACTCTTCCGTGACGCGCTCCTGTTCCTTCTTCAACTCCTGATTTTTGTCCAGAAGAGCTTTGCCCAGCTCTGCAGCCAGGAGCAAATCCGACTCCTTCTGCTGTAGTTGCGACCATATGTCCTGTTCTTGTGCTGCGTCCATTGTTGTCGTCTGTCTCACAGTCGACATCTCTCGTACATACGCCTCTAAATCCTCATAAAAATGTTCGTCAGACAAACTCAAAGGTATCGGTGTACCCCTCCCAGCGCTCTTGCTACGACTCCTCCTATGTCTGTTAATTGGTGTTGAAGCTCTTATATCTCCGCTGCCAACAAATTCAGTTTCATCAGTTATAAAACTCGGCGATGATATGTTCCGATCCGGTGGTTCTGGTTTATTATTTCTATTTCTACTTCTACAAATATTTGCACAAAATTCACCGGCCATTTAATCTGACGAGTCTTTTGCTAAATGTTAGTACTTTAACTTTGCACTATTTTGGTGTAGTTATTCTTTTTAAATATTTTCTCGATCGCGTCTTGAAGTTTAGTTGGTTTAGGGAGTTTAATTTTAAATATATTCCTGTGTATATCGAAATCCTTTTTTAATGCCATTATAACGTGTTGGAGTATCACAAAGGTAACATTTCCGGTTCACTGGCACACAAGCACGTCACTGCACTGTACAATATTATGTCGATACACTCGCGGACGGCAGACCGGCACACAGAAGTTGCCTCGACAACGGGGCGAACACAACAGACTGCCTGCGAAACCTTCGAGGTGAAACAGCCCGCGTCGATCATAGATTATACGAAGTGAGACAGGTGATTAGGTACAATCTAACGTATCAAAAATAATTTGGTTTTTAAGAAAGAAATATGAACAGTCATGAACAAGAGATAGTTTGAAATAATAATTAATTTTAATGTCATTATTATTTGCTCATTTTCCTTAATTACAAATAATAAAATAGTATTTTATTATTTATGACTATTAGATAGAACAACAGATCAAGTGTGGATAAATTCATTACCTGAAAAATTATCGTCTCTAATGTATTGTTGAACTTACGTAATTAGTAATTACGTCATTAAGTTGGAAAATGAAAAAAAATGAATGGTATTCACTTAACAACGATCCAGTGGAAACTTTTATTATATTATTTTATGAGCAACCCAAAACTATAGAAAGATATCAACGTCGATAAGCCCTAAGAATTTAGTTTTAAAGTTTCATATATAAGTAATCGATTACATATATAATTAGGCACGAACAGTGCATTTCCTTTACCTTTGATCTATAACTCTAAACCGTAGCTCATCTTACCCAGCGTTTATTTTTAAAAAATACTCTTTAATTTAAAGAACACGGTAGCCAGTGACCCGATTTACGCCAGCTGTACCTACTATTTATTTATAAAAAAAAAACTAATTCTTCATGCATTACATTAATGCTTTATTTACATTCTAAACTAAAAAGCGACTTCAATAGTTTGTTTACACTGACAACATTACACAAAACAAATAGAATGTATACACCTCTACAATCTAATCTTTGACTCATATCAACACGTGCGGTAAAAAGAGACAGCAAGAAAATGTATCAGCTAAACCTCTGTGCGTGAGAAAGACAGGTATACATCATCAAGGTAATGCAAAGAGAGTGGTCAAACAAAATGTCGAAATTTATTTTTATTGTTGGTAAATCTCAGGAAGTGATCTCATACTGATCCTATAAAATACGGATTTTTTATTACCAGCTCAAAAAAGTGAACCTTGACGTAAGTATCGAGTTAAAGACTGTAAAAAAATTTTAAACAACTTGAGTTTCGAACAGATTAAAAATAACCCGGATTCTTTATGGTGGTTTTAGCTGTCATAACATTTTTGGCGCGAGGATGAATGCATCGTAGTTATTTTACATAATACATATTTCTTTTATAAAAAAAACCGTCATAGCCAATTTAATTTACAGGCCACTTTACAAACATCCATTATACGATAACAAGGTAACGTAAGCTTTGTACAAGGATTTTTTAAATCGTACAACTACGTTATAGATTTTTAGTTTTACCTTCATCCTTATGTAAAATTAGATAAATAGATAGAAAACTGTTTATTTTGCACACCATATTAGGTACAAGAGAGTACATAAAATTACATACATTTTAATTAAAGTACCGTTAACCATATTTTTGAATATAGCTCTTTTATCGAGATGTCCTAGAAGGTATTTAGGGTGATGAAAACCTAAGCCCTAAAGTGCCCTAAGACTATTAGGTATTTTTAAAAACCTCCTTCCTCCGCCTGAAACTGTTATATAGTCGGCGTACGTTCTCTTATATAACATGGACGTCACACAACCTATTTGTTTATAATCGAACGCAGGAGAAGAGATAAGTTTAAAATTTATTGATATTATCAACATCAATCGGACCAGACCATGTGGTTTGAAGTTAACTTTTTCGTTTGTTGGTTTAAAGAAAGTGTTCATACTTATATACATGATCTATTAATAACCCGTTGCCTATAACCATCACAGCGTGAAAGGTAGGACAAACACACTTTTTGGCACATATGGGATGGCTGAATTAATGCTGGGTTCACAACGGTTTCACAGAAAACCATTGCTAAGTGATTTTATTTATATCTTGATTCGCAGGGAGTTACAAACATACAAGAAACGGACACAGATCACCCAAAGCCAGAACAACTATTTGTGAATCACACAAAGTGTTAAATAGTATGAAGTGGCGTGGCGATCGTATAATAGGCCATTATATATATTATAGTAATAAGCCATTAGTGTAAATTTTTTTTGTTTCTTTTCGACAAGAGAATGATTTTACCTGCACACACTCATTTTCTAAGATGAAGGAAAGAAAGAAAGAAAAATATTTATTTCGGCCAAAAGTAATACAAAAGGTAACTACAATAGTTTTGCAAAATGCCAAAAATGGACCCAATTCAGCATTATGTTAGACAAAGCGTCTGACGCTGGTTTTCAATTGGGCCCAGGTGACGCCGTGCATAATGGTATTTAATATTTCCGTGTCATGATATAAACAATAACAACAAACAATAATTACTCACACAAAAAACAACAATTAAACAAACATATATAGTAATGCCCCAAACTTAACATATTTTAACATTGCTAGCACCGCTCGCCTGCATTTCGTAGCTGAGTGGGAAGCGCTGCATTTTGGTATCGGTCTACGCTATATAAGAGACGTGTCAATAATCAGCATATTCAGTCTCCGCTGTGCATCTATTAGATACTGCCGCAATCTGTACTTGAATGTGCTGATTGTATTCAATGATCTTAAAGGCGGTGGCAAATTGTTCCAAATTTTCAAAGCTGCATACAGGAAACTACCTTTAAATGCGGCTGTTTTATGAGGTAGAATGGAGAATTGCTGCTGTCTTGGATTACAATCACGTCTATTTGTCATCCATTCTAGATGTAAGTGTCCATGGGGGCTAGTGACATGTATCATAAGACAATTATGTGAACTAACTATTTCCTTCGCATATGTTAGTCGATTTCAATGATTATTTTTACATTGAATTGACTATAGTTAGGGTTTATCTGATTTAAGGGATAAAAAGACAGTTTATTACGAGTCATCATGAATTAAACGTATTTAAATCATGAATACTAGAGGTACAGCATTGTTTTTACTCGTCATGGTTTAGACGAGTGCCACGCCTCTGTTTGGCATGGGTTGCGTGAGGTTTTACCGACCCGAATCGGTGTCGGTTTTTAAACACAGATCAAAGGAAGCGTGCGCGAGCGTTTGTGAAGGATTGTACTGTGTGAGCGATTGCCAAGTCCTCGCAAGAGTGTAAACATAGCATCAAGTCCGACGTAGCTTAAATTAAATCAGCGCCATCTATCGAGACGACTTAACAACATACAACTCTTAAACGCACTCAATTTATCTATATTGAAATAGAGAAGAAACACTCTTGGCATACGATAAAGTTCTTTAGGACTCGTTACGTATACTTTAACTTAAGACAATTAATATTTTTAATAAGTATTACTTAGTAACTAAGCGATTATATCGATCCAACATTACGAACTCGCGACGGGACAGCTAAAAACCTTATATACTATTGCTATCTCAATAATAACAGCATTTTAGCTAATTTATAAATAATATTAAAAATGAATTTAGCGGCACCAACAGACGACATGGAGATGGAAAAAATCGCTGAAGATGAACTATCTAAGCTACAAAGACAGGTAAGTGTTTTTTATTTATATTTTATTTACAAGATCAAGAAATATGTACAGTATCTTGGGATCCATTAAATGAGTTATTATACGAGTGGGGTAATGTTTTAGCGTACACAGTTTTGGAAAGAGGAAAGCTCCTAGCTATTTCTGAAGGATAAGAAAGATTTTAAACACTAAAACAAAAAAAATACATCAAACACAACCAACCTATACTTAAACTAAGTAATAAATCATTTTAAAAAAAACGACTCCGTATAATTCTTTATATTTTGTTTTTTTTTCATTTTGATTGACACAGTATCCCTTTTACGACTAAGACGAATCTATTGACACCACTCACATAAAAATGCGACAAGCCGTTGCCAAAGAAATATACATACCTAATGTATACAAGTATATACACTCGAAAAATATATTCCTCCTTCTTTCGCAGCCGTTTAAAAATAACCAGCCACACAAAAAAACATTTAAAAGTTAAATGAATTGGAAATACAGAACCATAAAAATGTTTTAAAAACTTTATTATTATGAGTAAAATTTCAAATACACACGTTTTAAGACAGCAACAGCAGCTTACCAGTACTTACATAATATATCAAAATTCTTCTGCCAGTTCAGGGTAATGGAAATAGACCGAGCCACAGTAATGACGAGCGTGCAGCCTACGCTCAGGATGCAGAAGAACATCATCAACTCACTCAACAGCGATCTTGAGAAGATCATGCTGGAATTAAAGGTCTGTTCGATTATTCGTTTACTGCCATGGTGAAAAATTTAAAAACAGCGTAGCAATTAGAAGAAGCTTAGTAAAAGACTATTATGCATCAAGTTAAAATCTCTCACACAAAATAGTGGAATGAAAGTCGCATACGTAACAAAACATACTACAGCGCCATCTATCGCAAACACATCGAACTATGGAGTAACAAAACACCGAATTACTATTAAATTAATTAAGTAATTGTCACCAAACCTAATATTTCGAAAAAGTAATGTTCCTTTGTTCTTCCAGTTCACAAAAAGCACCTCAAACCTCCTAAAAAACTCGAACACACGGGAGAAACTGATAGCTCTTCTGAAAGAACATGAGAAGTTTGCGACAGAAGTAAAAGAACACAGAGGCACCATCAAAGAGTTGGATTTCTTACTAAAACAAGTGCAGAAAGAGATTAAAGGGTTAAGATCTAAGGGCACGGCATTAGATACGGTAAGACTTAAGGAATAGCATAGACTGGATTCAAATTACATTAAATCAGCATTTAAAACTTATACTAGATTTTATAAACTTTATGCACTTTTATAAATCGGTGGATAATGCCCAGCACATACTGCCAGTAAAAAAAAACAAAAATTAAAAAAAAAATATAACACAAGTTATAGATAAAGTAATAAATGAGAAAGTTACAATTAAATGCATACAGAAACTTATAAACATATTTATATTAATATTAAATATAATTATATAAATTATAGGTATGTATATATAAATACATAAATTTTCATTAAATTCATACCAATATGACAGCTAGAATTTAAGGTGTACTATCGATTATATGATTCTACCATTTTGTGAAGAAGGACATCATCTTCTTTATAAATATGAAACGGATTTTGGACATTCTGCCTTCTCTTACTAAAAGGAGCAAAACTAAAATGTAGCACAGTACGGTAAATGGTGTATTCCTCGTTGTCCTGTCATGATATTGTGGCGACTTCCACTTAGAGCTGCAACAAAAACCCATGACAGCGCCATCTACCGAAGATACACTGAACTACGGAGTTACGTACTACACAACAGTACTAATCCTGAATCGCGAAATAGAAGTTCTCGCGCCAATTAGCCTGTAAACAACATACCAACCTCAACCGTGGGGCAGTAGAGTGGCCTGCCAGGCATGATCACCTCGCCTGGTCGAAAGATCCTCCCCTTTTGTTGGGGGACATTGATACCCATCCCTCCACAATATAATAAAATCATCGAATTCTCTAATTTTGAAACAAAAGCTTTAGGAATTCCGTTTTTTTATAATATTCTACTACTACTAGCTACTAGTATAATTTTACGATTTCATAAAATCAAAAACCCTTCAAATTCAGGACACGATCAATGCTCTCAATAATCAAATGCTGATTAGTCAACTGGAAAATCGCCTGGATACGGCCATGAAGAAGTTTAATACTGTCAACAGCGAAAACTACGCAGTCAGGGTGGAGATAGACAGACTACTTCGAGATCGGTACGTATAGAATTTTTCATATTCGAGTTTTAAAATACGATTTATAGCTAAAACTTCGTTGAGTTTTGTCTCTAACTCCAAAGTTGATGCTTCGCAGTCAACAGCAAACTTTATTTAAATAGTTTGAAGTCTGTTGACGACAATGGTCTAGCCCCTAAATACTTTTAAGTACACGTAGAATTGTTTTTACTTTACTATGAGGTTGTTCATGAGATCAAATAGACGGCAAATCTGTGTATGTGTAACACAGGTGATTTCCAGTAATATTACTGTAAACTGACGAATGAAGAAAGGTTCTCTCGCGTTCAAAAACAAATAACTATGACATACCTACTATTTACTCTAAGAATCAAAATTCCTTAATGCATCATTACGTTTTCTTCCAGTCAATTTTTCAACAATCTATGGAAGAATCAAATTAAGCGGCTCATGGATGGCAAAGCTATGATCATCGAATTGCTAGAGCAAGCCATCACGACGTACGACCAACGCGAGGAGTGGTGCTCGAAGCTTGACGCGCTCAAGGAGAAGTCGGCCATGGACTATAGAAAGCATTGTTTGGTAACGTTTTCTTTAGAATTTTTAGCATACAGTCCGTGCTAAACATTCTGTTGTAGAATTTCAACCATCTGTAAATTTTAAGCCAAGATTTTTTTGACAATTCTTGGCACTTCTTCGTTTATTTTCAACCCGACGCTGTAATGTTCTCTTTGTTGTTATATCAGGAAGTCCGCGAACTGCAGCGCCAGCTGGACCACAGCATGAAGCTGGAGGAGTTCCTTCGCACCAAGGGCACTGTACGACTCACAGCTGCCGACGCGAAGGCGGAAGCCAAGAAACTTGAACAGCAGGAGGAGGAAATGAGGGCATACAATAATTACGTCAACATATTGGATGCTATTAGGGTAAAAACGTTTTTAAAACTTATTAAGTTACTAACTTTTGGACGCGACTTTGCCTGCATGGTGGCAGATATTAGACACCGTAGAAAAAAATGCAATCAATTAAGATCATGTATTTATAATATAATTGACTAATTAATTAATTATAATTGACTGATTCACTCCCTGATCAACCATAGTTCGTTTTTGCCAAATTTGCTACCTAAGGTTCTTTCTACAATAAGTTTTTATTTTCTAACATCTGTCATACAATTCCACCTAATTACAAACCAAACAGAGCTTGTGTCACAACAGTTAGATCGTTGTATATATACTCTTTTTTTAAAATGGTTCTTAGTAATGGACTTTTCTTTTTCTTTTTTCAAAAAGACAACTCCCGTATTAGGAATATACATTCCTGTGTCACGGGGATCTTTACAAACATACAAGAAACGGACACAAAGTACACCCAGACTTAGAACAACAATTTATGGATCACACAAAGTGTTGTCCCATGTAGGATTTGAACCCACAACACTAGACCTAGTAGGAAGCGGTGAGGCGACCACTGAAACCACTAGGCCAACCGTGTAGTCGATTGATTTATCTTGTAGATCACAGAAACATCAATGCAAAGTTTTAAACTTTTATCATTTTTTGTTCTGCAGGAGTTTGCCGGCGAAGAGGACGTAGACAAGCTGATCCAGGAGTTCACTCGCCGAGAGGAGGAGAACTATGCCCTCTTCAACTACATCAACGAAGTTAATACTGAGCTCAAAAATCTTAGCGACAGCGTAAAATTACTGAAAGATAATATTGGTGGGTTAAAACTACCTGTTTGACATATTCAATTATGGCCGTCTAAACCTAGGTATCTTCATTGCCACGCCACCGTGGGAGAGCCACGCTAGCCGTGGGAGAGCCACGCTTCGGCATGAATGGGCCGGCTCGACCGGAGTGATACCACGGCCTCACAGAAAACCGGTGTGAAACAGCGCTTACGCTGTGTTTCATCGAGTGAGTGAGAATACCGGAGGCCCATACCCCAATCCAACGCCCCCTATCCCCCTCACCATCCCCTTTCCCCCCAGGCCGCCATAGTGTGGGTCACCATGCTGCATTGTTCTTTTTCGAATTGAGGATGGTGACCACCACTCTTGGATTCTGCTCATGCTTTCCATCAGGCAGGGCAGAGTCATTTTGGCAGCTTAAATATAAAAAAAAAAAAAAAAAAAGCACAACCTATTTGGAAGGCTAGACCGGGAAACCTCTAATTAATCAAGCTTTATTTGCGGATGCGGGTTGTACACTGAGGTGTTACAATACAGGGTCTGTCATAAATAATGGATAACCCGTAAAGTTGGTCCGAATGTGAAACTGTAAGAAAATCGTATATTCTTGCCAGGCTTCCTAACCATATGACAATGGAGTAGCCTTTTATACTTTTTTATAATTTAAATTAATGAAAACAAGAGCAAATATGATAGTCAAAATCACACAGAGATGTGTACACTCACCAATCAGAAGCGCGCTCTAATGGCAAAAACATGCTAACCTTTTCACACACCGTGAGTGTGAAAGGGACGGTGTGCATCTGCCTAGTAACAATGACCACCAATCGTCCTTTTCACGCATGGAGGCCCATTGTATTGCTGTCTTTGTTTGTTTTTACCTGATGATCCTTTTTTCGAATAAATTTGTCGCAACATGTTTGTCGCGTGTAACAATTAAAGCACAACAATTTTAAATTCGAACATTTTTTTATTGTATTATTACTACGGCGTTATGATTTTTTTACTAAAAACAACCTGTTTTTGATCCTTAATAGTGGCCCGATAGTTTTTGTGTAAAGAATCTTGATAGAATTAAATCATTATGACGAAGTGTGGAACCATGGGAGAGCCACGCTTCGGCATGAATGGGCCGGCTCGACCGGAGTGATACCACGGCCTCACAGAAAACCGGTGTGAAACAGCGCTCACGCTGTGTTTCATCGAGTGAGTGAGGATACCGGAGGCCCATACCCCAATCCAACGCCCCCTATCCCCCTCACCATCCCCTTTCCCCCCAGGCCGCCATAGTGTGGGTCACCATGCTGCATTGTTCTTTTTCGCATTGAGGATGGTGACCACCACTCTTGGATTCTGCTCATGCTTTCCATCAGGCAAGGCAGAGTCATTTTGGAAGCTTAAATTTATATATAAAAAAAAAAAAAAAAGTTTTATGACCATTTATAAAAATATTTGGAAAATCAAAACTCTGACCTTGATATTGATCTAACTCCTGTAACTTAATATTGCTTGTAAAGTACACATTGTAATACATTTTTAGAATCTACACATACTAGGCAATTCATTAAGATCATGGGCAGCTATAGCGCCGTAATTTTTTTTCACAATAAATTATCAAAAATTGACATTAAGAAAAACTTAAAGTGACGTTTTATGAAAATGTTTCACGTTAAAAACACATAAAATTATACTAAACTTAAATAATACACGTCTTCAGGAGTATTATACAAAATAAAACACACAGAAATGAAATGACAAAGGAATGAATAAAAAGTAGCGAAATTTGTAAAAAAGTATAAAAGACTACGCCATTTTTATAAGGTTAGGAAGCCTGGCTAGAATATACTTTTTTATACAGTTTTACATCCTGACCAACTGCAGTTTACGGATTATCCATTGTTTACAACAGGCTCTGTATACAATCATGGAACAAGCACATTCTCATTTAGCAAGCAAACACTATAAGGCAGTTACAATAGCTATGTGAGCTATAGTATTCAACAATATTATACAATCGGAGGGTCCTTTACTATTAACTCCAAGGGACCTTCATCGTTTTTCGTTTCACCAAGACATTAAAATCAGCATATTTTTATAAAACATAGATAAACAAAAATAGGTTTCCATAGCGCTTTGTTTTGTCTATGGTAAGACACAAATATGGATGAAATTAATAAAATCTCTCTGCAAATAGCTGCAATAGTTTAAATACTAATAATTTCTAACGCGTATATTTATCCTATAGAGGAAGAAAATATCAAACACCAAGCCAAATTGTACAAACAGCAGGACAGCATCGAATCTCTCAAGAATACTCTGGAGGAAAGGAGACAGGCGAACGCCAGCGCGCGAAACACATGTGAAAAAAGTTCCCAAGTGTTGGCTAATCTCCTGCAACAG
Organism: Hyphantria cunea; assembly: GCA_003709505.1. Lineage (NCBI taxonomy): Eukaryota > Metazoa > Arthropoda > Insecta > Lepidoptera > Erebidae > Hyphantria > Hyphantria cunea. The sequence continues at coordinate 4,135 of PKRV01001813.1, read as the reverse complement.
ATCTATGCTCTGGCTCTGTAAGTACATTATGATAATAAGGAAATAGGTCTTTTTTAAGATATAGGTGGCAAACGAGCAGATGTATCGCCTGATGGTAAGTGGATACCGCCGCCCATGGACACCACGGAGTTATCGTGGGAGAGCCACGCTTCGGCATGAATGGGCCGGCTCGACCGGAGTGATACCACAGCCTCATAGAAAACCGGTGTGAAACAGCGCTTACGTTGTGTTTCATCGAGTGAGTGAGGATACCGGAGGCCCATACCCCAATCCAACGCCCCCTATCCCCCTCACCATCCCCCTTCCCCCCAGGCCGCTGTAGTGTGGGTCACCATGCTGCATTGTTTTTTTTCGCATTAAGGATGGTGACCACCACTCTTGGATTCTGCTCATGCTTTCCATCTGGCAAGGCAGAGTCATTTTGGCAGCTTAAATATTAAAAAAAAACCCGCAACACCAGAGGCATCACAAGTGCGTTGCCGGCCTTTTAAGAATGAGTACGCTCTTTTCTTGAAGGTTTGAAGGTCGTATGGTGCGGGAATACCGCAGGCCTACGACAGTTCATTCCACATTTTTTTCCACAGGTATGCTTGACTGTGGTATATTTGATTCTTTTTAAACCCTAACTGTGAAATGATGTTGGAAGTAAACTGACGAAACAACAGTCTGAGGCGCTCATTGCCCAGTTGCACTCGGTGATTAGAAACAATCACCGAGGGTAAGCAACTATGGCGCGGTCAGTACCTGGATGGGTGACCGCTAGTGGCATGTTACCATGAGCGTCTCCGTGATTCGGAGGTCACGTTAAGCAGTCAGTCCCGGTTGTTATCATACGATAACAGTCGTGAAGCTTAGTTGAAGGCCTTCGGGCGGCTTAAAAAAAAACATCCAACGGCAAGATTTACGTAGCCACAACGTATTCTTGCCAGTCCCCAACCCGCACTTGGCCAGCGTGGGGACGTATGGCCTTAACCCTCTCCTGAGAGGAGACCCGAGCCCAGCAGTGGGACATTAAGGGTTGTTGTTGTTTTTGTTAACAACAGTCTTTCTTTTACAGATTGTGACATATCTATGGTTATAATTTATGACATAGACCACATACTGTTTGGATATATTTTTCCAACAATTTCTAATTTTTTTAATTAAGTTGTTATGAATAAGGACATTATTTTTCATGATTGAAAATTAAAATTTTTCCAGTTCATCAGACTGCGATTCCCTTCCTCTATTAAAACTGTTAGGCAAGCCCTTCGAGATTAACGTTACTAACGCACGCCTCTACATCAAGAGCTTGGAAATGAAGATCCTGGAAATTATTGAAGTCATTCGAATGGATGAGGTAGACAAATTTATTTGGATATTGTTTTCACTACTTATTTAGAATAAGTCATTCACACTATGTTCACTTACCTTATATTTTTGTAAATTCAAAACACTTTCTGCGCAGAATTATTAATAAATATTCTGAAGATTTAAAATAGTATAAAGTGCACTTTACTTTTTTTAAACCTCTGATGGAGGTATAGGAGATATGTCTGTCTGTGGCTTCACAGCTCTAAAACTATTGGAATGATTTGGATGCGTTTTTATTTGAAAGTAGGTTTTTTATAGAATTTTCTTCCAAACGAGCAGACGTATAGCCTAATGCTAATTGATTATCGCCGCCCATAAATCGCAACACCAGAGGCGCCATAAGTGCGTTGCCAGTCTTTGGGGGGTGGGGAAGGAGATCGGGGGAGGGGTTGGGGTATGGGCCTCTGGTATTCTCACTCACTAGGTGGAAAACAGCGCTGTTTTCCACCTGTTTTCTGTGAGGTCATAGCTCTCCTATGATTTAATTCTTCTTAGTCTTACATGATAAAGATCAATCAGTTCAGCCAATCCGAAAACATCAAATACAATTGGATACATTTTTATTATTTAATTCTAGTTTTAATCATTGAAAATTTGGTCAATTTACGCTAGATACATAAGATACCTGTATCAGGTATCTGTGACAGTATCTACACGTGCAGTCAGCAGTCAGTAGTGACCGATACACACCATGTTGTGTGCAGGCCGTCCATCGCCAGCTGGAGAGCAAGGAGCGAACGCCGCCGTCGTCGCGCCGGCGCCGCGCCCGCGCCGCGCTCGAGCCGCGCCCGCGGCCGCGCCACGCGCCCGCTGCGCTCGCGCAGGGCTAAGGGCCGCGCACGCAGTGGCTCGACACTTATGCACACACACGATCAGTTAGAATAATGCCACTTCCTACTTTACATTAAACGTTCTTTCAGGTAGCAGTCGTATGATCAAAAGATTAGGAAAGAATAATTTATACTCTCGATTGTTGCAATACATTCTAGAATCCCACTCACTTGTATTTAATTCACTATTTAATTAATATATATTAATATTATACCTGACCGATTTCGCCTTATGATATTTTGAAAAGTGGATAATTAAATAAACACCTGACCGGTTTCGCCTTATGCTATTTCGAAAGGGGGATAATTTAATTTACAACTGACCGGTTTCGCCTTATGGCATTATCAAAAGTTGATAATTAAATTTATACCTGACTGTTTTCGACTTATAACATTTTCAAAGGTTAATTAATTAAATTTACACCTGACCGGTTTCGCGTTATAGCATAACCGTAAGGCGAAACCGGTCAGGTGTAACTTTGATTAAAATAGTGAAATATAATATGAAATAAGGGAGTTTGATTTTTGAATCTATTAGGAAAACGAAACGAATGCACGGATGGCCTAGTGATTTAAGTAGCGCCCACGTTTTTTATTACACTAAGTATAGTTCAAAGTCCACATGGGCGAATACTTTATGTGATCTTTGATTTGCTATTTTAAGTCTGGGTGTTCTTAATGTCCGTTTCATGTATCTTTGTAATGTCCGACAGAGCATATATTCCTAATGGGGAAAAAAACTAAGTATCGCTGTCGTTGAAACGTTGAACCAAATAACAATGTTCGTATATGGTTTCGTTTGACGGCGTTTTAAAGGACATGTACCCATCAGTCCATAGTACAAATTCCAATTGCCACAATTCAAAATTATATTAATAAAATAATTTAAAATCACCGTAAGTTTTAAAGACGAAAGTAACAAACATCAATAAAAATGTTACCTTTTAGAAACGACCTTTTTATTAATATAAAAGAAAAAATAAAACATTATCACTAGTTTAGTAATATTTTATTTCTATATCAGTACGTATGCTAGTCCAGTATCCTAAAGGGCAGTCCCCTGGCGACCACGCTGCTGGCGATCATCACGTAGTGGGTGGAGCCGCGGGACCGACATATAGCGCGGAGTACGTCTCGCTCCGGAGTGAAAGACGATTTTTGATCCACTGCTGTCTCTGAAATCACATTTTCATATAAAATCAATAAATAAATAAATATTTCCTTCATCTAACAGTAACACACAACGCCATCTAGTCTCAAACTAAACAGAGCTTGTAATAACTATGGGTATCAGACAACTAATATAAATACATAAATACTTTTTTTTGTAAATACATACATATTACACAAAGAAAACACCCAAACTCTGAAACAAATATTCGCAGATTTTACAAAACATTGGTCCGACCCGAGACCTCAAGAACAGCAGTCGCATACGCTACCACTGCGCCATCGAGGCTGACAAAGAATATGGAATATATTTTAATTATATTAATCGGAGTATTAAAACGTTATGGATATCCAGATCCAAACTAAGGTTGATTTATACTTCAAATAATAGAACAAAAATATTAACAATTAACTATAAAGGTGTATTTAACACTTATCTTTTGAAATTACAAAAACGGTCACATCCCAATATTGCTGCATAAATGGCGAACTAAAAAATTTAAAATGAGCGTTAAAATAAATGCAACTAAGTTCTTCAATTCCATGGTAATTATAACACCGTTCGATGTGAACACAAAAATATAATCATTCGGAATTTTACATACTACGGATATAGAATATTATCACGTTTCAGCCAATCAAAATAACGCCATCTGTATCGCGTTGCGCAAATTAAATAACGCCATCTATATTGCGTTGCGTAAATTAAAACCCAAGTGACTTTTAGCTTTTTATTCTCCTGAAATACAGGTCTTGATCTAGTTTAGGCTTCAGACTCCCCC
>PKRV01001811.1:1146332-1251666 GCA_003709505.1 Hyphantria cunea | reverse complement strand
AAAACTTGAGACCAAAAACAATTCTCACCAGAGCATAAGCCGCGATGAATCCAGAGGCAGCAGTAACACTACAGCAAAAGATCCTTCTGACTGCCGGCTTCATACGCAGCTTTGGTGTCTCCGTATCGCTCAGCTCATTACTCGAAGACATTTTCGCTGACAAGGCTTCACTTCAAATTAACCCAAAGCATTTTTTCTACTCCTGATTATGATATTCAGTCTTCAGACGAGTTGATGCCGGTGAAATACTACATCTTCTCAGAGGAATGAGATGACGGTTTTCTTGATGAAAATGATTATCTGAAAACAATTGAATTGACAGCTGATGAATGTTGCTTTTTGTTTTTAATAGAGTATACAATATTTTTAAAATACAAACTGTTATTACTAATTTTTCGTGTGTATTTGGTTACTTTATTCATCTCGTGGGTATTGAGTGAATAAACAATGCTTGACAATGGCATTTCAAAGAGAATGAAAAATTGAAACAAACCTTACAATAAAACATCTGGTCAGTAAGGTATAGAAAACTAAAATAGCGTGAATCATATATCTTGCATTGGACCGCTAAAGGGCTGTCATTAAATACACATTAGTACATATATGTAATAATGTTAAAAAACATTAAGACTAATTGAAGCCTTTCTATTATATGTTGTACTTTGGATTATTATATTCCACAATAAAAAAATTACAACATGACAATTTTTTAAATGTCGCTTTAACGCTCATTTTAAATTTATATAACTATACTAATATTATAAAGAGGAAGAATTTCACGGTTTGTTTGTTTGCATTGAATAGGCTCAAAAATTTCAGTAGTATGCCGTAGTGTAGCCGATTCGTAAAATTATTTCACCATTAGAAAGCTGAAACATCTCGAGTAACATAATCTACACGTCCGAAACCGGGGGATTCTGCTAGTTTATTAATACAACAGGCAACAAACAAGGCATTACTTTTTAAGATAAATATAGGTTCAGTACTGATTTTACTCTGCCGTAATTACACAACATGATATTCAAAGTAAGATTAATAGGAAAATAATATAAAAAATACATTTTATGTATTTATTATTATTGTTTTCTTTTTATCTATAAATCACATGTAATCTAACAATGAGAGAAGACACTGATTTCTGTAACACAGGTCATTGAACCTAGCTCAGAGATCAGGGAGCTCAATATAATTTGTAAAAAATTTTGTTTTATGGTAATAAATTTATTATTATTATTAAAAGATACATTGATAAATGGTTTCACTTCACTTTTAAAGCGTCAGGGCGAGAATATATCTTTTAAAAACAGTCGCTCGTAAGTCTTAAGTTAAAAATGTTTTAACTCAAGTCAGTTCANATTTTATTATTTCAAAATGAAACTGAACGTGTGATTTAATGAAGTTTTGAAGAATTTTTCAAGGTTATGTTTATAGCCTAAGCTGTGTATAAAATTAACAAATTAGAGTAAATATAGATACAAATATGATTGGGAGATAATACTGATGTACGGAAAAACTCGGAAGAGTTTGTGCGGCATCTTATCTATCTAATTTAATAGCTTTAAACAAGAATTCTTATTTATATATAATCTGAGTCTCGGAAACGGCTCCAACGATTTCCATAAAATGTAGTGTGTAGGGGGTTTCGGGGCCATAAATCGATCTAGGATTGATTTTTACAAAATTTACCAAAAAATACAGGTACCGAAAAACCGGGTCATTCAGGGCCTATAAGTTAATTTGTGTACCTTTTAGTTCGACAATAAGTAAATAAATTAATTATAAAACATTGATTTTGTGTCAGAATTGGTTGGAACGTCAAGCGATTCAGAGGTATGTAGCAAATCATAAGTACTTAGAGGCATTAGCATGCCTCTATACGTGCATAATTATATCTTAACAATCATAATATGTACTAATTTTATAATTAACGTAAGTAAGCCGTTCTACTAAAGAACGTGCAATATTTACATGGACATAATAATGAAACCTTATTTTGCAAAAGCAGTTTCTTTTTAATTTTAATAAGTTTTGTCTTTGTCAATACCTTTGAGAAATATAAGTAGGATAGGTACGTACATTGTTTCGTCGTATTTTTCATTTTCAAAATAGGATATCTCTAAAATAATATCAGCTAACCAATTGATAGATTTCTGTTTGTACTAGTTTATTACAGTTCTTAGATACAGCTGGGCTCTGTTACAGTTCTCACTAGTGCCATTTTAGTACTTAAAAGGTAAAGTTTTTGATTTGAATTTTTATATTTATTGACTGGTATCTAAAGAATGAAAATATAGGTAGTACTAAACAAAATAAAATCGTTTGTTAAAAGCTACGTTCGTAGGTTCTGTAAGAGAAATCAAGCTGTATTTCAAGGACTATAAAGACTTCTCATGAAAAGTAAAAAAATAAATAAATATATAAAAAAGGAAGGTGACTGACTGACTAAGATAGCCAGACTTCAACGCACAGCCCAAACCGCTGAGCTTAGAATCCTGAAATTTTGCACGTAGATTCTTTGTATAACGTAAGTGAGCACTAAGAAAGAGATTTTAGAAATGCCACAACTAAGTCGGTAAAATACGGGACCAACATATCTACTTCTGCGCGAGCGAAGCCGCGGGCAAAAGATATTTTTTTATTACATAGGTGGCAAACGAGCAGTCATATCGCCTGATGGTAAACGCCCGCCGCCGCCCTCGTAATTGGATATGGTTGTCTTCTACAATCTCCAATTAGATAGAGAATCTACTTCAGCCTACTCCCGTACACTGCTGAATGAAGGCCTCCACAATAGAGTGCCAACTATCCCAGAGAGACAAAGCTTGTATTAATAAAACACATATACTTACAGAATAGATGAGTTATGATGGGTTTTGGGCATAAAGAAAACTAATTATTAATATAAACCGAGATGTATTTTGATAACAAGTGGAGATAACTTTCGACACACACAGAACAGCGTACAAGAGCAGTGTTGCCACACATCACAGATAAAAAACAACCAATATGACATTAACATTAGAATGACATATATTGCGTTTACAAAATATACACTAACAAGTTATAACAAGACACATGGCTGACAGTCCACAACTGAGCCCTTTTCGAGAAACTTTCTGTCCCGCACAATAAAACAGTGGACGGAACTGTCACCTGCGGCATTCCCGGACCAATTCGATCTTCAAATCTTTAAAAAAAGAACGTACTCCGTAAAAGGGCGGCAACGCACTTATAACGTACGTTACGCCTATCCTTACCATCAGGCGAAACATCTGCTCGTTTGCCCCCTATACCACATAAAAAAACACAAAAAAAATATTGTGCTCATCACAAATAATTACATATTATGTAGGAATGTATAAATACTTTACGTTATTTTTTGATTTTTTGTGCCCCGTGGTTATCAAATCAACCACGAGTGACGCCGCTGGCCTAAAGAATATATACATATTATACATAGAAAACACCCAAACTCCGAAACAAATATTTGCAGATCATACAAACATTTGGTCCGACTCAGGAATCGAACCCGAGACCTCTTGCACAGCAGTCGCATTCGCTACCACTGCGCCACAGAGGCAGTCGACAACACATATTTGAAACATAATGTATATGCGTGTATGTAAGTATAATTATATACTTACACAATCTTCACATGCAACAAGTGAAGGACATCATAAGATCTCAGATTTGATCGTGGATGTATTCGGTCAGGGTCACGAAGGCAGGTAGGAGAATTATAAAAGCCACGCCTACATTCATATTGTTTCCAGCTATTGTGACTCCTACATACAATTATGTCTGATTGATTACCACTAAGGTTATCTTGGGTTTTAAGAAGTATATATTTGCTACGTTTTGTCTGAGGATTCGATAGCTTTTTTATAGATTTTGATAATTATAATTCAGACAATGTATTGCTGGATACTTTATCCAGCAATACATTGCCGAATGTATATGTGAGGCAGCGTCAAAGTGCAACCAATACCGGCAAACTCAAAAAGATGCGCTTGGGGTGGTGCGGTCACATCATGCGTCGACCTGTCGAACGCATAGCCAAAAAAGTGCTGCAATTGGAGTTGGGACCAAGAGGCCGTCGCAGACCCCGCACTATATGGATGTCGACCATCAGGAAAGACCTTGGGGAAGAGAAAGTGGATCCCACGACGATCCAGAACAGATGTCTCTGGAGAAGGATAAGGAGAGCCAACCCCGATTAGAAACGGGAAAAGACCTGACAAAGAAGAAGAACAATGTGTTGGTGAATATTAGAAATTTTATTTTTAGGGTTCCCTAAGATTTCGCTGTCCGTCAGTCCATCCGTTTGTCACCAGTCTGTATCTCATGAAACGTTATAGTTAGACAGTTGAACATTTCAGAGATTATGTTTTTCTGTTGCCGCTGTAGCAACAAATACTGACAAACAAAATAAAATAAATATCTACGGGGGCTCTCATACAACAAACGTGATTTTTTAGCTCGTTTTTGCTCAATATTGATATCAGTAAGAATTAGACGCTTGAAATATATAGATAATAGTACGGAACCCTTCCTGCGCGAGTCCGACTCGCACTTGGTCGATTTTTTTAACAGTGACAAAATCATAAATCTTCTATAGAATTCTTAAACTCACTACTAATTTTTGTTTGCTATTCGCGATTTGAGTTCAACGACAATGATCCCATTTATATTTGAAAAGAATAGACATGGAATACGTAAGTGGAAAGTAAGAGATAAGAAATAAAGGTTATTTAAATTTTGCGTGCTCTTAACACAAAATTGAATCATTNACATATCTACTTCTGCGCGAGCGAAGCCGCGGGCAAAAGCTATTTTTTTATTACATAGGTGGCAAACGAGCAGACATATCGCCTGATGGTAAACGCCCGCCGCCGCCCTCGTAATTGGATATGGTTGTTTTCTACAATCTCCAATTAGATAGAGAATCTACTTCAGCCTACTCCCGTACACTGCTGAATGAAGGCTTCCACAATACTATAACTAATTTAATTATAATTAAATAAAATAACTAATTATTAGTATAAACCGAGATGTATTTTGATAACAAGTGGAGATAACTTTCGAACAGCACACAGAACAGCGTACAAGAGCAGTGTTGCCACACATCACAGATAAAAAACAACCAATATGACATTAACATTAGAATGACATATATTGCGTTTACAAAATATACATTAACAAGTTATAACAAGACACATGGCTGACAGTCCACAACTGAGCCCTTTTCCAGAAACTTTCTGTCCCGCACAATAAAACAGTGGACGGAACTGTCACCTGCGGCATTCCCGGACCAATTCGATCTTCAAATCTTTAAAAAAAGAACGTTCTCCGTAAAAGGGCGGCATCGCACTTATGACGTACGTTACGACTATCCTTAACATCAGGCGAAATATCTGCTCTTTTGCCCCCTATACCACATAAAAAAAATACAAAAAAAATACTGTGCTCATCACAAATCATTACAAATTATGAAGGAATGTATAAATTCTTTACGTTATTTTTTTATTTTTTGGTTATCAAATCAACCACGAGTGACGCCGCTGGGCTAAAGAAGGTAGTCTAAAAATTAGCATATTACTCCCGATATCAGCATCTATCTGCTAATGAAAGTCCAGAACAATAAACAGGCTAAAATTATATTATTTTTTTTAAATGCGACTCTACAATAAATAATAACAATAAATAAATATGTACAGACATTTTAACACACAACGCCATCTAGTCCCAAACTAAGCGGAGCTTGTACTATGGGTATTAGATAACTGATATTAATACTTATTATTATTATTATATATCTTTATTGTATACATGCAAAATTACAAAGTTAAAAACAGAGGATGAGTCACAAATATGCAAATGATACAATAGGCGGTCTTATCGCTCACGGCGATCTCTTCCAGGCAATCACAAAATGGATTTTCAGTATATACTTTTTTTTGTAAATATATACATATTATACATAGAAAACACCCAAACTCCGAAACAAATAATTGCAGATCATACAAACATTTGGTCCGACTCAGGAATCGAACCCGAGACCTCTTGCACAGCAGTCGCGTTCGCTACCACTGCGCCACAGAGGCAGTCAACAACACATATTTGAAACATAATGTATATGCGTGTATGTAGATATAATTATATACTTACACAATCTTCACATGCAACATGTGAAGGACATCATAAGATCTCAGATTTGATCGTGGATGTATTCGGTCAGGGTCAAGAAGGCAGGTAGGAGAATTATAAAAGCCACGCCTACATTCATATTGTTTCCAGCTATTATGACTCCTACATACAATTATGTCTGATTGATTACCACTAAGGTTATCTTGGGTTTTAAGAAGTATATATTTGCTAGTTTTGTCTGAGGATTCGATAGCTTTTTTATAGATTTTGATAATTATAATTCAGACAATGTATTGCTGGATAAAGTGTCGAATGTATATGTGAGGCAGCGTCAAAGTGAAACCAATACCGGGAAACTAAAAAAGATGCGCTTGGGGTGGTGCGGTCACATATGTATATGATAACAACCGGGACCGACTGCTTAACGTGACCTCCGAATCACGGAGACGCTCATGGTAACAGCCAGCGGTAACCCATCCAGGTACTAACCGTGCCGTCGTTGCTTGCCCTCGCTGATTGTTTCTAATCACCGAGTGCAACTGGGCTATGAGCGCCTCGAAAATTGAATCATCATAGTTGAAATTCAAAGATGACAAAGAAAAGTTGTGAGTTTAAGAATTCTGTAGAAGATTTACGATTCTGTAACTATCTTATTTTGGTGGTGACTCGTTATAAGATATTGCACCAACAGGCATTCTGTAATATTGATTTCCATACTTTTAACTGTCCTTGGTACATAGGACCAATCGATTAGTAACATAAGGAATACAAAGGAAGGTCAAGAACAGTCACCAAGTCGACAATTGTCTTGATATACCTACTGTAAATGAATCACTGAATCAGTCAATCATCACGCCTATTGTGAAATGAATGTATATTTATTCTTTATCTTATGGAATAGTGGGCAAACGAGCAGACGTATCGCCTGATGGTCAGCGATTACCGCCGCCCATGGACACCCGCAACACCAGGGGCGTTACAAGTGCGTTGCCGGCCTCGGGGCCGTAAATAATTAAATAGTTTTTAAAATCTGTTCCGTAGATCCATAGATTACCCTCTAGGTATAACCTTACAAATTATTAGTATAGATACAATTGTGTCCATCTTATATATATAATATAAAAATAATATCATACAAAAATGATTTTGTTACGTTCTCTCTTTTCATATAATACAATTCCTGAGCTCGTAGTACTTCTAAAAATACTCTAAATAACAATTTAAAAGCAAAAACTAATTTATTGAACGTAGTATTTACTTTCTCTTTAAACAGGTCCTATTCAAGTTGGTACTTTAGAGACAGGAAGCATCGGTCTGCATCCATTCCACATTATGTGCTTCGCATTCTAACTCACAATTAAAAAGTTTGTACAGTTGCTTTATGCATGTCAGTTGTACAATTAGATCACGTAGAAGAAACTTTTAATGCTTAAAAACCTTATTTGAAACAACATATCACAATGCTAAACTGTAAAACATTTATTTTTTTAACTTTTTAACTGCCTCGTTGGTCTAGCGAATGATATATCCGACTGCCGATCAAAAGGTCTTGGGTTCGAATCTCGGTTCGGGCCAAAAAGTGTTATTGAGTTTTTCTGATTATTGAAATACTTGATAACAGCTCGGAGTTTGGAAGTTGGGGTCTGAACCCCTGTGCCTCGGAGAGCACGTAAAGCTTGTCGGTCCTGCGCATAATCCCTCTGTGTATATGTATATACATATATGCGTTGAGTAAAAAAGTGTTATTTTAATGTAACAAACAGACACTCTAATTTTATTTATTTGCATAGATTTCCTTAAAACCTGCATACTAAAATTAATGAAAACGTTGGAGCCGTTTTCGTTATACCGATTATATGTACATTACATATTTATAAAATAATTGCTGTATAAACTAAGGTCTTAGATTATGGCTTCAGTTGTATTTTACAAACTCAAACGCAAACTGCGCTTGTATAGGTACAGCGATATGATTTTGCTTTTTACGTAAAAGTCCTTATCTCAGTGCAACGACCTGGCGCTCATGAAAACGTGGAAACAGAGATAAATAGTAATAGTTTGTACGGGCTTGGAGAAACTTACCAATCATTACAACGGTTGGAAAATACACATTATATAAAGACTTCCTTGTTTAATAGGTAGTCTTATTAGTTATTTCACAACACTATTATCTAAAACCAAATTAAAATGAACTATTTAAGCTTTATTTACTAGCTAAGCAGAGCTTGTGATACGGGTACAAAACAAGGTACTAGGCTTGACTTTTTTTAATTTTGGAATACACAAACCAAACTCAAAATTAAATAACAAAACAATGTGGTACCCAACGATTCATTGAGATCATTATTCCAAATGATATAATCTTAACTTAGGCCGAACAACATCTCGAAGACCACACATCTATACCTTCCCTTTTATAATCTGTAACAAAAGAAGCAATTTAAGAGCTTCTCACATCTGTGTAAACTCAAACACCGACCTACTTGGTGCAAACTCATTTGTAACAATAGTTTTGGGCCTCTCACAAACGCAACATGTTTTAATTCTTATTTAACCGATTGCGTTCATCCTTCCGCGTTATTTTAATTGCATTTCTTTGGTTTTTACGATGTTTGCGGACGAGTAAACTTGCATCCGTCGAGGAAAACACGCAATCATATTGTTGAATTTTTAAAGCGTAATGTAGTTTTATAGCTGCAGTTTGCTGCAATGGATTCAGTAAAAGAAATATCTATGTATTTTTGTTTAGATAACGAATCGATAAAACACAGGTTCGTCACAGTTTTTAAGTGTGTATGCGTGTTCGAATATTTAGACATCATTCAATAAAGCAATATACAATTTTTTGTTTCATAATGTTTTCACGAATTGTTAAAACACAAGAAACGCATTGAAAAACAATGTGCAATTATTTTTTAAACGACTTCAAATAAGCAAATGTGAAAAGATATTGGATTCGAAGAATCCAATATCTTTTCTTATTTTTATCATCTCTGTGAAGGATTTTCTTCTTTTTTCCATTTAAAAATATACTTAAACTATCTGTCTGGTAATATTGGAATTCAAAGAGCAATCCCATTCCAAAATGGTGGAACAATTTAAATGAAAAATGACAATTCAACACGATAGTTATTTTTTTGTAATTATAGTGACCGTAACGTAATCTGAATACGAAATATAAGTCAATATTACATTTTTTGGTACATAAGTAGGTCCATTTAAAAAATGTAATACTAATTATTTTATATTAGTCAATAAAAAGACTAATAAAAAGACTACAGATCCTATCATGAGAATTGCACAAATGAATGTTTAATAAAATCTTTCATTTATTTACTTACAAAATATTTTGTTTGAATAAGTATTAATGATTGTGTTTTGTTATTGTAGTTAAAGCAGTGAGGAGGCAACAATCAACCTAAGCTTACCGCATAAAAATGCTATAAGTCAGTATAGGTACTCTGCTTTATAATATATCATAAAACAGCTTTTAAATATGACTTAAATTAACTAAAAAGCATTTGATAATTTACGGATTCAATTTTGTACTTAACCATCTTACTTCTAATATTTAATCAAAATAGCATTGCACTCGTCATATTTGGACATTTTTCTTTGCAATTTTATTGACATACATAGCGTCATACTGAGACCATAGAAAGCGGAACAATAAACGCAATCAATATGTAGATTACAGGCAAGTACGCACGAATAATCACACAAAACCTCATTGAAGAACAAAATAATATATCTTCCATGCCAAATATACAAATAATTATTCTAAATTTTGAATTTCTAATTTGGAATGTATTAATTACAATCGGAAACAGATAAGCTTAGGAAACTGTTACCACTAACCTGGATTTTCAACCTAGTTTAATCTATTATAGAGTGCAATTCACATTATGGTGGAATACAGTTAGGACTACTTCCGCGGAGGCGTGACAATATGGGTACGCACGTGAGCTGGCTGTCAGGACGACGCGAGTTCAATGCTACGAAGTACGAAGGTATGGGGACTGGAAACGTGTTCTGAATATATAACCTAAATCATTTTGAAAATGCATAATATGGTAGCAGCCATTTTTATTTGTTACAATTTTGAATGATTCAATTTTTAAATGAACTTAAATCAAACAACGTCTTTGTTATAAGATTTGTATTTACTAGTTGAATGTTTGTTTTTTGTTATTTTCCTTCTATTATGGTAATTACTCAATGGTAAAACGATTTTGCAATAATTCAATCTTAGGAAAAAGGAAAACCGAGGCAAACAGATAAAAATTCAGATTTGTATAACTTCGTAAATAGTTTTTTTTATATAAAGTTAGTCTATGATGCTGATTCACAGAGCTTTATGATAAATAAATAATAATAAATAAATATTATCGGACATTTTAACACACAACGCCATCTAGTCCCAAACTAAGCAGAGCTTGTACTGTGGGTACTAGACAACTGATATCATTACATATATATTTTTTTGTAAATACATGTTATACATGGAATAAGAAAAGATAAAGCAGAGATGCCGACTGATTTGGACCTTAACTTAAATAAGTAAGACACTTCCAACAAAAAAGACTTACTTAATACTGATTTGTATTTCAATATGCGACTGATTCAACAGATATACTTAAATAAAACGAAACTGAAGTTTGCAATAAACATGATCCTTTCCTCATAAATTCGTAGATAAAGTTCATTTTTGTATTATATTAAAAAATCAGTAAGTAATTACGAAACCTAACTTTAATTACAGGTACATTATTTAAAGTTCATGGCGAAGCTGGAAAGAATACTTTCGTTTGCATGTTGGCTCTTTAACATTCATTTGTGGATTGCCTTGAAAAGGGTGATAATTAAAATTGATAATTGTTATATAAGGAAGAGATACGATATGACTGATTCTCAAAACGAAACAGCCGATAGACACGATGAGCCTCGAAACATAAATACACACGCACACATCAATGGCATTTAGCAGTCCACGATACTGAATTCTGCCTGCCTTTCGTTAAGAAAGTTTTGGCACACAGGCTAGACAGTTTCGTATACGTTTCCTTTCGCGTTTTTCTTCTCTTTGCAGTTTCGTACCCGCAGTTTGCCTGCACGATTGGCCTAATGGTTTAAGCGGTCACATAGGACAACACTTTGTGTGATCCGCAAATTGTTCTTCAGAGTCTGGGTGTTCTTTGTGTCCGTTTCTTGTATGTTTGTAAAGTCTCCCGTGACACAGAATGTATATTCCTAATGTGTGAGTTGTCTTTTATTAAAAAAATGCACCTTTGTAAAATAGGGAGCACTAAGGCACGTTATTATTAAAACAGTTTATTCGACTCTGATGTTATGTTTACACACCTACTAGGATTTGGCAGTCACTCACAAACTACAAACACTCGCGCACGCTTCCTCTGTTCAATGGTCTAAAACCGACACTGATTCGGGTCGGCATCAAGCTATCACAACCTCACGCAACCCAAGCAAAACAGCCCGTTTACACACTTGTGTTTGTGATGGGTTATCGAGGCGTGGCACGCACCATACGACGTTTATTCAGTACATCGCGGGCGCCGCCGCCTCACGCATCCTACACAATAACTATGGTGCTACAGATAAATAGGGGTGAGGACATTGTATTCATAAATCGTCACCATACGTATACAAGGCTACTCAAACTAAAATATTTTCAAGTGCCAAGACCTTACTAGTACTTTTAAACGTCACTTGTAAAGCCATAAAAAATCGTAAATTTAAAAAGAACGAGGCACTCGAACCACAGTGATGAGATGATCTTGATGACCTAGTGTCAGGACATAAGAGTCACATAAATACATTTATATTTTTATTGCAAGGCCTCATATAAACCAGTCTACCAGCACTTAAAGCTACAAAACTTATACTTTATCGAAATCTTATTAAAAACTTTAATAAAAAACCATCCAATGTTATATTATTTATTAGTGCGCTCATAGCCCAGTGGCACTCGGTGATTAGAAACAATTTGTTTTGTAAGCAACGACGGCGCGGTCAGTACATGGATGGGTGACCGCTGGTGGCATGATACCATGAGCGTCTATGATAACAGTCGAGAAGCTTAGTTGGAGGACTTTGGACGGCTAGAAAACATCCAACGGCAAGATTACCTAGCCACTACTTTGTGATCGGCCAGCGTGGGGATTTATGGGCTTAACCCTCTCCTAAGAGGAGACCACATACTTAGTTGATTCTTAAGATTCTTGAAATAGTACTAATAAGTAACTGGATTGCGCAGTTTCGCTAG
Source organism: Hyphantria cunea (assembly GCA_003709505.1). Lineage (NCBI taxonomy): Eukaryota > Metazoa > Arthropoda > Insecta > Lepidoptera > Erebidae > Hyphantria > Hyphantria cunea. Next base: position 1,239,236 of record PKRV01001811.1, on the reverse strand, counting down.
TGTTTCAATTGAATTCAATAAAGAAGACATCTAAAAACTATATCCTTTCCGTAAAGAATGCTATTTGACAGAAAACTTTATGACAATGAATAAGAAAGCTGTTTCTTAAAGTCGTATTCTGTTAGTCACCGATATACTGACAGTTACATTTTCACTTTCTATATTCTACTGAGGTATACAATTAAGGAAGAGAAATATAAGAAACAAAAGTTTAACCCGGCTGCATAAAGCACTTTTGATAAGATGTGAAGACAGCCTATGTTATCAGAACTATTATTATTTTATTACAAAAGTACCTATTGACACCTCATGTGATGGTGGTTACTGTAATAAATTATAATAATGGTTCTTGTTTTTACAAGCTTTAATTTAATTTCGACTGTCCCGATGTTTGTCTGTAATCAAAGCTTGCAAGTTAAAAATGATCCACTTTCCGGTTTCCGATTGTGCTGACAATTATATATAACCCGTATTATTATAAACGCAAAACGGCCGCCGTAACAAAATGGCGTCGTATATATTTCTGAACAACCCACTCTATATGGGTATCAAATGAAAGAGCTTGAAGTTATTTTTTTTATTAACAAGTTTTTAAATTAATCGCTCTGAGGCAATCTCTTACAGGCAACTATGGGACGAAATTAAAAACAACAAATGAGTTTGGAAAAAGGTATAGGATAGTGTCTCGTGTATTGGGGAATATATTGCAAAAGAAAACGTAAACAGGTCAGTATTCCACATTAAGAAAGAAAAACCTTGAACTATGTTTGTCACTAAAAATTACAATCGAGAACCAACCGAAACCGACTTGACAACATTACTTTTATCAGAGCATGCTTAAATCCAAAACCGTAGATGACAATTTTCGTAATCAACCACACGATATATAATTTGAATACTAATTGACTTATTTTTTTTTTATATTTAAGCTGCCAAAATGACTCTGCCTTGCCTGATGGAAAGCATGAGCAGAATCCAAGAGTGGTGGTCACCATCCTCAATGCGAAAAAGAACAATGCAGCATGGTGACCCACACTATGGCGGCCTGGGGGGAAAGGGGATGGTGAGGGGGATAGGGGNATAGGGGACGTTGGATTGGGGTATGGGCCTCCGGTATCCTCACTCACTCGATGAGAATCGTAAGCGCTGTTTCACACCGGTTTTCTGTGAGGCCGTGGTATCACTCCGGTCGAGCCGGCCCATTCATGCCGAAGCCGAACTACATTTTAATAACATTTTTATGAAAGTTAACTCTTTCAAAGACGTTTTACATAATTTAAACACGAAAGTACGTACAACAGGTTTCACTAAAGTATAAAAAGCTTTTTATCGGCAGCATCGCAAGCATAAATGTTGGCGAACTTTGTAACTGTTTGAAACGATAATAAAGTTGTATAAAATATACTGCCATTATCAGCCTTTAGAATGTTCGTACTGCCTTTAAATCCGTTTATATATTCGCAACAATGTTATTTGTACCAAATACTTCTTAACACGATTAATAGAAAACAATGTAGTCGATTGTTAGATAAAACATGTTACAATAACAAATAGGGTTTGGCACTTTAAAAATCGGCGAAGTGGGAGTAAGTCTACCTGTTGCCGTTATCGATATTGAACAAAAACGAGCAAAAATATAACGCTTGTTGTACAGGAGCCTCCTTAAATATTTTTTTTATTCTGCGACTGAAGTTGACTTATTGAATAATATCCCCAGAGATCAACGCACAGCCCAAACCGTTGAACCTAGAATCCTGAAAATTGACATGTAGATTCTTTATATAACGTAAGTGAGCACTAACAAAGGAATTTTGGAAATGCCACTCTATGAGGAAAACTTCGGGTAAAAACTAGTATAAGCTTGTTTCAATAGTGTCAGAACTAACACAGAACCTACATTCAATAAACCAGTGTTATTGACATTTCGCCACCCACACGATTCGCATATTAATACCATGAGTCAAAGCTAATTTACATATTTTTAAATGCGCCGACAATACTATGAAAACCGTACGTAAATTACGTCACACGAATGTTTTTATCTTAGTAAACGTGTTGCCTATATCCGGATTTTGTTTAATCTACATCATCATTTTATAATTGAATAATCGGTCACCTCGTCGAATTCTACTGCCCTGAATGTTGTAGGTTCAATCCTCGTATACTTGTTACGAGTCTGAGTGTTCCTTGTATCATGTATATTTGAAAAGTAATAAAAGAACGAAAAAGAAGTAACATAAACCTCTGTTTAATTTTGATTTATACTATCTATATGTCGATTCATCATCAACCCATAATGTCCCACTGCTGGGCTCGGGTCTCCTCTCAGGAGAGAGTTAAGGCCATACGTCCCCACGCTGGCCAAGTGCGGGTTGGGGACTGGCAAGACAACGTTGTGGCTACGTAATCTTACCGTTGGATGTTTTTAAGCCGCCCGAAGGCCTCCAACTAAGCTTCACGACTGTTATCTTATGATAACAACCGGGACCGACTGCTTAACATGACCTCCGAATCACGGAGACGCTCATGGTAACATGCCACAAGCGGTCACCCATCCAGGTACTGACCGCGCCGTCGTTACTTACCCTCGTTGATTGTTTCTAATCACCGAGTGCAACTGAGCTATGAGCGCCTCGATCTATATGTCGATTATTAGGCTTTAAGTCAATCGTTATACAATCGGATATTAGACTTTAATAATAGACTGCTTGACATATCCCTCCTACCAGGGGGGTTTATGGCTATTATGCCACGCTGGCCACATGGACATGGTATAGTTTGTTTCAAGGTTTGCTTCTCTTTGTAGTATTGATGACGCGTGTAGTTTGTTTTAAATTGACTCTTACGACATTCACGGGACACATAGGCATGGTGCCACCATGTGTTATTAATCCGTTACGAGAACTCTGTAAAAGCATATTCACAGCGGGTATAAATCTTCTCTCTAAATTGAATGAATAATAAATAGTCTTGTCAAATATTCCTTTTGGGTGATTCATTTTATTTTTATTAGTCCTTTAGATACCTACCTGCTACCCTGCTAACAGATTCATGATCTCACTTTTTCTGAATCGACAATGATCATCATCATTCCAATAATTATAAAAAAACTAGCTAGCAACCCGCCCCGGCTTCACACGGATTTATGGCGGAAAATATAATACACTAATCCGTGCAACTTTGTTAGCGTCTTTGAAAAGGAATGAATTTCCCCGTTTTTGTTATATTTTTCATAGATGCACGGCTTCTGTTAGTCGCAGCGTGATAATATATAGTCTGTAGCATTACTCGATAACTGGGCTATTAGCAAATGGCATAGAACGATAGAGTTGCTTAACACAGATTTTCTGGGAGTCCATGTTATATTAGTGGTTATATTAGGGTCGAACCAGTTTAAGTGTACATGTTTAGGCATATAAATATAGCTGAGAGTCATACCATAAGTATAGATATGTAGCAGGTAAAAACACGGGTTTACCATCACTACTCCTATTTATCCTACAGGTGTTGAAGTAGCTGACTAAGACAGTTTACTACGAAGGACAATAGGGGTCCAAAGAGAGGGTAAACGGCACAAGTACTACCAACTCGCCTGGCCAGCGAGGTATTATAGACCAATTAGTTTATATCCGCGACTCTGCCCGCGTATATGTCGGTTATCGCGGCAAATAGTAGCCTATGTGATATTCTGATGTATAAGCTATGTTACTATAAAGTTTCATTAAAAGCAATTCAGTAGTTTTTACGTGAAAGAGTAACAAACATCCTAACAAACTTTTGCGTTTATAATATTAGTAGGATTATTCTGTTCTATATGGAGAGGCCCATGTCCAGCACTTTACTTTTAAAGGCTGCTGTTGTGTCATGTGATGATGTAGTGGGTTGAATAGATAAATGTCGTAACATAAATGGGTTAATTACTCATTTCAATGTTTAACTACAAAACCTTAGACGCAAATCGACGGAAATCCATACATAGTAGATATAAGTGCACATTTCCTCTTGAAGTATCTCAAATTTCAAGTAACTCATAACTGCAAGCGGCTTAGAAATCGTGAATGCACGACTCGATACCATTGGCCAATATTACGCTTTTACGATATCACAATTTGGAGCAATTTGTGACCGGCCATGAAGATAATTGGACCAAAAGTTTGATTTATGATTGTTTTCGGTAATGTTTACGTGCTCCTTGTACTTTAAGAAAGAAACAGAGTTAGATATCACGACTACTCATGTTATGTTTTGTCATGAAGACATATCGTCTGTGCCGCCGCGGCTTTATTAAAACGTAACTTTAGGTCTTAGATAGGCAATCCCTATTACTATTTACTATTTATTTCGGACTAAAAAGTCCGAAATAAATACACACAACGCCATCTAGTCCCAAGCTAAGCAGAGCTTGTGTTATGACATATATGGGAACTAGACAACTGATATAAATAAATATATAGAAACTTTTTTGTAAATACATTCCTATTATACACAGAAAACACCCAACAAATATTTCCAGATCGTACAAACATTTGGTCCGACCTGGGTAACGAACCCGAGACCTCAAGCACACACCTCAATATATTTTCATGCTGTTTATTTTTTTATTCCAATTTATTTTTACTTGAATAATTGTTTTTTTAACATTGCATTGCAATCGTACGTTTCATGTCTTGTACATCTATATAAATCAATGATAAATAAGGAATATATATATGTAAATTATATAAATAAAAAATCATCTACAAATATGAAAAATAATATTTACCTAATTTAATAGAATCATTAAACAAAGTCTTTTTACTCTACATAACATTTTTATAAATTAATTACGTACTTAGCTCAAATTAATGTGGATAGTAATTAGCTCAAAATATTCTTAAACATTATGAATAAGCGTTAAATAGCCAAAGATTTATGATTTCCTGTGTGCCTTTCTACAGGAACAGACCAAGGACTTATCTGGCTAGACTATATCGAGTGTGGACTGTGAAGTATACACAACTACATGTACCCGAGGATCGAACCAAGTGGCGTGCAATTGGAGAGGTCTAAGTACAGCAGTGGACTGCGATAGGCTGATAATGATGATGACAAGTAATTATTGCTATGGTCTCCAGCCTACTGGACTGAGTGATTGTAAACTGGCGCTGCAGAGTCTTTGCTGGAATTGCAGCGTAATTATACAAATAATTTGAAATAGATATTTTAAATTGTTGTAACATAATGAGTTTTATTACTTGAATGATTTAATTATTATTGATATGATAGGAGAATACCCCCTACCATTGGAAGGCTAAAGTAAGATGTAGTATAACGAACAAAAATCGACATTGATTGGCGAATGACCGTAATTAAAATTTTGATTAAGCTTATAGCTACACTTACAAGTTTTTTTAAAAGAATATATTTAACTTACTTGCTGAGCCCCGCGGTGTGACCTGCAGTACAAAGATATTGTGTGAATTGTATCTTTATAAATTGTACAATTGTGTGTGTTTCCTATGTGTTATTTTGATGTATAAGCTATATTATTGTAAAGTTTCGTTAAAATCCATTCAGTAGTGTTTACCTGAAAGAGTAACAAACATTCATCTATACTTACAAACTTTATTTATTTATTTATTTATCTCCAATATATGATATTCAATATAAAATGTATATATTACAAAATACTAAATAAAATAATAAGCTTTCGCGTTTATAATATTAGTAGCATTAGATGCGCTTGTAATAATTTTTAAAGTTATGCGTTCCGATAACTAAAATCATATTTTTAAATAATCATAAAATCAATGGTAGGTAGATAAGCGCATAACTGCCCATCAACTGCACAAAACTGGATAATTTTCTTTTTTTTATGTGGTCTTTATTGTAAGCACAAGGTTTCTATAGAAAAATAAATAAAAGAAAACCGAAACCTGGGCGGGTATAACTACTAAAACAAGTTTTTCAGAAATTTAGAAAATATTTACGAAAGAAAAATATGGCGGTACGAAGTTCGCAGGGTCAGCTACTAATAACATAATTGGTCACTTAAAGGCCTTTTCGAAGTTTAGTCAGGTATAAATACTTATCTCGTTGTCTCTATAGGCTTTGTATTTTTTTTTAGTTGCTTTAATGTTTATTTTTGTACGTGTTTTCATACAATGGCGGCCACCGTTTTTATTGTCATTTTCATGGAGAAGCCATGGTTCGAACTAAGTGGCGTGCAATAGGAGAAGCCTATGTCCAGCAGTGGACTGCGATAGGCTGATGATGATGATGATGGTTTTCATGGTCATCAGTTGGTACCACCAACGTTTAAGTTCCAGAGATATTACTGCTAAAGTAACTTCTAAATACGCATGTAATATCAAAGATTTAGCGCCAATTTAACTGGTTCCTGATAAATCTGGCATATAATAGTATTTAACATGTAAATGGTGTAATTCGTATCTTTATCTGAAATATTTGTCTCTACTCAAGATGTCTTTTTCTTCTTTGATGAAATGGCAACCAGCTAATCAGCTATTTCTGCCAATGTTAAGTGTTTAATGTCTTCAAATTTTAAGTCTTTGAGTCTTTATATCTTCATCGTAAAATAATGATAAAAAATATAAAAAATGTGGATGAGATGAAATGGTCTTTTTTCGAGAAAATAAAAAATGATCTCCGACATCTAACTATAATCTGTAGTTTATTTAACTTGTAAGTTCATAAATCATAATAGTCTATGAAGGACTTTATTAGCCAGTGTTGAAACTGGCTCTTCGTTTATTTATCTTACTTCGAAAAAGGACGAACATGCCACCAAACATTGTGAATGTCATTTCAATTACATTCCAAAATATGTTTGAATGACTTATAATTTATTATCATGTATTATTATTACTTATAATATATTAAAGCTTGATTCACGTTGTAATTACGAATAGACTGCTGAGTCATAATTAAACTTGTAATCGATGCCATGACTCGTTAAATCTTAGCGTCAACGTTCGCTAACATCAAATATAAAAATGATAATAATGGTTATTTGTATTTCTTGCGCAATCACAGTTAAATAAAGCTACAAACTAGATTAACTAGTTTGATGTTTTAAATGAATACAGATAATAATATTTTTTTTAAATATATGAATTTACATGTTAATTTGTTTAAGATTTAATTTTTAATTCCCAAAGAAACATGGATTAATTTTACTGTGTGGCAACCCGATTGTCCTGCCACGGGTATCGTATAAGGTGATTCGAAAATATTTTGTAGAAAAATAACTTTATTTTCTTAAACAAATATATACTGAGGTAAAATAGAAGTTGGACCCTCTTTTTAAGCAAAAATCCCTGTACTAGGACGGACCCCTCTCACGAATCTGTAGGTACAATTATGGATATTATTTTTACAAAAATATGTATGCTAATAAAGATTAAAAGAAAAAAAATTCTATCTAAACACAAAAAAAACTGATTAAGGCAGCAAATTAAGTAGGACAACATCACACCACACCTCCACGAGGGAGGAGGCCTGATAGCTGCCACCGAATATGCAGTCAAATTGGCCACGTTTTTTGCCCTTGAAACTCTAAAAAGAAGACTTTAAACATAAAATTCAAACATACTAATCAATCTGGTCAGCGCGGTATACTAGACCGAAGCCGCCTTTCTAAAAGGAAAATGTCCAGCAGTGGACATTTAAATGTGGTGATACTTATCTGTGGGAGAGCCACGCTTCGGCATGAATGGGCCGGCTCGACCGGAATGATACCACGGCCTCACAGTAAACCGGTGTGAAATAGCGCTTGCTCTGAGTTTCACCGAGTGAGTGAGGATAACGAAGGACCATAGCCCAACCCCCCCATCCCCATCCTCTTCCCAATCCCCCAAACNTGAGATGACATGGTATTTCGAAAAAATAAAAAAATATCTCCAACATCTAACTATAATCTGTAGTTTATTTAACTTGTAAGTTCATAAATCATAATAGTCTATGAAGAACTTTACTTCGAATCTTACTTCGAAAAAGGACGAACATGCCACCAAACATTGTGAATGTCATTTCAATTACATTCAAAAATATGTTTGCATGACTTATAATTTATTATCAGGTATTATTATTACTTATAATATATTAAAGCTTGATTTACGTTGTAATTATGAATAGACTGCTGAGTCATAATTAAAATTGTAATCGATGCCATGACTCGTTCAATCTTAGCGTCAACGTTCGCTAACATCAAATATAAAAATGATAATAATGGGCATTTGTATTTCTTGCGCAATCACAGTTAAATAAAGCTACAAACTAGATTGACTAGTTTGATGTTTTAAATGAATACAGATAATAATATTTTTTTTAAATATATGAATTTACATGTTAATTTGTTTAAGATTTAATTTTTAATTCCCAAAGAAACGTGTTATGGATTAATTTTACTGTGTGGCAACCCGATTGTCCTGCCACGGGTATCGTATAAGGTGATTCGAAAATATTTTGTAGAAAAATAACTTTATTTTCTTAAACAAATATATACTGAGGTAAAATAGAAGTTGGACCCTCTTTTTAAGCAAAAATCCCTGTACTAGGACGGACCCCTCTCACGAATCTGTAGGTACAATTATGGATATTATTTTTACAAAAATATGTATGCTAATAAAGATTAAAAGAAAAAAAATCTATCTAAACACAAAAATTATAAAAAAATAAGTGATTAAGGCAGCAAATTAAGTAGGACAACATCACACCACACCTCCACGAGGGAGGCCTGATAGCTGCCACCGAATATGCAGTCAAATTGGCCACGTTCTAGGCTGCAAAATTTCATGTCGGTGTAATTATATGTTATAATTACACCGACATGAAATTTTCTCCCTTGAAATTCTAAAAAGAAGACTGCCTTCTGCCTTCTCTATGAAGGAAAACTTGATATAAATTCAAACATACCAATCAATCTGGTCAGCGCGGTATAGTAGGACGAAGCCGCCTTTGTAAAGGCAAATGTCCAGCAGTGGTACTTATCTGTGGGAGCGCCACGCTTCGGCATGAATGGGCTGACTTTCACCGAGTGAATGAGGATAGCGGAGGCCCATACAATCCCCATCCCCCCAATGCCGGCAACGCACTTGTGACGCCTCTGGTGTTGCAGATGTCCATGGGCGGCGGTAATCGCTTACTATCAGGCGATACGTCTGCTCGTTTGCCCGCGATTCCATAAAAAAATAACGGTATTATGCGAAGGTATAAATCACTGTATACAACGTATTGTTTATTCAAAAACAAATTAACACACACAAAACATTACACACACACATAAAACATTACTCAGTTAAAAATGTTTACATAATTTTATTTTAATGTCTCCTGAATAAAGGCATTAAGTGATCGGTAGCGTGTAAAGGAATTTCAAGCAAATATTTAACAATATTATCGTAAACGCATATTTTTGTATTTACGTCATAAATATTCTTTCCGCAACATGCATTCTTGTTACAATAATTATTATAATAATATCATTGTGATAATAAAATTAAAATCAAGCATGTGGCTTACAAAACTGACTGCCTCAGCTGCTCAGTAGAAGCGTATACCACTGCTGTGCTGTCGAGGATTTCCGAGTCGAATAAAATGTTTGTATGACCTGCAAATATTTGTGTCGGGATCTGGATGTTATCTATGTATAATTTTTTTTTTTTATATTTAAACTGCCGAAATGACTCTGCCCTGCCTGATGGAAAGCATGAGCAGAATCCAAGAGTGGTGGTCACCATCCTCAATGCGAAAAAGAAGAATGCAGCATGGTGACCCACACTATGGCGGCCTGGGGGGAAGGGGGATGGTGAGGGGCGTTAGATTGGGGTATGGGCCTCCGGTATCCTCACTCACTCGATGAAACACAGCGTAAGCGCTGTTTCACACTGGTTTTCTGTGAGGCCGTGGTATCACTCCGGTCGAGCCGGCCCATGCATGCTGAAGCGTGGCTCTCCCACGGTTAGAATGTGTACCCAGCTCTGCTTAGTTTGGCACACAGATGGCGTTGTATGTAAAAATAAAGCTAGACACACTAGATACCTGGTGTCACTCTATTCTTGCATAAATATCTTGCAAACCATTCAACAGACTCACAGGCAGACTATACATTATATCAAAACAAGTTTAATAATTTTGCTTCTTAAATATTCATTTGTTTATTTCAATGACTTATGGTCCGTAGAATATCAATGTGATCCTAAGTCCGTATTGCGACAATATGCTTGCATAACATTTCTCATAACTGTTGCGACTTATAGCAATACGAATAATACGATTGATTAATGTTTGTCGTTTTTATGAAGCTCTTGACATCTTTTAATAGTGGGAGTCCAAACTTGCGACACTGTTCTTGTACTGACGACTGTCCGAATGTAAAGTTATATCACACTAGTTAGGTGGGCTTTGTTAGAACATCAGGTGCGTAGCAGTTTTTAAATAAGAAGTTTAGATTAATAGACACCCGCTGATAAACTACTAGTAATTAAAATATAATCACAATTTTTGTACATAAAAGAACCGACTCCAAAAAAAAGTCATCAGAATTGGTTCACCCAGTCGAGAGTGATGAGGTAACCAACATCAAAAATATAGTAGAATTGATAATCTCCTCCTTTTTTGTAATCGTTTAATAATACCTATAAGTATTAAGTCGCAATTTTTAAGCCGGAAACCTTTATTAGGTTATCATCATTCATCAGTCTATTGCAGTTAACGCTGGTTATTAGTCATTAGGTTACTACTCCCACGGGATTGGACAAAATTCATTTTTTCCAATCCCGGGAATCCCAATGAACAGAAAACAGGTGTGAAACAGCGCTTGCGCCGTGTTTCACCGAGTCAGTGAGGATACCGGAGACCCATACCACAATCAAACCCCCATCCACCAAAGGCTGGCAACGCTTTTGCGTTGCCTCTGGTGTTGCGAAGTGCGCAAACGCATTCCAACAAGTAAAAAAAAAAAGCGTCTGCTCTCATGAGAGGGTTATGGTGATCCGTCCCTACGCTGGCCAAGTGTGGGTTTGGGACTGGCAAGACAACGTTGTGACTACGTAATCTTACCGTTGGATGTTTTTAAGCCGCCCGAAGGCCTTCAACTAAGCTTACACGACTGTTATCCTATGATAACAACCGGGACCGACTGCTTAACGTGACCTCCGAATCACGGAGACGCTCATGGTAACATGCCACTAGCGGTCACCCATCATCAGGTACTAACTGTTTCTAATCACCGAATGCAACTGGACTATGAGCGCCTCATTCATAAAATTATTACTTATCTGAATATTACTATGCAGCTGACGTTTGTAGTAATAGTTAGATCAATTATAAAGCCCTACAATGCGCTATTTTCAAATGGACAAAGACATATATATTTGTTAGTGTTTAACTCACGACCAACAGACAGCGTTCATAGTCAGGACGGCCACAGAGCTTATAGAACAAAACTAGATCAAGGATGTATATTAATTGCAAGCGCAAGGTACCGTGTGAGAAATAGCCTCTAAGGTTTATGCGAAGTATTTATAGTTTTACATTATACAAACACTACCATGTTACGAAGATTTTGTTTGCGTTACTTGAACAAAAGTGTTCCCGTCACTTTTAAAATAGCCGTATGTATTATGTGCGGAACGATTCCCTACGAAGTTTGTTTTTAGCGGTTCTCAAAATAAATGCATTTTGATACTTGACTTCTATTGGCCGTAGCATGATGTTCGATAGCCTATGGCCTTCCTCGATACTATGGGCTATGCAACGTTAAATGAGTTTTCCAAATTGAAATAGTAGTTTCCAAGATTGGCGGATCAACAAAAAGAACTAACTCTTCAGAACATCCATTCTATTAGTATTCGCGTTCAAAGTCTACCTTAACTTTATTTTTCGTTTATTATTTTAAATGCTTAAACTTTTCAAGTTTGTATGTAATTTTTAACAGATTTCAAAAAAGGAGGAGGTTATCAATTCGACTGTACTTTTTTATGTTTTTTACCTCATAACTTTCGACTGGGTGAACCGATTTTGAAGATTCGGTTTTTAACTGAAAGCTGGTGCTTCCTGTATGGATTCATATTAATTTGGTCAAGTTTTCGAGGCCGGTTTGTTTGTTAAAATTTATGATTGTACGGATTAAAATTAATCTGAAGAAAACCCGTAGCTAAGATCAGCAGTAGGTACGACAGTTTTATAAATGGTCAATATTTATAGCTATTTAAGGCTTGTTTACTTGTGTCGATATTTCTTGATATGATTGACGTTTCTTGATGTTTTTCTGAACATTGGACACGGTTTACGAATAGAGGCGATTGCAATCTTAATATTATCTGTTACTATAATATTACATTAGAGATTACTCAATTGTATGTTTGACTGCCTCGTCGACCCATCGGTTAACGTATGCTATTATCAATTAAGAAGGTCTGGGTTCGATTCCCCAGGTGGAAGTGTTGTTACTTTGTAGTTATGTCCTGCCTAAAGAATCAATGTATCTCCATGCCTAATTTCAATGTATCACCATAAAAGACAGGATTACTATCAAATTTACAATGTTATGTATGGATGTGTAAAGTAACGCTATATTTATTAATAACCTACCTCAATAAACGTATCTAACAAAAAAAGCTTTTATCAAATCGATCTGATAATTTTTAAGATAAGAGTCTTCATACCCACAAACATTTCCGCATCATAAAAGTATATATATCTTCAAGAAAAAACTTATTACAACTGGTTTCATGTAATTAACCTCAAAATACGAATACGTCACGTAAACAAACGCACATAAACTATACGTATTCATATAAATTCATTTAAAAACTCAAATTAATTTCTTAATGTATACATTAGCTATTCACAGCCACGCAGTTACGTGTCTTCGAATAACGGAAGCAAGACAATAACAATAAGCCGTTGATGCCTTTTCTATGCTAATATAGTTTGTATACCTTTTAAGTCAACTATTGTTCGTATATATAACAAGAAGCCCTAATAGCATTGGTGTGGAACTTGCAATATGCAGATATGTGGGAGAGTCACGCTACGTGGGAGAACGCTCCGGCTGGACCGCAGTGATACCACGACCTCACAGAAAACCGGTGTGAAACACCACTTGCGTTGTGGTTCACCGAATGAGTGTGAGTGGAGATACCGGAGGCCCATACAACAACCTCTTCCCCATCCCTCAAAGGCAAGAAACGCATTTGTGACACCTCCGGTGCTGTGCTTACCATCAGGTAATACGTCTGCTCGCAAACCCCTATTCCACAAAAAAATATAATTTTAATCAACACTATGAGAATGCAGTCACTAAGAAATATCACCGTGACGTGACGGATTAGGAGTGCAGAGTGACTCCACCTCTGAGATATACGTCTACACCCATACTGAACTCATGGGTGCCGTAACAGGCAACTAAAGCAACAAACTACGCTAGATAACACTAATAAAAAAAAAGGAACCGGGGTTTGCAGCGAGGCGGTGTGTCGGAATCGAACCGACGGAATACCACACGGTGTGCCACTCTGCGCCTGAGACGGGACTGGTCCGGGAACCCCATTGTTACGATGTCCAGACCCCTCCCACCGCCTGCCCGCACTGAAGCGGGCACAGTCAGCTAGTAGACTCTCAATTTAGGCAGCGTACGGTCCACGCGTACGTCGCCTCCTCGTGGCTGGCCTCTGAAGCGGATGGAGCGACCATCACCGGTACCAGTCAGGGCGGCATGAGAGCTGAGAGGCGCGCCTTCCCCGCCATTTTAAAACTAACTCTATACCTACCCATCTGGCCAGTGATAATGAAAAGTATGGAAAGCGTTGACTTGGCGCAAATTGGCCGACCAGGCCGGTAATACTGCAGTTTCACCGACTTTAGAGCTAAACTATTCTTTCGTCGGTTTTCACCCAGTCAGTAAGTTTACAAGACGATGTGATAGTAGCAATATTGATATCGTATCATCCCCACATGAATTCGAATAAAATTAATGAGCATAATATATGTCTGTAGGAATATTCTACACGTCCAAATTTTAATGGTTTAAGTGGGTGGGTAATTTCCACGCTTAAAGATACGTAGTGTATTCAAAAAGTATCGCGAATTTTGTGTATTTTCAAAAATTATTTATTTATTCGTAAATATCTATTTTGTCCCCTTCAAAGTAATCCCTCTGGGATATTATACACTTGTGCCAAAGCTTTTCCAATCTTCGAAGCACTTCAAAAAATCATTTTTTTGTATCTTGTTCAGCTCCTCCTTCGATGCCGTCTTTATCTCGTCAATCGTGGCGTAGCGTCGTCATTTCATGGGCCTCTTCAGTTTCGGGAGCAAGAAAAAAGTCACAGGAACAAGAAAAAGTCGCGGACAGGTTCCAACATCTCATTAGCAACGTTCATGTGATGCTGTTTTTGTTCAAAATCAATTTCGATCAAAAACAACATCGCATGAACGCAATTTTGGTACAAATTTTGCGGCGACCCGTCTCATGCCCAAATTATCGATTAAAATGGAATGGCTCGAGCCAATCGATATGCCTAGGTCCTCGGCAATTTCTCTAACGGCGATTCGACGATTGGCCTATGCCATTTTCTTCACTTCATCAATTTTTTCGCCTGTTGTTGAAGTGCTCGGGCATCCGGCACGTTCTTCGTCGTTTACATCTTCTCGGCTTTCTAAAAACATTTTGTACCACCGATAAACGTTGCTTTTATCCAAAGTAGCTTCTCCGTATGCCACAGTCAACATTCGGAATGCATCCGCGCACTTATTTTCGTTTTTCACACAAAATTTGATACAAATTCTTCGTTCCATTTTTTTGAATAGGTAAAAATCGAAGACGAACCAAAACACGCGCAAGCAAAGCAGATGTCAACAGTTAACTGAACATTCAAAATGGCCGAACTTGTCAGCATAAGTGAGAGACACATGTACCAACATAACGCCACAAAAAAATCGAAATTCGAATATACGTAACCCGCGAAAATTCAAAATTCGCAATGCTATTTGAACACACCTCGTATGCTATAAACATATTGAATAAGTAAATCACATTTATTTTTGAATCTCATAGAATATCATAGAAAAGATTGTATAAACAATGCATAAAATCTTTAAATAATATTTTTTTTTATTTTGTAATATTTATCAAACAGAAACAAATAACTAACGAAAAATGGGTTTCGAGTTTGAAGCGAGCATTACAGACTTTCCCGTAGGTATTTTTATAACAAATATTACTCAATTATAAATATTATAATCCATGAGAATTTGAACCTAATGCTTATAGTGCTTATTGTTTGTTACACTATGAGCTGAAACGGAATTACTGATTGTTCGTTTAAAATTATCTAAAATGTTCCTAGTGAATACTTTGACCGATTTAAATAAACATTCGTTAAGTAAATAAATAAATTACGAGAATAAGCTGACATCTTTTGCGTTTCCAGGATGTCAACAAGTTTACTTAAAGATTACAGTGATCTCTGTTGGTCTGGCTATAGTTAATTTTCTTGATTAGAAAGGTTTTTTTTTGTTAAGACATTGTTGGCCTTACAAAATTAATAATTAATTAAAAGTAATAGATTTTTTAGTTTTTAGTACCATCATGTATGTTAACATTATCTTATTACAATATAAGTATGCCTGCCTATTGATGTGCAATAAAATTTACAAGTAGTTTTTTTACCGCAGGTTTGTCTTGATTATTAATCCTTTTAACGGACTTAAATAAATAACAACTGAGAGGTTTCAGCACTTTTATGTCACATGCACAAAATATTAGATTTTATTCATAACTTGTATAGTTATATGCGATTACTATGGCAAAAGTTGAAACAAGTAGTTAATAAGCTTAACCAAAAACTGAATATTACCACAATGACCCAGTGACTAGCAACATAACAAAATGTTTTGTAAGTTACCCGGAATAACTTAATATTTACTCAACATTACCTCACCATTCAAATAACTAAAACATGTACTAACCTTCTAATTGCTTAACAATTCCAATAGAATAATATCCACAATTAAATTAGTATTGAACACCAAACATAGTAACACTAATTAAAAAAATAACACTTGCAGAATGAAAAAAAACGTATATTTCAGAACGCGACTTCAAATTTAAACGTAGAATGCGCGCGCCTGCGCGGGCTATCGGCGCGATACTACCGCCTGCGTGATTGGTGTTAAAGCGCGGGAACGCACATGGCAAAGTGACGTTTGAAGAACGGGTTTGTGTGAGCACAAGAATGGCGCAACTTTTACTGTAACAACTCAATCTTGCACATTCGGTAAAATAGCTTCAAGTGCCCACATAGTTAACATTTTTGAACTATTTCGTAAAAACGCCTAAAATGTTGCACACACATTATTTGAATATATTTGTAATAAAACAAGTTCTAATTGATTTTAATGTGGCTGTTTTGGTTTATCCATAAGTGACTACATGTTAGAATAAATACCTAATGAAAGTGTTATAAAATTTCAGGGTTATTTGATAGTAAATAGACTTTATGAGTACTGTAGATAAATTACATACAACTTCGCGAGAATTTGCAATATTTGAAACTAGCTTTTGTCTGCGAATCCGTCCTCTCGGTTATCGCGGTAAAAAGTAGCCATGTCCCTCCTCAAGAATCAAAGTATCTCCAAGTCAAATGTCATTATAATCTGTGAAAGTGTGACAGACAGATAGACAGAGTTACTTTCGAATTTATAATATTAATATGGACTTAACAGTATCATTTATAATTATTTTCGCAGGAATTAACAGGCTGACTGCGTGTGATCAAATCCAGTGCAACCTGGTCGAAACCTCAGGCAAATTAGAGGTACGTAATACCTTTAAATATGTGAACGCGTTAATTATTATGTCATGTAACGAAAGTTTTAAATTTGGAGTACCATTTATATTTAATGTAATGTAATTTTTAGCTGAGCTGATGATACTGAGCATTAGGATAACTTTCAAATTACCCATTTAGTGTAGGTACTTACTGCATATTTATCTCGAAATACAGTACCTATCATATGATACCTGAAGCATCTTCACTCTAACGCAATCTTTATCTCTTGTAGTAATTTTAAGACTTGCATATATCTATCTAGCAATTTTTTTAAGTGTTGAATCCCCCTCTTGACCGGGGTTTGCGGCGGGGTGGTGTGTCGGAATCGAACCGACTAAAACCACACGGTGTGCCACTCTGCGCATGTGGCGGGAGGGATCCGGGAACCGCTTTCTTACGCCATCCGGACCCAAGTAATTCATCTAGCCATATGGGTCAACCCTTTAATTTAGCACATCTATATAAATATACAAAATTTAAATGTCTATTTGTAATTTCAAATTAATAGCTTTTTGTTTGTTTTGCTAATTGTTATGTGAATATGAAAATGTACTTACGGCACTTGCATACTTACTAAAACAATTTTCAAATTTTTTGTGACTGTTTGTTCCGGGTAATCTCTGGAACGGCTGGTCCGATTTTGAAGGAACTTTTACAATTAGATAGCTGACGATATAAGGAGTGACTTAGGCTTTTTTTTAACTGTAAAACACAATTACAACCGCGCTCAGCTAGTGTATGATTAAAATCGAAAATTAGAAATGCTTCGAGTTTTTAGACTCGCATTATGATTCGTAATTTTTGCTGTCTATATGTGAAGCAAGAATCAGAAGTCTATCACGGTATGTGAAACTATGATAAATTGTCCGTTGCAATGCGTACCAAGTTTCTTTAGATTTAAATGGAGCGTTCAGTATTTCAGTTGTTTTGTAATGGCGATAACAAGTATGTTGGAATGCAACAGCTAATGTATAGAAAGTGGCTGAGTAAAACCTTCCGTACACTAGACAACATTTACTGACTGATTAGAGGATTATAAAGCGATGCTACGGCAAATGTGGCCAGCCCACTGCCAGAACCGATAACCGTTGGGGTAAACGAGTTCTTGAATAGAGGCCGCGTCTCGGCAAACGTAGTGTAGGACGTCCACAAGCCAGGTGGAGCGATGATTTGCGCAAGGCGGCAGGCAGGATGCGAGAAGCCGAGGATCGAACTAAGTGGCGTGAAATTGGAGACGCATATGTCCAGCAGTGAACTGCGTTAGGCTGATGATGATGATGATGATGAAACAAAGCCAGTGTGTCCACATTATACGGTCCGACTTCTTCTGTATCAATAAAGTCCTGCATCAGCATCAGCCACCTTTAATAGGACCTCTCATTAGCAAGAAGGTATTGACCTACATGTCACATTTCCAAAAAGGGTGTGTATAGACTCTGTTTTAAGTTTTTTTTTAGAGTGTTACTGATACCTACATGATGGATAGGGACGGAAATACGCCATTTTCTTAATCCGACAACACGCAAACTAAAGCTACTAAAACTAAAACATTTTTGTTTAAATAGGCCTTGTAATAGTGCACTTTCGAAGTAAGCAATAGCTATATAAAAATATAGTTAAATTATTATAAGAAACAAGACAAAAGGCGAATATGATATAAAAACAATTAACGAATTACGATTAACGAAAAAAAAGTATATAAGTATTAATATCAGTTATATAGTACCCATACTACAAGCTCAGTTTAGTTTGGTACTAGATGGCGATAACATATTGATTTATTTATTAATACACAAAACATATAAGTTATATATATTTGTAATCACCGTAAAAAATCTTTATTTTGATACCACACTCGATGTATTTGAAAACATTTTTTTAGATTTCTTTTTGTGTTTAAAAATCCTTTATTTTTTTTTATTATTTTAATGTACCCAGTGTCACTTTCACGACTAAGATGAATCTATTAACAGCACTCACATAATAACACGGAATACCGTTTAGGCTCTAGGGCGTGCCAACATATATACACTCGAAAAACATAATCCTCCTTCGTTGGCAGTCGGGTAAAAACCAATATGGTTTCTTTCTGACTTTCAATATTTGATTTTCAGATTTCACTCAAAGCTGCAGAGTCTTTAAGATTACTGATCAAGTAGGTACTACTAAAATGATGGCCTATATCAATAGCATTTTTTAAATATCTTGAAAAACATTTACGAATATTTGCGGTAATCTGGACGAAAAATTAAGAGTACACATTTTTAAAAATTACTTAAAATATAAAGGAACACGCAATTGACGCATATGTATCTAGTATATAATGAATTCTTGACATACTCATTATTTATTACGTATAACAGTAACCATTGTGACCTCAAGAGTCGATCAATATTCTGCAAGAATGTTACGCGTGAGTCACCAAGCGTCAGACACCTGGAGCCCTAGATTCATTGTTAGCTCGGGTATTCTAAAAATGTAAATAGTTTAAAAGAACAACCACGATTTATTTCATTAAGAATGGGTCTTAATAGAATAAATTGTGGTGGTAAAATAAAAAAATGGAATAATGCTTTAAAAAACTATTAAATATTACTTTATCGAATTGAAGTAAAAACAATTATTGTTGTTTTACTAATACAAAGTTTACAATAGTTTTGCGAAACAAATTTTCAATGAGTTCTAAAATTTTATCTGCCATGATTGTAGACTTAACCAAACCTTGAATCTTTTAGTACTTAACACATTGTGTTGTGTCGAGGGCTGTTTTCTTTACAAACAGAGCAATGATTCAGAAGTTTTCCCACGACTTGAACAATATGTCTTCCTTCCTTTTCGAAGCAAAAGATTGGAAAGAGACAGTATATACTAGAAGACAGTTGAATACAAACGCTTCAACCTTGCTTGTAAACTCATTAATCTTCACTTGGAACTTAAACTTCACGTTAGTACTTTAATGCATTATTAGCTTTTGCCGGCTCCGCCCACGTATAGTATTATCGCGGTAAGGAGTAGGTTATGTCCTTTCTCAAGAATCAAAGTATCTCCACGCCAAATTTTATTAAAATCGGTTTAATTATGAAAGCGTAACTGACAGCTACTTTTGAATATATAATATTGGTATGGTAGTATAGATAATCTCTGCCTCTGTGGTTGCAGATGTCCATGAGCGGCGGTAATCGCTTACCATCAGGCGATACGTCTGTTCGTTTGCCCGCGATTCCATAAAAAAATAATATTTTTTTTAAAGACAACTATCGTCACCATTGTGAATATTTGAAATATGCTAACATTCAAACCATAGACACGAGAAGCAAGTCATAGTCGGAAATTCTGTTTATAGGTCAACATTCTCATAATACACAGTCCAGTCAATTGACTGCTAATGTTAAAGTACTTATCGCTATTGTTGTTACTTTAAAATTATATGGTTAGATTACCTAGGAACTTAGATCTTTGAAGCAATTTGACCTTAATTTTAAAGTCTAAGTATTTACCTGAATGTCGCACGCACAAACAAATATTTGTATCTAATCTTGTTAGCAGCGTCGATCTCGTTGAAGTTATTTTGGCTATCCGCCTGGAGTAGTAGGTATGTTTTCCAAAAAAAAACCTATGTCCATTTTTCAACCCCCAAATAACGTGGCCGGAAAACTTTGAGAATATAACACAAGCATAAATTTTGTACTTTTTACTCGACTGCGTTATTATGTGAGCGGTGTCAATAAATTCGTCTTAGTCGTGAGAGTGACACTGGATACATCAAAATTAATAATAATAATTCTTCATTCTAAAAAAACAACAAAATAAAAAAACACACGCAGTCAGGTTTTATTTTAAATAATTCGTTACTTGTTTTAGAATTGAATTTACTCCTTGGAAAACGATTTTAATATTCAGCGAAATGAAATTTTAAGGAGAGTAAAACAGAGTGTTTGCTGAAAGTGAGGCATTACGCTGCAGTGTTTTGTTTAGTCGTCTAAAAAACTATTAAAACAAACACTGCCAGTAGAGTCACGCTGATTTCAGCACGAACGATCTTCTGGATGAGG
This sequence comes from Hyphantria cunea, assembly GCA_003709505.1. Lineage (NCBI taxonomy): Eukaryota > Metazoa > Arthropoda > Insecta > Lepidoptera > Erebidae > Hyphantria > Hyphantria cunea. The sequence goes on along the minus strand of PKRV01001811.1, from coordinate 1,218,346 downwards.
GTAGTACCGCCCCGGTCAAGCCGAACCGGGGCGGTACTACCCTCATACAGAAGATCAACGAAACACGACAGCACGAAGCTGTCGTGTTTCGTTAGTGAGTGCGAGACCGGAGGCTCAATGATGCAGAAACATATTAGGCCGCCTAGTGTGAGTCATCATGCTGCATTGTTTGTATTCGCAATGAGTATGGTGACAGCTTATGCTTTCTATCAGGCAGAGTAGTCATTTTCGCAGGGACATACATAATAAAGTAAAACATTATTAGGGATATGTATGTAGCAGTGTAGCTTACACAGTGAGCCATGGATAAAGGTACTTTAGTGTATATATAGTTGTGTTGATAGCACTTATGTTGCCATTCGTTGAGAAAAACTTACTTCAGCCATTCTATATTAAGTAATCAACTTTTACATTTGCCTATATCATTTTTTTTTTATATGACTGCCCTGCCTGATGTAAAGCATGAGCAGAATCCAAGAGTGGTGGTCACCATCCTCAATGCGAAAAAGAACAATGCAGCATGGTGACCCACACTATGGCGGCCTGGGGGGAAGGGGGATGGTGAGGGGGATAGGGGGCGTTGGATTGGGGTATGGGCCTCCGGTATCCTCACTCACTCGATGAAACACAGCGTAAGCGCTGTTTCACACCGGTTTTCTGTGAGGCCGTGGTATCACTCCGGTCGAGCCGGCCCATTCATGCCGAAGCGTGGCTCTCCCATATGCTTGTAGCATTATAGTTTTTAAATTATCTGCCTCAGAATATTGAAAGACCCTAGCAAACCTTGGCGGCCTATAATAGCTGTGGAAGTCTATCGACTTACATGATGAAAATAGATAACATGGTGTACATGAAATGTACATTTTCTTCCTAAACGTTTAATTATTTTGTTAACAAATGAAGACTTCTCCCTTGCCTTGGGTGTAATACAACATATATTAAAACTGCACCCACAACTATTAATTTATTATTATTTATTTCCTAGCAATACACAGAAGTACAGGGACCGACGAAAGTTGTTCGTATAATATTACTATAGCAAGTACAATAACATACAGATAGCATGTGTTTTAAAAATGAGATTGCATAAATAGGTACTTTGGTCACGTAACGCAAGTATCGAACTACGGTAATCACATATTCCATACAGCGCTACTGTTCTTGTGACTGATTGGCTGTTCGTTTCCCTTTATTTTCTTTTACAAAAAGCCAACCCTTTAGGGATAAATACTATTTCGTCGTAGTTGCGAGCAACTGTACAAACATTTATTTAACTCAAACGAACACAAAGAACACCCAGATTTGGAACCACAATTTTTGGGTCACACAAAATGTTCTCTTACGTCGATCGAACGCACAACACTGGAAAGCGAAGTAACAAGGTAATCGCTCAAACCACTATTGCACCTTACATTGAAAGTCTTGTGGCAACTAATCGCTCATAGCACTTCTAGTTTCTCCTGTTGTTTTAAAATGTCCTCAATTTAAGTTGTTTTACTCGTTAACTGTACTTACCATCCTTCAACACAATACGCATAACCTTAACCCAATGGTATGTACAGGTGGGTGCATACACTCACGTAACTACGATATATTCACAGTACGTCGGTGAATCATCGAGGCATCTTTTGTTTCAACTCCTACTTATCAACTACTAGCTTTTGTACTGGGCTCTGCTTATGCGTATGTCGGTTCGAAATATTTCCTAAATTACACTATCTCTATACCAAATTTCATTAAAATCAAGGGTTTAGAAGTGAAACAAACAAACTCACATTTACATTTATAAAGATTAAAGGTACAAATAGCGGTGTGTTCGTTTCTTCAAGTTTTGATAAGACGCATTTAAGAGTTACAAAACTGTTTTTACTTGTCCAAAGTAATAAATAACGCGTCTCAGCTTACTAGTTATTCAAGTTAAACGTAAGCAGACACGCGTAATACTTTATGATTTTTTACCAAATTGCAAAAACGGAACCGTTATAGTTTTTTGACATGAAAACATAACTTGTCTCCCCNGCTTACCCTCGGTGATTGTTTCTAATCACCGAGTGCAACTGGGCTATGAGCGCCTCGATACTTGTCTCCCCTGAACCAACTAAAAATCGTGCATCGTCTTCGGTACCAGTGACTAAGGAATCAGGTGTAACCTAGAAAGGGGTTCATCAGGTTACCAGATCCCGACAGAACCTGGGCCATCTACGGTAGGTACGAGACATGGGAATAGAATTAGAGATAATTGTGTGGCTAACATGGAAGTGGGAGAGCCACGCTTCGGCATGCAAGGGCAGGCTTGACCATAGTGATACCATAGCCTCACAGAAAACCGGCGTGAAACAGCGCTTGCGCTGTGTTTCACCGAGTGGGTGAGGATAGCGGAGGCCCATAACCCAACCCCTCCCCATCCCCCAAAGGCCGGCAACGCACTTGTGACGCCTATGGTGTTGTGGGTGTCCATGGGGGGCGGTAATCGCTTGCCATCAGGTGAAACGTCTGCTCGTTTGCCCCCTATTCCATAAAAAAAACCCCACTAGTGAAGTCTGGTTAAGTAATCGTGGGAAGGGAATAGGACAGCGTAAATTTGCTTTAACTGTTGCCTTAAGGTCCAAGGGTATGTTTATAGTGATTAGATCAAGACCTATGTCCAGCAATAGAATATCAAAGGTAGGTTGATGAAGATGAAGGGTTTTTGAAGTAAGAAATAAAATGCAGCGATAACTACTACACATATGAATATATTTTTTAATCGTGAAATACATACATAAAGTAGAACAGATCCAGTTATCAAATACAGATCATTATAACATCATAAGTACAGGCCTCGTGTGCTGAATAGACGTTGAAATGTTCGACAAACTGTTACAAGTAAATACTGATTCCATTTCTTTATATTTCTTAGCATATTTGGTTAATAAATGTTCTATATAAGAGTAAATATGTATAAATATATCTTCAGCGTGGTATATTTTATAGTATAAAGGTTTGAGCTGCATTCGTCTGTCGAACATTTCAAAATAGAATTTGAAAGAATTAACTAGGAGTACATATAATGTTGTCTACATTAAATATTACAAGCAGTAAGGCGAGGGTTGTACATAATTCATACTCGTCACATATTTATTATCTATTTATATTATTTCATGCAAAAGCTAGTATGCAATTACACGATCCATATAGGTATTATTTAAAAACATTTAAGATTTTTAACTATACCAATTTAAAACAGAAAATATTCAATATAATTTTTTGAACAATTAAATGACATAATGTTTAATCATCAAAACAATCAGATCTCAATATCAAAACACAAATAAACTCCTAAAATATAATGGTCAATGGTCCACTGATAACATTTTAAAAAAAATTAAACGAAACAATATATTTTAGTGGACCGCACACACAGTTGTTAACAACATATCACTTTTTCCTTCTTATCTTCCACATTCCCTTTAAATTATCACTATGAGATGGATAAGTACAACAATTTGGTCTAATTCTAGGCATTTCGGTTCAGCAAGAGATTGCTCAACGCCTATGCGACACTAGAGGTCGTTATAGTGACGTCTTATTAAGCTCACATGCTACGTTATCATTTGACACACTTCTGCGCGGCAAAAAATATCTTTATATCATTAAATATCGAATTATAAAACAACTTTTGTTTTAAAAAAAGTAATATTTGTTTGAGTAATTTTATAACTCGATAGGGATAGGTTTCTAGTGCGAACTTTCAAATACAAAAACTGTCAAAAATTGGTTATCGCAACAGTTCTTAAATTTGTTAGAAAAAATATTTGTTTTTAAAATATATTGATATTGTTCGGTATTTAAAAAACGAGTCGGTATAGCAGTATCAAATATTTTAACTAAAAATGTTTGCCGTGATAAACTTATAAAAAAACAAGGTTGTGTACCACAGTTTTTGTATTTGAATATGTAGGAATTCGAACTAGTGTTTTTATGAATGTTAATATGTTACAATAATTCCCTATTACATATAAATTGATATTTTTTTTACAAAATGCCAAACCGAATTCAGTTGTCTCACAGCCTTATTGAGTCTTGGTAATTTTCATATAAATTGCTATTTGAACTCTGTCCTTTATTAACTAACATAGGAATGTAGGTGATGTCAAATGTTTAAAGCTTAGAAATTACATAATCCATGTTATTAGTCCCTACCCTACGCCCCTCTACTGGTTTCGAATGTAACTATTACTAATATCTGTATTGATGTTATAGTTCAGATTTTTGTTGATGAGGAATGTAAGCATATCTATCTATATTTCATATTAGTTTGAAAGTATTATCGACATTACCGCTGTAAGAACACCTATGCTGATTGTACAAGTACACAAAGAATCTGAACTTATTAAATTATTTACATCAATAAGATACTCCTGAGGATTGAACGAGGGTCGTAAATTAAAGGTTTAGTAATTCGCCTCAGAGTAGGCTCAAAATGTTGCTACTTTTGCCATACAATTACAAAAAAAGTAATAGCTGTTCACTACGTTTTTATGAGGGGCACTGGAAATGAAATATTTGGTAAATAAAATTTATGAAAGAGGACAGAGTCATAGTATATTATATCGTTAACAAAAAATGAGTGATGTTCAGTTATTGTTCTAACACCAAACGGGTGTAACATTCATATCACAATTAAAAAATAATCAATTTTTTATACTTGTGTTGTTATATAGTTCTTAATATTACTTTGTTTTAATATTTATAATGTTGTTATTATGATCTTAGCCTCTTCTATTCATTTCTCAGTCTCTGGGAATGTAAGTTGGTAAGTCTCTTCGTTGCCTTACAAAATATATTATGTTCATTCGCGATCGAACTTTTTTATAAAATGTCATAAAAAATATTTTAAGCAAATCATTTAACTTTTTTTCGATATAGTATTATCGTGACCTAAGTTAAACGAGTACTTATTACTAAATTCTATTTGAAGCAATTATTCTATTGGCCTTTTTTATATTGGCCCTATATTATTTCATTGAGACGTGTCTTACTGCGTAGGTGGCACCGGCGCCAAATTGACCAAATTAATATATTTAGTGGTAAAATCTTATAACAGCAGTACAAGAAGTATATACTTTGTAAATATAAGGAGCTATGGCGACCAGGTGAATAATAAATGACAAAGTAATAAATTGAAAGACTGGATATATTCAAAGTAAGAAAAAAAGGTGATTAAAATGTTGATGGCTTCTACGCATAGTATTTTTTTATGGAATAAGGGGCAAACGAGCAGACATACCACCTGGTGGTTAGCGATTACCGCCGCCCTTGGGCACCCGCAACACCAGAGGCATCATAAGGGCGTTGCCGGCCTTTGGGGGATGGGGGAAGGGATTGGGGTATGGATCTCCGGTATCGTACTCACTCGGTGAAACACAGCGCAGGTGCTTTTTCACACTGTTTTTCTGTGAGGCCGTGGTCTCACTCCGGTCGAGCCGAAAGCCTGAGACAAATTCAACAAATAATAGGTTTTTTTTATTGCAAGAACGTTAAGACCTTTATAGATCACAATATTAAAATGGACACAGGACAAAGACTTTAAAAAAACAAGTAGTACTAGAAAGTTATAGGATATCTATTTATGAGATGCGATCTTGTAAAATATGAATTTAGCATATGACTGAATATACTTTGGATCCATCATATTTTCAGCGATTTATAAAGAAATATTTTATAATAATTTCAAGTTCTGTTCACGTATTATTAAATAAATATTAATGCTGTCTGTCAAATCGTTCTGTCCCCCTGGACTGTTAGATTGTCCCGTGGGCGTACAACATTTCTCTATGCCAAAACATAGGGAATAAAGAGTCCCATATTCGTAATAAATATTTTTATAACGTCTCAATGAAATAAAACTTTTTAACTAACATTAATATAATTAATAATGTAAGATAAAAATGTTTTTTTTTGAAATTTAATAGTTTTGACCAGGTAGAAGGCATAAAAGTTGTCTTTTTTAAATCACATTTATTGTGCGTGACTTGGAATACACAAATGTTTATTTTAACCGATTTTAAAAGAATTAAATATGTTCATAGTTTTTCACTATTCGTCAATCGATTATAGAAGCCGGACATTGTAACATGCGTTTAATAAAACATATACACATTTTAAGACAGTTACTTAGAAGATATTTAACCATTATAAGTTGACTTATTGATACTTGAATGTATAAAATAAATCAATCGGTTGGAAATTGGTATTTATTTACACGTTTATTTGTATTGTAAATTTATTAAAGTTCCGTCAGCCGCCATCCCGAGTCACTAGTTAACAAACCATCTCAGTCTATTCTTTCAAATGCATTGAATATGTCTTGGGGACGGACTATTTATGCGGTTCGATTTGATAGTGATATATATAACAATTATCTAACATGTCTTAACGTTTTGTTATATCGATTTATTATTATTCGAATTCTTTTATCGTTCGTCGCATCGTCATTCTTAATTGTAAAACACAACACATCATTGTCACAAATAACTATAGTTTTTTTTTTATACGAAAGTTTTATTCTTATTAAAAAATGTGTATTCAAATTTCGTCTTAAGTAAATTCTAGCTGCATTGTTAGCGTCTGATTATATTTTCTAATAAAATATTCGTTTGTTTAACGTTTTCATTCGTTTACATTTTCACAATAGCAGTGTGGCACTATGTATAATAAACTGTATTATATACAGTATCGCGATCGATCGCTTAAAGCTCTAACTTGATATAAATTATGTATTTGTAATACTTTGTTATCATTTTTGTGCAATGTTCTTCTATCCCGTTTATATTTTGGCTTTTGCAGTTCTATATTTACAATTTTACACGGGTCTTGACTAGATAGATGTTCACACTTTATTTGGATTTTATTCCTTCACACCAAAAGTATACGACTTACAGTTACTGTTTTTATAAAAGCAGTCGCAAAACTGTTCGTATTTGTGCGATGTATTTGCGATTTATTACATTTGGCGTGGAGACCGTTCAAAACTGTAATCCAACCTGCACAATACATTTATAATACTTTCTGATTAATTAATCTCGTATTGTCTTTAATCACAAACAAAGGAGTGAGCAAGTCTAATTATATATATTTAATTAACGAAGAACATATTTGGAATTGCGAAAACTGCATTTTCATTTAATACTAGTCCGTCAGGCGCTACAGTTTTGGACGTGTTGAGGTTAAAAATAATGTGTCTAACATTGCAATTATTACAACTACATGATAAATTCGCGATTTTCATAGATGTTGCCTGTAAACATATCATTCGGCCTTTCTCTATGTTATTTATACGTCATTACAGAACTATGTCTAAAAGAAACAAAGTAAAAAATCTATATCCAAAAAACCAATCATACAATGTTCATTTTGGGCAAGGTGGGGATGTAGGTTGGTTTACAATAGCCTCATTTATATTTACTTTCTTTTGAGATCTCATCATTGAATGGCCAGTACCATTGTTCTACGAACCACAATTATGCACACAATACTGTACTAATTGGATCGATGGGAGTTGTACAATATACGATGTACATAATTAGCCTTCGTAGGTTATGGTCGTGCTGTTTATCAGGCCATGTTACCCAGGCCATGTTATATTATTTATTGTATGAAATGTCCACGTAAAACGGACTAATGTAAACGTACCGTCAAATTTTAAGTAAATATCTTACAAATATAAATACAATATTGTTGATTACAATTTTGGTATAAACTTCGTTTGCTATCATGAGTTATTCTTATATGTATACGAATTTCTTAATTGTTTTAGAGAAAATTTTTAATACTTATTAGAGATAAATCTACATTTAGGGCTATATACATGCGTGTGGGGATATAAAACATCTAAATATATTCTGCGATTGTGATTATACGCAAAAATCATAACTGTATATATATTTATAAAGATTTTTTATTAAGGAACTTCATTTTAATCTTTTTGAAAGAAAAGATACTGCATCGTATTCAGCTCTTTACTAGGTGGTGTTAAAGACGTGTTTAAGTGTAAGGTGTAACGCCAGGCTAAAAAATTATATCATACATTAAGCTAGTCTCCTGGAAGTTTAATGTATGATATAATTTTTTTACGTAATAAGCAATTTTAATAATAAAATAGGATTTCAAGAAGAGAGAAGAAGCAAACAGAGTTAAATTAATGTCATAACTACAGTCTTATAAAATCAGATCACTTGAATTGACATGCAAAAGTATGAATATCAATTTTTAATGGTCACTAACTAACTAATAAAAAAACGAACTAGATGCTAGATTGTCCCCTGGATTGCTAATTGTTAGGTTGTCTCTTGGACGAACAGCGGTGGGAGCGATAATGTATCGATACAGATACCGACATACAAACAAACCCGCATTGCGTGGAGCCTTAGCCTCGCAGGACCCTCCTTCTTTTATAAGTCCAGGACATATTTTTACCTTTAATTGACCATTATTGTCAACAGACGACGTTTTGATTAGATTGTCTGGTTTTCCTCTGGACGTACAGTGGTGGAGCGAAGGTGTGTCAATGGTTACATACAAACAAATCCATATGGCGTGCAGCCTTAGTTAGCCTCTTAGAACCTTCTCTCCCCTGTTCCACTATACGTCCAGAACACATCTTTTTTCCTATAATAGACTATTTTCATTAGAAAACCCAGGGGATAATTTGTATTACAAACTTTTTGTGTGAGGCAAAAAGTTTAGTAAGAGTTTATGATCTATTCGAAAATTATTATAAAAAAAATAGTGATTGACTATGAGCACAAATCAGTATAAAGTTATTACATCATATACTGTCTTAATTATATAGACAGTACCTAAGCCCTATTTGCTACCTTCTTTCACAGCAGTAAAGGACTGAATACGACTGCCATTTTGATCGCTTGCATTCGTAAACAGATCATAGGTAGGCGATCATTTAGATTCATATAAAGTCTTAAAATAAATATCTATCCAAGATGCAAGTCGAATCAGTTAGGCCTTAGATTTGAAGATTTATAGAGATTTTTATTTTTGATTCATTACACGTATACAGTGAAAAACAATTTTATACCTACAACTACAGAAATAGTTTTAAACAATAATATACTCTAGAAAAAAACCCATACCAATATAATCTAACGGTTTTATATCACGAGGGTTGTTTCATTCATTAAGTCGATTAGTAGCTACCCTCATAAATGTGAATATAAAACCTAATGCTGAAAATCAATTGCAGTAATAAGTATAAAGAACTGATATTTATTTTATAATACACAATTATATAGATGCGTCTACATAAATATCACTACAATTAATTTTTTATACAGGTCGTATAATATTGTTGGGTTAATCTGAATTGGATTTACTTAGCATTGGATGTATTTAATAATCTATCTTCAGAATAAAATCGTGTTTGTGAGTGGAACTTATATATTTTAAAGGTATATACAGGTTTGTTGCTGCAACGGAATTATATACTAAACCAAAATCCGATGTTTAACCCTTGAAAAAAAGAACCTGTCGGTAAATAATAAGGTAGATATTCCCCAAAAACATACAGTAAGTGCAGAAACGAAAAGTGTAATATCGTTAAAAATATATAAATAGTAGTTTAAATGTTATGTATACGCAAGTCTGTCTTAGCATTGTTAATTTGAATATTAAAAGTGCCTTTTTACAGTAGCCCAATGCCTTTTTATGGTAGATTTACAATAAATGTTTATATATTCGAGATTCTAGAATTTTTATTGCACTCGTCATAGCACTTAACATATAAACAAGATTTACTAGCGAATCTTTCGACCGATACTTTTCTTCTTTATTTAAACAAACATATTACACACTATTTTGTAAATAAAAAAGAAAGAAAATGACGTAATAAATATACCAGAAGCTGCGAATGCATTCCTTATTATCTTATACAAGAAGATTTCAAGACATGTTAACTATTAACAAAATCAATAATGATGATGATGTGAGCTGATTTTGGCAACGGCGGGCAGTCTCAACGGAGACCAGCCAACTACTATTAAAGTGCACAAGCGTGTGCTCAAACACAGGTGCACTCTCTGTTCCAACATTCTTTTAATCCGATGGGACGTAAATCCGACACGACCGAATCCGACGACGACACGACGAAGATTGAAAATCATTAATAACAGATGCTAATAGACAGACTTTATGAATAATAAAAAATAAACACTGTAATACAATTCGTGGTAAATATTTGCTATTTTAAAACCTTTTACATAATTAACGTTCATATATATAAGAAGTAATCTAATACAGACTAACCCGTTTCTCCTCTCGCGTTGTGTCAATGTTCCAATAGCATTTTGGTATGTTATTGAAATGTAATACTTTCCAGATATGATCAATCTTCTGTCTTCTTTCACTGTTCAATACAACCTGTATAGAAAGAAATAAAAAACAAAAATAATAATAAACTAAAACACAAATAAAATTGCTTTTTAGCTATTTTTTTTTTTTTGATTAAAGCAGTCATATTTGAGATACATTTTTTGCCAACATCCTCTAAAAAGTATTTAAATACAGATTTCTGCAAGCAATGGATACACACTGAAATTATTTTTTATGTATGTTCTAAAAATAAAATTGTCTATTTAGCTATTTGTCAACTTTAAACTTTCTAATGAATGAAAGAACCACGAATTGAATAAATGAATGAAGGAATAGGCTATTTAGTTACAGAGTTTACAATTTATTAAAGATAGTTGAGATGATACTGACAAACAATAAAGTCAAGGAATAACTATTATACATAATCAACTTAATTTTTCTGTCGTTTTAACGAAGACTTCATGCTACAACCTCCCATATTTTAAACACGTTGTTTTTTAAATATCAGAACTATTCGCCTACATTTTTATACTTAAAAATGTCAAAATTTCAATACAGTGTCGGAACAAAAGTTTGATAATTACTGGATTTTCAGTTACTTTCATTCATAATCGTTTACTTGCATGTAAACGTTCTTTTCTATTCCATTCCAAATACAGCAAGAGAGAAAGTTACAGGATAACAAGTATACATTTATTTTGAGAGGTAAGCCAGTAACTGATACGGAGACCAGATGCAGACTATACACACCAAACACGATTAGTCGATAGGCATAATAGGGTAAATGACGTAAAATTAGTGTATGTAAAATATACTAAATACAAACTTGTGACGTCACTATTTAAAACTTTTCAATTGAGTAATATATTTTAATGTTTATTCAATTAAAATTTGTAATAGAAATGAAAAGCTGTAATAATTATATTTTCCGAGATGTTTTGTTATATTCGTTTTAAGGAAGGAGACAGGTATTTATTTACTATATAGTCAACCACCCTATTAATGCTACACTTACGTTACGCCGAGGGGCTGTCTGGCCTCGCTGAGCAGGTAGTCGGCTCGCTGGGCGGGAGAAGCCCGCGCGCGCAGCCCACGGTGCAGCGAACCCCATGATATCGGCTGCCAGTTGAACTCTGTGTATTCATTCACCTCCTGGAACAATACATAGGAAGATGATGAATTCCTAGCTGATTATAGCAACGGCGGCCAGTCTTAACAGATACCAGCCAACTACACAGGAGATATTATAGTGCACAAACACAGCTGGTGCACTCTCTGTTCCCTCATTCACGAAATCCGATGAGGATGCTATCCGACACAACCGGGAATATATCAGGGACACCACGTGGTCTCTAGGATTCTTTATAGAAGAATTATTATAGAGTCACTCAGTAGTGGTGTCTAGATTGATGTTTATGTAAAAAACTGATATTGTTATTTCGTTTAGTCACTCAACTCTTCATCATATTAGCTGCTAGTCAGATCAGATCCATATACTAGCTCACTGCGGAACTGACAAATTGACCCTACCAGTACACATACATACATCTATACAGATAGTGTCCAGTTTAGTAGATTGGTTTGCCACCATGACCCCCTTTTTTTTTAACATGTGGAAACCCCCTCGTGCTTTCACCCCACCGGGGTTTGCGGCGGGGCGGTGTGTCGGAATCGAACCGACTAAAACCACACGGTGTGCCACTCTACGCCTGAGACGCTTTCTTACGCCATCCGGAGCCACCATGACCCTAACGGAATCCTACTCATTCTCAGCTCGCTCTCAAACTATCCTTACTAGTACGTAATACTCACATCTATACAGACGGTGTCCAGTTTAGTAGGCCGGTCGGCCACCATGACCCTGACGGCACCTTCCTCGCTCATCTGCAGCTCACTGTCAAATTGTCCCTGCTTGTTGTATATCGATGATATCTCCAGCTGAGTCAGTGTTTTTCGCAGGCGGACGAAGCCTAGCAGGTCATAATGCCACATCCAGTAACCTAAAAATATAACGATTTTAAATATAAGACTATCAAATACTGTGATCTCAAATTAATAATTACTTATTCATTCGTTTAAATGAATTAAAATAGTAAATTAAATATGTAATGACCTCTATAACATGTATTATTCATAAAATTTATTATTAAATTAAGGTTACCATGGAAGAGCCACGGCCCCCACGGACCTCGGCCTCACAGAAAACCGGTGTGAAACAGCGCTTGCCCTATGTTTCACCAAGTGAGTGAGGATACCGGTGGCCCATACCCAATCCCTTTCTCCATCCCACAAAGGCCAGCCTATGTAACGCCTTTGGTGTTGCGAGTGTCCACGGACGGCGGTAATCGCTTACCATCAGGCCATACGTCTGCTCATTTTCTCTCAATTACATAAAAAGGTAGAGGTAAATAAGGTAATATATTTTATACGTTTTTAAATAATTTTAAAAGTAAGATTTTTTAATAAGAAATTGTAGGGGTTTTCACAAATGACGCAGGTCGACATATACGAACATTTATATGTCATTTCTACACTTTTTGTTTATAGTTACGTAAATTATGGATAAGTATTACGCAATTGAGACGATGTAAAAGTGTAATTAAACTATCAACTTACCATGAATAGCCAATCTTCTCAAATGTGTGCATTGCCAGCAAAGTAACACAAATGGGTTCACATGTGCAAAGTGGTCGGGCTGCAACAAACATTAATAAAATTAAGTAAATGAACAAAAAAACATCGTTGCAAAATACGAAACCGACTTAGTATATCATTTGATACTGAAGTGATGTGGTGTGCTGTGTCTTGTGTTTTGCATCATTGGTTGAAAATATAATTAGAATTAAAAATTATAGGGTACCTCTTTTTTTTTCTTAAAGACAACGCTCGCATTAGGAATATCCACCCTGTGTCCCGGGGGACTTTACAAACATACATGAAAGGGACACAAAGAACACTCAGACTCTGGACAATAATTGATGGATCACACAAAGTATTCTCCCGTTTGGGATTTAAACCTATGGCACTTTGCGACGTTGAAAGCGGCGAGGCGATCGCTTAAATCACCAGCGCAGTCAACATCAATTATTATGTTGTGTGAAAAAAGTGTTGAAAACATTTTTAAAATTTATGGGTACGTGTGGTTTTTATTATATGAAAGTTATAATTTGAATTCAGCAAGGATTTTAAATGTATGGTTTATAGACATAAGTACAGATTTTAGTACAATAAAACTTAAACGAGCCTTTTAGTCAAATTGGGGATCATTTTGAAGTCCCATCGAGAAATGGCAAAAATTACTCTGTGACTAATCATAGTGAAAGGGTTAAAAATCAAAGACAGAGTCAGGAACGCAGACGTGAGAACAAGAACAAAACTCACAGACATTCTTACCAGGATAGACGTCCAAAAATGGAGATGGGCTGGACATATGCTATGCCACCCCATTAACAAATGGAGCAAGCAAGTTACCCTTTGGCAACCAAGAGACGGCAAGAGGGGTAGAGGTCGTCAAGTCAGGAGATGGGAAGACGACTTGAAGCAGACAGCGGGACCATTCTGGTTGAGAGTAGCAAGGGACAGAATCCACTGAAAGGAATTGGAGGAGGCCTATGCCAAAAGGCACACCGAACTTAGGGACCTCTTATAACCCTAAGTTTAGGAATAAAAGGCTATTATTATTATTATTATTATTATTATAATCATAGTGAAATAAACGATAGCTTGAGTTTTAAGTATTAAGAGATCCTGACTAAGTCAAAGCAACAAATAATGTGCCTGCCTCGGTGGTGCCTCAGGCACAGTAGTCGCAAACGCTACTACTGTATCTGAGGTTTGATATCGGGTTTGATTTTCGGGTCGAACCAATTGTGTGTGATCTGCAAATATTTGTTTCTATATATGTATTTATATCGGCTGTCTAGTACCCATATTACAAGCTCTGCTTAGTTTAGGACTAGATGGCGTTGTGTGTCTGGTGTCTAAAATATTTATTTATTTATATTACCTGCATTTGTCGCATTGGTCTGACGATGCGATGATAAGGGTCGTTGGACTCGTAAGGGCTGTCAGCCCACACCACTTCTCGGAGTGACTCCTGATACAATCTTGACACGTGCGACAGTAGAGGGGTGTATAACTGGAATGAAATAAATAACATATTACTGAAACAATTAATAATTAAACAAATATTAAAATATATTAAATATATCGTCCTACGGTACAGAAATTTCATCCCCATTATCTAGATGGATGGCAGTTATAACTGTGCGCTTTTCAAGGAAATTTCTGCCTTGCACAACAAAACAAGAATGAACTGTCGCCTGCGGTACTCCCGGACTAGTATGACCTTCAAACCTATAAGAAAAAAATTGAGATGGAAATAACATATAAGGAGTTATGGCGACTTCCACAAACGGCGCAACAAAAAAATACAACAGCGCATCCATCGAAGTCCAACATCAACCTTTAGGCAGTGGTGGCAGGCATCATCACCTGATTACAGGAACCTCCGTTTGTCTTGTAGAAACACCACAGAAATAATGACAGTAAAAAATCCTAGATGTACGATGCCGTTCACGGAAATGATTCTTGTACTTTCACTAGGTAAAGCATTTACAGCGTCTGAAATTAATTATCTGAAGTGATAGTACGTTATCGGTTATAAGTACTCATACTACATGCATAACAATAATAAGACTTGATTACTCGCAGACGTGCTTTATACAATAAAGCTTGTTTTTAAACTTAGCATCCCCTTGATCCTTACGCCTTAATGGTCTTATAGACATGAGCTTAGCGATCCTTTGAGCCCAGCCTTATTATCACGTGACAAACGCTCAGCCAGGGTATTTTTATCTACTTATATCAGTCGGAAGTGATAGTGCCTGTTAATCCAAGCAAATAAGTTTGTTTGGCTGTTCGTTTTAACTTTTGTTAGGCCTCGTGCACACGACATGCCTCGACCTCGTACATGCCGGCGGCTTTAGGTGCGGATGCACCGCAAGCATCATTTCATCATACCATACATTATATTACCTAGTAGCTATCAATGTCATACTTACAGATTTACAAAACATGACTTTCAAAGATATCAGGTTGAGCTCTTCGACCAGAATATTGTCCATAATGTCGTTGAACCTCCTATATGGCACTGCGATCTGTAATTAAACACATTCGTTGTCACATGAGATGTAACCCTATGTTTTTATATTAGAGTTCACAATTGTATAGCAACTATAATTTTTTATATATATTTATCTAACACACAGCCTACTAATATCACGGTTCCGTTCAAACTAGGCAGATCCTTTGCTATAACAGCACAGAAAAGAGTTCGTGGCTTTAAAACCCACAAACTCTGCTCAGTTAATATCCCCAGTCAACCAGTCAGCCATACATTACATTTAGTAATAGATTTTTTTNTTTTTTTTAAAGACAACTCCCGGTATTTGGAATAAATCTTGTGTGGAACAATTTGTGGATCACACGAGCGTTGTCCCATTTGGGAACCCAACCCACACAGCGCTCGGCTTAGTAGAAAGCGGCAAGGTAGCCGTTTAAACCACTACGTCATACGTGCAGTAAACTACAGCCAGGTTTTCTTTAACATTTTTTAACTGGCCTTTTTAGTTTTAAATGTTAAAAAGATGCAGAAGTATCTCAAAGGGCTGCCATAGTGTGGGTCACCATATTTCATTGTCTGCATTCGAATTTGTAGGCACATAGGAATAAAAAATGGTTGTCTGTAAAGTCGGTTTACGGACGATAATTTTGCGTGATCATACGAAAAAAATAATGAAAAATAAGCGTTACAAGCCGAACGCTTACGACGATCGTGCCTCTTTATCGCTTGTAACGCGCTCTCGCTTGCACGCTCGGCTCAGGCTAAACGTGGCAATGCTATTTCGCGCAGCCGGCGTTCATCGATTTGTAATAAATTTTCAAGTCAAAAAGAAGAACTAAAAAATTTTGGTATTATAAAAACCATGTGTATAAAGTACTTACAATGTTAATAATGACTTGCAGCGGTTCAACATACATGGTCTGCACGAGGCCCCAGTCGATCTGCGGCCAGGGGACCCGCTTGTTCGTTATATTCAGTGTTAGGTAGCGCAGCTGACGTAAGGCTCCCAATGTACGTAAACTGGACGTGTTTACTTGGGAGTAGTCTACTATTATGTGCTGTGAACCAAAACATATATGTTAAGATACTTATGCATTATGGGTAATGCTCGTATCAGGATATTCAAACAAAGATTAAACTAAACTTTTATCCGTTTGTATCTTCCAACTCTTGACAAGCCGATCAATTGAAATTCAATACTTGCATTCCCTTAACAACAATAGCTATCATATAATGATATGATTAATAAGTGGTATATCCATATTTTTGTAATGGAATTTTACTGGAGTACCTAAGATAGTATAGTTAACATCACGCTTAGGACAAAAGGAGCCGAGTATGATTAAAAGAGACGCAGACGAAGGTGCGCGTGTCATCTCGTAATTTATGTCGCGGAGAGTTCTCATACTTTTATAAGAAGGAAACATCAAGAACACTCAGAAAAAACAATTTATGGATCACATAATGTGTGGAGATTGATCTCACAACATATGGCGCAATAGCA
Organism: Hyphantria cunea; assembly: GCA_003709505.1. Taxonomy (NCBI): domain Eukaryota; kingdom Metazoa; phylum Arthropoda; class Insecta; order Lepidoptera; family Erebidae; genus Hyphantria; species Hyphantria cunea. The sequence continues at coordinate 1,201,352 of PKRV01001811.1, read as the reverse complement.
ACCGGCTAGATGAGCGCTTAAACCACTACGCGTTTTGTGCTTCAAAGAAAGTATAGTATATTGAAGTGAAACATCTTTAGGCGCATGAGGGTAAAATTTTTACAAATGCAACGTCACGCAAGTATGCAACGGAAGTGTCGAAAAAGAGAGAGAGAGCGATCGAGACCGATTGAGAGAGAGTAAGACAGGGCGAACGTAGCATGAAGCAACTAGCGATGGAGTGAGAGTAGGGATGCTTTAGTCACAACAATACCTATAGAAATCGCGTCGAATAGTGTAAATATTGAAGAAATAAATTAAAAAAACTAAATTTATAATTTATATTAATTTCCAACACTTTTAATATTTTAATGACAATTAAATTCCTAACATATCTTCCTTTTTCCCTTCCTTTAAGTCTCGGAAATCTAAAGTTTTAGATTTGTATAAATATAGACAAGACTGATATGTTAGTTCGCCAAAGAAGTTTCACTTCTGACATGTGTACTTTGTACGCACGCACTTTTTTTTATGAATATTAATATAATTAACTAAACAGTATATGTAATTTCTTAAAATTATATGTCCCTATATTTTAATATAAATAAAAGAAATTTCTAATTACATACCATAATTAATTAAATTATAATAATTAGCCAACAAAATTAGTTTATATTTAAATTATATTTATGTTAATTAATTTTAAAAGTTTGAAAGTGCAATGCCGCAATGCTTCCTTAATCGACTACTTTTTTGCCAATTTTTTTTACATTATATAATTATTTTGGTAAGTTTGATATTGTCTGAAATTTCATAATATTATAAACTAAGACAGATATTTGTATTACCGATGAGATTAATTTTCTGAACTTAGACTAAAAAACGCGGACGGAGCCGCAGACAAAAGCTAGTGGGAAAGAATAGCACTAACCCTCAATGTGGAAGAGAAATCGTGGATGTCCATGTTGACAGCTGATATGATGCTGTGATGGCTAAACAGTAGCCCTCGGGAGTAGTATTCAATATGTTTGTGCTGAAAACAAATAGAACTCATATGAATTTCAAATTTTGTGTCGATATCGGTAAAGTGCCTCGGTGGCGCATGTGGTTGCGGAGGGGACTGCTGTACTTGAGGCCTTTGGTTCGATTGACCCGAGGTCTTACTAAATATTTTTTTTTTTATGAAATAGTGGGCAAACGAGCATCGCCTGATGGTAAGCGATAACCGCCGCCCATGGACACCCGCAACATTAGAGTGGGAAGGGGGATGAGAGGAAGGGTTGGATTATGGGCCTCCGGTATATTCACTCACTCGTTGAAACACAACGCAGGCGCTTCAGAAACTATACATTTACGCCAACGAATAATCCAATCATCAAAAATGTTTTTAAACGCTGTTTCCTTAATTGAATTTAGTTCTCGCTACGAATTCTTCTTTGTGTCCTCTACCGACAAAAACGAATTGGTAATTCGAGTTTAGGAAAAAGAAAAAAGTCGCCTGGAGCCATATCTCGTGAATATGGTGGTTTGCTCGATGGTATATGTCAAGAAATTAAACAAAAATTCGTTCACAATGTCTTTGTGCGAAGGCGCATTAACGTGGTGCAAAATCAAAGAATTTTCTTTCCACAAATCTGGCCTTTCCGTCATATTTGCTCTCTTAAGCACGCTTAAGTAATATTTTTTATTTACCATTTAACTTCCTGGTACAATTCCGAGTGCACAATTCAGCGAGATTCAAAGAAAACAGTCAACATTATTTTGACTTTTGATCGACTTTGGCGTGGTTTTTTTGGTGTCGGTTCAGTTAGAAGGTGCCACACCGAAGCTTGTTGACTAGTTTGCATGTCAAACTAGTAAAAGCACGTCTCGTCACCAGAATCAATGCGTTTCGTGAATGTTGGGTTGGAATTAACTCGTTCTAGCATGTCCACAGCAAAATTCATGCTCAATGAGGATTTTCAGTCACTATTTCCTTTACTTTACCGATGTTATCTTCAATTCCAGACCAGACGTTGATAGCCTACCAGAGCGAGGTAAATCTTCCATTACATCTCGACCGCTCTTGAACGCTTTTTACTAAACATAAGCACGTGTTTTTGGTAAAGTCGATTCACTGTAAGCCTTTTGTAACATTTTCAGCGTCTTGGATTTACTGAAAATGTTGCACGAAATTCCGTTACGTCACGTTACAAAATTTAAGACAAACTCTTTGTTTGAAGTATTTGTCCATTATAAAATTCGCAATACACACTAAATACAACTAAAAATACGCTGTATTTAATATAAATAACAGATGCCACTCAAACTCCGCGCCAAAACGGAAAAAAAGATATGTCAATCTAAAGACAAAAAAAAAACTAAAAATTGAATTTGGAACCCTAAACAAATCATCCATTCCCGATAGTTTTTTGACTAAATGTAGATGAAGACTACGGGCAATATAAAATCACGCTTCGACCAACAGGAGGGAAGACTGGAGTATCAATAACTTATATAACTGCGATTTACTAGTATAAATCCTTGATATCGTTTTGAAATGAAACTAATTATGAGGACAAATACAACAGCAATCGCTTCCGCCCGGCACTACATTTGAAGCATCGTTTTACAGTACGGTAAGCTACAAAAACTAAAAAACGCACAAAAAGCAGTTCTGAATACAAACAACACCGTTATGGTATGAGTAACTGTTTTAATAATAAATTGTTATGAACAGTTACTAGGTTGACCTTGACTATTATGCAACATATAAATAAACAGTTTCTAACTTTCCATGTTTCATTGATGTAAATGAAACTATTGCATTAGGGTATTTGTTTAGTACGTTTATCACTACATTTTTCATAGGTAAATTGCTCTTTTAATACCGTTCTTTAAACAGAAATTAGTTTCTACGTAAAAATGTTTGTTTAAATTCATACAGCCCTTGTCACCGGGCCCATTTTTATACATCTATGGATATCTCATTTATGAAAATCAGTTCAGGAGTTAAGATGCTTCGCTTACGGTGAAACATACGACGTATTCGGGTAGTAAAGAACATTACGGTTTTTTTGTAGCACAGGGAGCATACGGGTCACCTATATCAATTCGAAACACAAGAGGGTTACCACGTCTTAAATAAGGAGAATGGGAGATTGTTGTGCTCTGTGATAGGAGTCATGCTGTGACGCATTAAAAATACGGAGTGTGACCACCCTTATTCATCCCTTGGGTGTCCAAGAGGCAACTGAGGGAGCTACTACGTAGGACACTAGCTCCCTCAGTTGCCACTCTCTATTCAGTGATGTCTCACTATAGAGAGTGGCAAACTTGAAACAAATACATAAATCTGTCTAGCCAACGTGGTATAACAGGATAAAACAACTTTGCTAAAAAGAAGACTCTGTACAGCAATGGTCTGTTGATTAATTGATGATGGGGTAGGTTTCCAATCTAGTCTCTGGGGATCTCACTCACTCAAAAAAAGCAAAAAAATAATCACCAAATATCGCGTTAAGGTTTTCTTTGAGGTCATTGTATTAGAATTTAAATAGACCTAAAGACAAACACTATTGCCGATCAATAATAAAGTAGTTAGAGACAGGCATTGATTGCCAACGACCTTAGAGTGGCAGTACCAGGCAGTGACGCAGCAGGAAGAAAGCTGAGCGGTTAACTCTGACCTTTTACTTGCTTATTACATGTAGCTAGTTGAAGGTTTTTGTGATGCAGGAACTTGTTCAATAAGGTAATGTGATATAGGTACGCCATAGCGATGCCTCGTGGTGGTCTTAAAAAAAAACAAGGTCGAATAAGTTCTTGCTGTTTAAGAATAGTTTGGGAATCTTCTTGTTCTGTTTTTACTTGAGTAAAATTAGCTACGTAATTTTTCTGGTGCAAGCTTGATTTGTAGAAAACCTCATAGAGATCTTTATATGCTTCCAATCTTGCCTACTGCCGTGTGCTGCTGGATGAAGGTTATGTCGAGTGCCCCTCCCCCAAAGCCCGTTAATCACCCCGGTCTTGGGCAGTGCACATCTACCGGCTGCTAGGTATATTCTTCACATATGCCATCATCTCTTTTTAATGGTACACACTGGTCATTTACTCTGGTATAATAATAATAACAAATATTTCGGACATCTAACACACAAAGGCATCTAGCTAAGCATAGCTTGTGTTATGGATACTATACAACTGATCTAAATACTTATATACTTTTATTTTTAAATACATACGTGGACCATCAGAGGATGCTGAATAATGATTAACAGATCATACTTACAATAACCTTTTCCTCGTCGTCCGCGACGTCCAATTCACAGCCTAATAGTGCAAACGTCTCAATACAATGTATATTTTTGAAGATCAAACTCTCCGTTAATATCCTGCGAAAAAAACATTGACATATAACTTGCTTTCTTTTATAAAAAAAAACTGTTTACGGACTATGATTCTATCTTTAATTTACATGCATTAATAAAACGAACACAAAGAACTCTCAGAAGAACAATGTGTATATCACATAAAGTGTTGATCCAGATAAAGGATTGAACCCATAAACTATCAGTCTCAGTGCAGTAAAAAGCAGTGAAATGAGGGTTTTAAACAGTATGCCACCCTTGCAGTGCTAGCAATAGCATTAGCAATATTATAAATACGAAAGTAACTCTGTCTGTCGGTCTCGTCTGTCTGTCTAACTGTTACGGTTTGATGGCTATACCAACCGCTGCACCGATTTCGATGAAATTTGTTATGGAGATACTTTGAATCTTGAAGAAGGACATAGGCTACTATTTACCGCGATAACCGACATACACGCAGGGATAACCGCGGGTAACAGCTAGTAAATAAATAACATCTGTAGATGCAAGTCATCTTTCTTAAATCAGTTTAATATCCGATAACTTCGCTTATTATCTTTTATGATAATTAATATAACGACTGATTACTTTATACATTAAAAATCTTCTACAAAAGAAAATGGAAAACATACTTATTGTGTCTGTCCTTTCAATTTATAACCGAATGTATTCAATGAAACAATGGCCACGCTTTTATGTAATTTGTTTAACATTCAGAAAGGGAACTTTAAAATAAGTTATGTCTTTCTTTTAAATCCAAAAAGATTTATCGATATTCTTTTACTCCGTGGAAATTCACTACGCCTACGTACATCCTTCATCCGGCTCACAATTCATAGTTTTATTTTCTTCAAAGACAAAGACTGTTTACTTTCAATCTTTGTTTAAAACTGCTTATAGTTTGTAGAATTTTTTTACATTACAATTATAAATCTATAGTGTATCGATCTCAGCTGCTAAGTCAGACCTCGTGCCCTCGTGAGTCATGCCCACTGAACACGTCAATCCTAGGAAATACTAGTCCGAATTGAAAACTTTTTCAGTTTTAGATCGCCTGTTCATACTACGTGCAATAGGAGATACAGACGGGGTTGCGAGTATCATCTAGTATTTTAAGTGAGGTGTGTCAAAAGACCCGACCAAAACCTTTGTCTATCTTAGATATAATAAATACAATACAAAAATTCTACACTCTTCTTTTTATTTATTACTATTTATATCGCCATTTCTACTACTTGTCTCGAAAAATATCCGTTTCTTCTTACCGTCAACTTAAAAGCAAATTTCAGTTTGTTTTACTTACCTCTTCAGTTTGGTAAATGGCACATGATGATTTTGCTGTACATAGCTTGGTCCAATAAATATTAATTCTCGTAGCTTCACTGTGTCAAAATATCTGTAACAAACAAATTCAAAATTAAAATATACTTCAGGCTCAAATATACGTTCGACGTTTACAAAATATGTACTTGACAATCTTTGAGTAACTTAAAAATGCTTTTAAACACTATATATTAATACGTGAACCAAAAACATGGTACTGTTTTTTTAAAGTTATGCTAAAGAAGGAGTAAGAAATTTGGTTCAGTTAATGTTTGTATAGAGCAGGAGTCCAAAAAGCCAAAAAATCTAAAAAATAAATTAACGGATTATGTTCGAATTTCGGCCACTGGGCGATCACTGGTAAATAAAAATGAATCGATCGAAATTTTACATACCTTTGAGCATGTTATTTATAGTTGTACAATAGTACACTGTTGCATTTATTATACACGCCTCTGATGGACGACACTAAATTAGATAATTCTTTTTTTATTTGTTATTGCCAAGATTGTATAGGTATAGATTAAAAGGCAACCGAAAGTTATATTTTCTTAGTCTACGACTGTAAACTGCCCGTGAAAGCTGAGGCGGGCATAAATGCTTATACACGTTTTTTGGTTTACAAATATTCACGAAAAAAAAATGGAGATTCGAAGTTCGCCAGTTCGGTTAATCGTAAATAAGAATAATCTAGAAGATCAAGCGAAGTTCCTGTGCAAAAAAGCTAAAAAGCATAACCCAGATAAACATAAGTTTAATTCATAGAACAGTAGTAACACACACTTTGTTTTTTGCTTGAGTGCTTCAAGTATTCATAATAACCCATTATGAATACTTGAAGCACACAATTAAAACCTAGTTTAAAAAAAAATATAATACAATCGTAACGTAATACTTGAGACCCGTTTTGGTTGTGGTATTCTAATGGTTCTATAAGCGTTGTGGTTTTAGTATATCGTCCAATGATGTTACATCAAAATATCATTGATATCGTCAAACTAGTTGTGGTCATATTATACGATACAAACTTTCGTATAGTCATTCTTTAATGGTCAATAATTACGCGATATAGCTTGCACGGAGTAACCAAACCGCGTTTTGAACTGTTAATTCGTTAATAACTGGGTCATACATATTTATAATACTAGCAGAGCCCCGTGGTGTTACCCGTCGAACCTGCGGTACAACAACAATCGCGATTAACGCCGCGGCGCAGATTAAAAAGTATCCTATGTTCGTCTCCTGGTTCTAAGGTTGCCTGGAAGAGATTGCTTTTGACAATAAGGTCGCCCTTTGTACACTCCGTCTCACATTTTATGTACTCTCTTCTAACTGTAATATTATAGTGTGCAAATAAAGAGTTTTCTATCTACTTTTCTCTTAACCACATCATAATAATTGACATGCCCTGAGCATTGTGTTGAACCTCACTCCAAGAGTGATCAGTGAAGACTACCACAGAGTCATCGAAAGACCGTTTTATATAAATTAAGAACAGAGACCTAACACGCTCCCTTGGGGAACACCGTATGTCAAGTCGGCATCGTCACCAAAACACTCGCCCATCTTCACCCTCTGTTTACGTAAATATAAGGTTGTACCCTTAACACCAATGTATGCCAGTTTTTTAAGAGGATTGGGACAGAGACGGTAGTAAATGCTGTTTTGAAATATACAAATACAGCAAGACATTTGTTTACACTATTTTTTTGATAGCGTCTCTGTCTCCCCCTTTATCATCATCATCATCGCAGTCCACTGCTGGACATAGGCCTCTTAAATTGCACAGGGGTAGTTATGGCTTTCTTCAGTGGGTCAGAAAAGACACCTCTATCAAAGCATAGGTTCGCCAAATGAATTATAATTAGAAAAACTTCTTTCAAAAATAAAATACAGTCGACTTCATCTGTGTCTGTATTTAGTAGCACAAAGGAGTTTATTTGAGAGGGCAAATCTTTTGGTGGAATATACAAGTTCACACCTGGTTTAAATTTTTATGATTTGTGATGTCTGTAAAAATTTTGATTCAGGTTTTCATGCAATATCAAAATGTAAATATTGACATGGTTTTTTTCACTTGTTATGAATATTTCACCGAGATAACAACGGTGCTATAGTATTAACATGTATTCTTCACATTCATAACATAAACTAAATTCACCGGACTGAACTAAACCAAAATCAATTGTTTACGCGGCTGGTGTTGCCAGATGAGACGAATTACTTAAATATACTTATTTATGTATATAATAGATCAACATAAGGACCGCTTACTAAAATACGAGTCATTTTCTCGTATATCAGTACCCTAAAATACTTTTATAACTATATTTATGTTATTCTGGTACAATATATAGAGATATATCAATAGAGATACATTCTAGAATTAAATTCACTTATACTTATTCCACTATTTTATTTATTTATGTTTACACCTGATCGTTTTCGCCTTAAACAAACTTAAATAAAATAGTATAATAATAAATAAATGAAATAGTGGAGTAAGTACAAGTGAATTAAATTCTAGAATGTATTGCAACAAATTCCATAAAGTGCCGACAGTCGAAAGTATAAATTACATATCAGTAGAGCCTTTAAAGTTCACTTTTATCTGTTGATAGTGGTGTCCTCCATACCTAATCGTACCATTAGAATATTTATATGTTAAATTCTTAATTCTAAATTCTCACTACAATGCATAGCCCAATTGTACTAAAGAAAGTCAAAAGCTTTTCAGAATTTCGTAACGACCTTTTGGAGTTGATCTACAAGCTGTAATGAAACCGAAGGAAAGGGCTAATACACTAAATAACGGTACATGCGGTACCGCTGCTAAGTCCTATACCGCTATTAAAATACTAGGTCCTATTATACTTCAACAGGACCACAAAGAATAGTTTCGTGCAAAAGTTACAATATTCCCAATGTTACAATCTATTTATAAACTGAACCCTGGAGAAATGTTAATTATTCAGTCTCAAACTCCTCGAACGCGATAGCCCTTTTGCATGAGAGAAAATGTTTACCAAGATTTAAATGAGAACGCTGAGCGTCCGCCTTTTTGTGAAACACGGTGTACAACTCTCGTTGCCATTGATCAATTATTCTGTTTAAGTGATTTGTGTGATTCTGCACATTATTCACGTCATCAGACTCTTCTTCTTCTTTTGATGAATGGCAATCAGCCGGATCAGCTATTTCTGCCAATGTCAAGTATTTCAAGTCTTCAATTCTAAGTCTTCGAGTCTTCAAGTCTTCGTCGTGATGGAATTAATGATAAAAAATATAAAAAATGTGGATGACATGAAATGGGGACCGTCTTTCGCAAAAACAAAAAATGATCTCCAAATGATCTCCATCTCCATCAGACTCACATATGACACGTAACGTAATTTGGCTTGATTGACTTTGACATATAAAAAATTACAAGCCTCAAAAAAATACCATCTCAATTTTTATAATTTTTTTTACTATGTTTGAAATCTTGTATTTTGGTTGTGTGCTGTGTTTTGCAAATAAAGTGTTATTGTTATTATAAATGTATACCTAGATTTTTATACATAATAAGGTAATAAAGATAATTAAATTTCAAGATCCCACGCTGCATGAGACTATTCTAATTATTTTATATAGTAATACTTTGTTAACCTAAACATTAAATTTATTTTAAATTAATAAGTATATAAGTTATCTAGGTAGAAATGTTTATGTATTTCATTGTTAGTTAGTCAGTTATGCCCTAAGATAACAACCTGAATATACTTTGAAAGGATGATTAAATAAAACAAACACCTCCCTCGATTCAATCTCGGTAACTGGATATTTTTACAACACCTGTTTATATATCTTCCTGGCCTTTATTAGTTCCTAGATTATTTAGGGTCGGCTTCCAGTGTAACCGGTTTTAACTGACTGTACAGTAATCTTACCTTCTTTCGTAAAGAAAACCAGCAGTCATGAGGATTAGCGACAGAAGTGAAAACTCGAAGCTAAACCCCTTCGTTCGCCTGAGTTAAACCCCTTCGTTCTTTAAATGAAATGCGAGATAATAAAATACGGACATCTAACACATAATGTTATCTAGTCCCGAACTAAGCAGTCTGTATTATGGGTACGAGACAACTTATATTATATTAACACATATATACATTTTTTATCAAATTCGATTCAGACCAAATATATGCAGATCATACAAATATTTGGTTTATTCGGGAATCGAACTTGAGACCTCAAGCGCAGCAGTCACATACGCTACCACTGCGCCACCGAGGCGGGCCAGTCAAAAAAACCGGCCATGTGCGACTCGCGCACCGAGGGTTCAGTACCAACCTGTAGGTATTATTATCATGTAACAAAAAAAATGCTGTTCATAATTTTTCCATTAACTTTCCTATACAGCGTTACTTCATACCAAATTTCAAGATTCTGAGTTCACGGGAATTACTCTGGTAGGTTTTGATTCCCTGTCGTGTCTTGTCGAAATTCGACTATATAGAATATAAACGACTGTATCTTTTGATTGCGTTGGCCTAGAAATTTGTTTCTTTTTCACAGTTCCAAGAGACAGTAGACCTGAGTATTTGATATGAATTTCAGCTTGATACCTCCTATAGTTAATTATACGCCTTCCTGAGAAAAAGAGTCTTGACAGACAGACAGACAACAAAGTGACCCTGTATGCTTTCCGTTTACCGCTTTTAAGTTACGGAACCCTAAAAGTAAAATAAGCTCATATGGAGAGCGGTCGGTGACAATTGGTGATTTTTTTGAACAAAAAATGCTTAACGCGCCCAAAGAAGCTTTCACTTCAAAAACAAATTTAAAATTACTTCGTACGTAGATGAATGATCAAGGATCCGTAACTAAATAAGGTTAAAAATTGCCAAAATGTAGACGCTTGTTTTTAAAATCTAAATCTAAAAATCCGTTAAAAAACATGTTACTATAAACACGTAACGAAGTACTAAATTACTTTATATTTAATTCATTTATGCAAAATAGTATATCACAACTGTACAAAGAAAGTATTGTATAATGGCAATTACGAGACCAAATTACTAGGAATAATAAAATCAACCATTGTACATTTTAATCACAAACCACTGGTCTATCAAAGTATTGTTGGGAGAGGCGACTTATTTAAAATGAGTTCCTGTGTTAAAGAGAATCGTTTGTTTACTGAGAATTTCATCAATTACAAAGATATTTCCCATAGTTCACAAGCTTTACAAACATGTTAGATTAGGTGAACAGGGCCAAAAAAATCGTTTGAACATTTTATCCATGAGATCTCCTAATTAACTATGTCTAAATTGCTATGACACCTTAGGCACTGCGAGTATTGCGTCGTGCAAAAATATAAAAAAATGGATTATATATAAAAGAGGTAGGTGATTGATTTAGATACATAGCGATCATCAGCAAAAACCGCTGAACCTACAATCCTAAAATTTTGCATGTAGCTTCTTGATGTAATGTAAGTAAGCACTAAAAAAGAAATTTTTGAAACGCCACCCCTAATGGCATAAAATAGGGAATGAAAATATCTACTTCTGCGCGAACGAAGCCACAGACAAAAGCTCATAACTTTTAATCCTGTGTCAAGAATGCGTATCATATTAAAATTAAAGAAATAAAAGGTCAATATACGAGTTACCTGTCATGAGGGAGATATAATTTGTTAGTGACGGAAAATCTATCCAAATAAGTAAAATTGGAGTGTCTATTTGTAATTTCCAATTAACAGTTTTTCACTTACGCATGTGAAACTATATACAGTAATTAAATCAAAATAATCAATTTAAAAAAAAACAGTAACTCCGTTTATTCCGCCTAATCACTGGAACGACTGGGCCGATTTGGACTAGACATTCACCGACAAATAGCTGATGATATAATAAAGAGTATTAACGGCTACTTTATTTTAGACTTTTTTTACTAGTGGAAAACCCTAATAGGCGCCATCCCACCGGGGTTTGCGACGGGGTGGTTTTTCGGAATCGAATTGATTAAACTGTGTCACTTTGAGCCTGAGAAGGGATGGATTCGGGTACCGTTGTTATTACGACATACGGAACTTTATTTTAGACTAGGTTACCGTTACCTGCAGGGCTCAGCTAGTCTTAAATAAAGTAGGAGTTAAGTAGATAGTTCCTTAATAAAATTGGTGTTGAACACTTTGATAAGTAGAGTTGTCACAAACAATACCATCGGTTGTATTTATGACTTTAGCCTAAAGTCATAAATACAACCGATGGGAACCTAATGAGGAATGGTGGATCTTTGATGCAGTATTTTTTCACTGGAGAAATATCAAGTTTCAAAACAAAGTAAATAAGCAGGTACATAATAAAACTCTTTTTATGGACGAAAGTGAAAGCTTTGTGATGAAGTGTCGTGGTTTTTTTTTTAATATATTTATTTTGTGAATTTATTATAATTAGATAAGCAATTGAGTAAACTATTTTATTATATTATAATTTATTTGTAATTATGAAAAATAAATTAATTTTAGCGTATCAACATGAGAGGTAACTATGTGGTTATTTCATATATTTTACACACGTATCATAATATAATTATTTATAGTAAATAGCCAAAGGGATCTGAATATCGTAATTATTGAATTTCGCTTACAAAGTCCAATTTTAAATATCTGGCTTCTCTTATATCACACTATGGCGGCCTATAGTGTGTAGTGTGTGTTACTATGCTGCTTTGTTGCGTTGTGTGCATTCGCAATGTGTGTGGTGATCATTCTTGGTTTCTGCTTGTGCTTTCCTATAGGCAGTGTAAAGTCATTTTGACAGGCCTATTCATGAGTTTATTTATATCATAAGGATAAAACAGAATAAATAAAGGATGGGACTGCCTGTCTATCTAACTGGCAAGATCCCTTTTCTTAGAACATCGTCAAATACATTAAATATCGACTATCATTGCGAATGATTTGATATTCTTGAATGTTTTTCTGTAACTCTGCTCCTCATTTTATAAGCGCAGTAAAGAACATGTGAACGGTACGTGTCTATGAATTGCGCGGCCAAACTGCACATCTTAAAACCCTGTCAACACCACCTTACTGGTACCATTTACCTTATTGTTTTATTAAATGTTAATGAGATTTAAATAAACGTCTCACAATTTGAATGCCAGATTTCAAAAACAAATTAAAAGTGTCCCAACTTTTTACTACCTAATGGAAATGTCAAGTAATGAAAAGTTAACTGTAATTTGAAGGCAAACAACTTTTAAATTGCGAACGCTCAACATTCCACAACAACAAAAGCATATAAAATAAATTGTAAAAATATTTCAATAGATGGCGCTGTGCTGATACGCTGTATCGCGTCATATTTTAGTACAAAACGAATTGTTGATTAAATTAAATCTTTTAATAAGATAATAAGTTTTACTTCTGAACAATGTGCGTAAAACAAGACATTTTAAAAAGTATCAACTACCAACTTGAACTCGTCTAAATCACCGAAAATTCATTATATTATGAGCTTTTGTTTTCGTTTCTTGATCTTTGCAATTTTGTTCAGACACAAATCATAAAGACATAGATTAATATGCACAATATTTGATGACTGCGAAAAAATCAAACGCACTTTATGACTACGTACCTACGCAAAACAGTTAACATTTTTTTGATCATATTTGTGTTTGGGACTATTCTACGAACATTCATAATTTTTTATGAGATTTAAAGTGGATGTAAGTGGGAAGGAATTAAGTAACCTTTAAACTGTTTAGCGTTGCTAACCAGTTTAATTGTAAATTCGTTGAAGCTCGTTTGAACAACCGCTTTAATTACCATGCTAGTTTCTAATTACACCATTTGAATATGTCAAAAGAGAATAGAAGGAGGCGATTTGGCAAGACCTTTTTCCTGACTTAGTTTTCTAACATTCGGGTGTGTGTTCAATGTAACAAGGAAGACGGCTAGACTAAAATTACCCCACTCTCCGGTAAAGAGGATGTTCTAGCCAAAACCCAGAGATGGCGAACTAAGTACACAGCCAGACTTTTAGTATTTTCACCTCTTCCAATTAATTTGAGGGTAAATTTACTTATTATTTAAAATTGCAACAGTTTCTTATCCACACTAATATTATAAATAAGAAAAAAAGTTTATTACTCTCATGGCTAAGCCGTTGTACCGATTTCAATTAAATTTGGCATGGAGATACTTTGCTTCTTGAGGAAAGACATACGCGATAACCTACATACACGCGGGCGGTGCTGCGGGTCAAAGATAGAGAGTTATGTAACAATAGAAAATTTATGTACATAATTAAATGTGTGAAACTAACCCATATAAAGACATTTTGGTACACCATGGGGTGGACTAAAATGTCTTTTTAGGGGATTCCCATTTCTAGAAGTGGACTATTTTGCAATAACTGGACATGATTTAATGTGCAATGGTACCTCAGATGGTAAATAAAAATGTTCAGCAATAAACTTATTGACTGATCGCTGTAACAAGACTGTCATTCGAATATAAACCACCCTTCAAATCTTTTACACACAAATGTGCACCGAATTACGGTACTGAAGAACTTCTTTTCGTTCTTCTTGTATTGATAGTTCGATATAGTTTATGCTCTAATTGGCTCTTTCAGGAGTTAAAGCATACAAAAGTATTTCGTAAATATATGATTACGCGTCGAGTAAGTCGTGTGACGTGCGACGTCACAGTTACATCACAGACGACGATTCGTATTGATTAAACAGTCTATTAATATCAGAGCACATCGATAAAAGCGATGCCCACGGTCATTTCCGCGAATAAATGCGGTTGGAGCATGCAAAGATCCATGGAAGCTTCTTGAACATTCGCGTTTAATCATATCCAGATGTTCTACATTCTTAATTGCGGAGTCTCAGCGATGATGGAGTCATACAGATATAAGAATAAAACCAACTCCCTTGTGTCTTTCTCCTCAATTCTGAAAGTTGTGAATCCTATTTGGAGCCATTCTGCGAGTGATAGCTCGCCACCTATTTCTATATGGAGCAGTGTATAAAATGGACCGCAGTGCCAAGAGTAAAGTAGACATGGTCGACTCAGTGCAACGAGCTACGGACTCTGCGTCTCTTTCCTTCTACCTTACCCGTCACTATCGGTCTTTCGAGTTTATTGCCTTCTCTCCTCATAACAAAAATAATAACAAAACAACTTGTTGGGGTCACAACTGGTGCGTGTTAAAACACGTGCCGACTGACCAATATGAGTGAAGATTTCGGTGTCAAGATCAAAAGCATTTGTCATTGTGTATCGATTCTTTCTCGTTAAGCAATAAAAACTTAATCAGTTGCACTTATCGCACGAACACTTCAGATTTCAACGATAAGAAACACTGAAGTTACTTTTTAATTCCGATAAAGCTAAATAGGTGAGAAAGACGGAATAAGTGGCTAGTTTGTTTATCTGCGGTCTGGTTACTATAGCGCAGGCTCTGCCTAATTTAGAATCAGGCGGTTAAGATAATAAGTGTATATATTTTCAAAGCTACCCTGGCATATTAAAGTGTCCGATACATCAAGTGAAGATTGGATTTAGCAAACACCAAAGAATGATAACGTTGAACCTATGAGGAGTGTAGAGATAGACCTCTACACTCCTCAAAGGCTGGCTGGCACTTCGATGCACCACTTGCCCAATTGACATAACTAACAAATTTACATATTAACATACAACAATATGCATTCAAATCTTTGGTTTCTTTTTGGTGGATTCAAGGCTTTGTTTGGTGTTCAACTTAACAAGGCGGATTGCTGTATTTTGTAGTTTTATTTTTGTCAATTAAATATTTGTCTTGCTCTAAATATGAAAATAAATAGGTAAACATAAATTTTATACTATATGAACCCTTATTTCATCAGATAAATACATAATTTTGGTGGTTCTCGGTAACTGTCAACATACCTATTTCGACATATGAAGAAGGAAGTCATGCACGTTTCTTTAAGATGTGTGCGGGTTAGTTGACATCCTATTTCAAATGGAAGGGCATTCCATAGCAGTACTGTGTGCACAAGAACGCGGCGTTTTTACTCTTCTTATTACATCGCACATCATAAGAACACTCAATAATTAAACAGATCTGTGCAAACAATTATCAACCTTATGTCGGTTGGTATATTAGGACCTAGTTACCTTAACGAGTAAACTTAAATGAAGTCAGTAATATTAAATTCATCACTTACTGTGGAAGCACAAGGTTCATAAATTTCTCCAGTTCGTCTTCGTTGCCATCTAAGTATATGTGGAGCCTTTGTGTGTACCGCCTGAAGATGCGGGTCAGGAACAAATTCTTCCTCATTTGTTTTGCTCGCAACTTTAATGTTTCTCTAAGGAAAAATAACATAATGTTACGATCATTTACGTTTAAATAAAATTGTTAGAAAACATTTATTAATTTATTCACACAAACTTCCTGAAAAAATATATTACACAAGGCGGACTTAATGCCACAGGCATTTTCTTCCAGTCAAACCTTTGGGTGTTGCAAAACTGAGTGTGGCAGGCGTATTTTAAAAAGAAGTAATAAAGTAATGGAATATATTAAATTAATATTTTAAATGAAAATATCAATCATAACTGGACGCTGTTTGTAGATAGAAAATTTATAAGAAAAACTGTTTGAAGAATCACCATGAAAACCGTCCCTTACTCGGGCGGAACCGCAGACAATAGCTAGTAGATAAATATAGGTAGAAGATGCCTGAATGGTACGATATATGTAGTGGCGGATCTAGTTTTTAACTAAAAGGAAATTATTTTTGTATTGTCAATTCCATCAATTAATAGACTGGATCGTTTCTACATAACAAGGTTCATATTTACCCTGTCCGGATTTGCCCGGATTAGTCCTAGTTTACAGAGCGTCTGGGCAGGGTTTCATTTTAATTCAGGTTAAACCGACCAACCATACCCAAGATTTTTTTTGTCACTATGAAAGGCGACTAAATTTAATAAAAAAATTGTTTGAAAATAAACATTCTATTTTATATTGCCTAAACTTATAAAAAATAAGTGTTAACGTGTCCGGGTTTTAAAGTCTGAAATCCAAGTAAATTGCACTTTTTGTCCTGTGTTCCAAATTTTAGAGATGGCAGCCCTAATATAATCAAAGCTATAATATAAGATACAAACATACTTGTACGTCAGGGTACGATACTGATCCATACAATATTAAGGTGGATATACCTACTTATTGTTGAGTAAGGAATGATACCTGTATCATTTTGTAGGTAACTTATTTAATACATCGGGATCGCGGTAAATACATCCCGAAATCCTTCGCATACGAGAATTATTGGAAATGTATGATTTAGTTATACAAACGTGGTTATATATTGAAATTACTACGCAGATTTTAAAATACTAAGTGGCTGCTAAACTAAACGAGAAGAAAGCGGCACTTGTTAATAATAACTAGTAAATACGGAAGACCATCTTTGCATTTGCATTGTGCATCGCTGGAAGGAGGTTTGTAGAGTTCAAGGAGACTACAGAGTCGGGGTTCCAGGGTTATCCTTTCTAGGGCGTGCCTGGTTTCCCGGCTTCTAGTACCCGAAACGCCGAGTGCGGTTTTAGCCGGTTCGAGCCCGACAAAAAGAAAAAATAAGGGAGACTATAATACAGAATAATAAAAAATGATTTTTTTTCATCGTTAGATCGAAAACTATTCAAACCAACTACGTATACATATACAAGTGGCATACTAATGTTAGGCAAATGACTGATTGTGGTCACAGGCGAGTCAATCGGTTACCGCAACCAGTGCAACTTGGCCGACGTGTTGCTCAATCAATCGGTATGTAATCCGTAGTTATGCCTAAGTACAGGGGCAAACGAGTTATTTACAAAATGAGCTATTTACCAAAAGTTGTTCATGGAAGTCTGTAATTCAAGTGAAACAGTAGATTTGCTTTAAAATCTGCCTTTTGAATGATGTGCCATCAGAATGAAAGGGAAGAGTGTTACTACTCCAGTAACCTTATTTGTTTCTGGGTTCCTTCTACATGGTTCAATCTTGCTCTATACTGAAATTTATCCAAATCGGTTCAGCGGTCGAGGCGTGAAAACGTTACAGACAGGAAGCCACGCTTCGGCCCGAATGGGCCAGCTGGAGTGATATAACAACGCTTGCGCTGTGTTTCACTGTGTGAGTGAGAATACCGGAGGCCCATAAACAACCCCTCATCCCATCCCCCAAAGGGCAAAAAAGCCCTTGTGACGGCTCTGGTGTTGCGGGTGTCCATGGGTGGCGGGAATCGGTTACCATCAGTCTGCTCTTTTGTCTCCTAATCCATAAAAAGTATGGAAGAATTGGTACTGTGTTTAGAAATACTAGTAAATAAGTATGTTTGTCAGCAATCTAAATAGTATAACACAGGCTCTGCCTAATGTGAAATAAGACGACCGTGTGCAAGATTAAATAAGTATGTAATATCACATTATTATTATTATTATTTACTCGGTTAAAAGCAATGAAAGACTTAGTAAACACTGGTTTTCCGCAAGGTCGCAGCATCAGTATCACTTACACGGCCTAAATATGCCGTTACGCTGTGTGCGTGGGTCTAAGCCGTTAATTCCCGTCTAAAATAAAAGTTAGTAGGTATTATAAGGTTTCTTTTCATCATAATCAGTCTATTGCAGCCTAATGTTGGACATTAGTCTATCCCATTAATAAAAAGTTATTATTATGAGTCACACTTAACAATAATCTATACAAGAAAATAAAATTGAAGTGTCTGTTTGAGTGTTTGTTTCGTCTAATCTCTGGAAAGGCTGGTTAGATTTTGGCGGAACTTTCAATGGCAGATTGTTGATGATATAAAGAATAATTTAGGCTGGTTTCATTTCAAACTACCTTCGCCCCGTGGTTGATGTTGGAAATGTGACATTTACACAAATGTAACTAGTTACAAAATATTTTTGTTGCTGCAATCAGCAACTTAACAATATAATATTTTGTTTGCATACTACACAAACAGTAAAAACAATGCAAACAATTAATACTGAATATAATATACACTTCTCATTTCCTGTTTGTAGTTTGTTTATGTGTTGCGTTATGAGAAATGCTGCTATTTATATTGTTATTTATCAGCAAGTTTTGCAGCAATTTTAGCCATATTTTAATATTTAATTTACACTAATATTTTCATTACTGGTTTTTTTGTATGCTTCGTTGACGGTTATTATGGTAGAAAACCTATTGTCCTTCCTTAGGAATCAGAAAGATCTCCATTCGAAATTACATTACAATCGGTTCAGTGGCTTAGCCATAAAAGCGTTACAGACAAACGAACGAGTTACTTTTGCATTTATAATATTATAGTAGGAATTTAAGGTCGTATACGGCCACAAACATCGATAACTCTACTGGCACTGGTGGCTTTTTGGTCAAGGTATTGCTTCCTTTTGATAAAAATACCGGAGAGCTTGTTACTGCTGTTATTAATCTAATTAAAGACAGAGATACTTATGTAGAAAATGGAATATGAGGTAGGCGACACCAGTTGAGGTAGGCTGAGAGTGGTTGGGTCCGGATGGCGTAAGAAAGCGGTTCCTGGATCCCTCCACCTCTCAGGCGCAGAGTGGCACACCGTTTTAGTCGGTTCGATTGCGACACTCCGCCCCGCCGCAAGCCCCGGTGGGGTAAAGGCCGGAGGGGATTCCACAAGTAAAAAAAAGGCTGAGAGTGGTTGGAGGCTGTTTGGCGGTCAAATGAAAGATATCTGTTTTAATCTGAATACATCATTAATGCTTCAGTGGTTATTTCATTTCTTTAATATCTAATGATACTACAACTTATAGTTAACTAAAGGTACATGAAAACTTTTACTAAAATGTATATGGCCTATGTTAAACTTATTTGTTAAAATCAGTTTAGTTCGTCGTAGTTTCGGAGACGACTGCAATGCTGTAAGTGTTTTACTCTGTTGGATTGAGTGACCTTTTTAAATTCTAACTCATCTCCAGATATATATAAATATATATATATTTGAGGTATCACTCAATTCACAAGGTAGTTGAGCCACACTGATTTCAGCACGAACGCGCCGGCTCGATCGGAATGGTACTACCCTCGCACAGAAGATCAACGAAAATTGACAGCGTTCATGTGTTTCAAGTACGAAACCTAAGGCCCAATGATGCAGAAACATCACTAGGCCACCATGGTGTGGATCGCCATGCTGCATCATTGCATTGTCTGTGTGGAGGAACGGGTGTCATGTCCCTCCAACACAAAGGGAAGCTCCACCGACCAGGCGAGGTGACCATGCCTGGCGGGCCACTGCCCAACGGTCGATGTTGGGAAATTGTATATATGTTAATCGGCGCGAAAACTTCTATTGCGCGATGCAGGATTAGCAGCTTCTTCGTGCACTACGTTACTCCCTAGTTCAGTGTATCTTTGGTGGATGGCGTTGTCATATATTTATGTTGAGGCTGTATGTGGAAGTCGCCACATCTGCATTCAAAATTAGTATGGTAACCATCACTCTTAGATTGTGCAGGCAGTGGTCATTTTCGCAGGACCTTAATAAAAAAAACTGTTTTTCACTTATCACAGACACAGTCAGTGGTCTGCGATTGTAGACTTATTAACGTGATGGGATTTTTACTGCTGTACTGCCGTGATTAATGTTGCGACAAATTAATATACGAGTAATAGAGCGTTTTCAAGGATTAGAAGTCTTATAATACTTTATTGTTGTATTTTACCGCTTCTTCTGCTACTGTATTTTAACCGTCACTCCTTAAAAATAAATAAGTCTTTAGTACCTGGATAAACCAGTTCTGATCGTATTTTTTATTTTGGTAAATTTCCTAAAAATGAATCTAGCTAATGATAGATCGAGACAATCCTCATTTATCGTCTACAAAGCCCCATGAATTCTAAATTTCACGAAAGCCATTTCCAAAATTCAGATTAGATACATACAAGAACTGCTCGTTAAGAGGCATTACTATTTAAAGATATTTGTTAGGCATCCAATTTATTTATTTTCTTTACTTAACAAGTGGGCTCTTCATTTTCCAGAGGTACAAAGACGTACAGATCGTAGGCGTTTGGTTAAATAATCTGTAGAAATAAACATAAGGAATGATGTCTGTGGGCGATAGTGTGGAGCGCTATTTGCTTCAAAGCGAAATTGTGTACATTATAAAATAAAAGCTGGATTATAATAAAGATGTACGAAATACAGAAAGAACTAAAACTGTATTTGATCTAAAAATATCTACATTTTACTCGGCCAAATAGTACTTTTGAGGGTCAACATCAATCATTAACAGCCTTAACATTCAACAGCTCAGACATAGGCCTCTGATTAGAAAGGTTTTGGCCTACTATACCAAGTTGGCTAGATGGCTTGATATAGGCTTTATGGGTATTCGTCTGGATGTCGTAATAAAGCGGTTCCTGGATCCCGAAATCTCTATTATAACTATTTCAATTTTTAATTATACTATCAAGGGATGGTAGAACGACAATTGTATACCTATTTTATAGAATAGGAGGCAAACATCGTCTGATAGTAAGCGATTACCGCCGCACATGGACACCCGCAACAGAGGCGAAGGCGGATCGATGATTCGATAAGGAGTATGGGGGAGAGATTAGAGGAAGGGCTTGCAGTATCCTCACTCACTCGGTGAAACACAGCGCAAGCGCTGTTTCACACCGGTTTTCTGTGAGGCCGTAGTATCACGCCGGTCAAGTCTGTCCATTCATACGGAAGCGTAGGTCTTCCAGGTTTTAGTGGAAACTAACACAGATGATACTTTTATTTATAGAGACATATATTCACTGAGATCTGAGACTGCTTAACGTGACCTCCGAATCACGGAGACGCTCATGGTAACATGCCACCAGCGGTCACCCATCCAGGTACTGACCGCGCCATCGTTGCTTACCCTCGATGATTGTTTCTAATCACCGAGTGCAACTAGGCTATGAGCGCCTCTATGTATGCAAACCTTGCCAGGACTGTCTATACACGGATTACCATTATCAGATTGAAACCCTCTACGCCTCGAAGGGTACTAGGTATATGTCTTTGGTCCTAACAACGGTGTTATCATTTATCACTAGCAAGTAATTGGAGTCTGAAAGCACTCTATCTACAGAACTTCAATACCGCCTAGTATTTGATATGTGGAGAACTAATATATGCGTATGAATGCATTTATTTAAGTAAGTATGCTGTATATTTNCCGGTTTTCTATGAGGCCGTAGTATCACGCCGGTCAAGTCTGTCCATTCATACGGAAGCGTAGGTCTTCCAGGTTTTATTGGAAACTGACTGAGATGATAGTTTTATTTATAGAGACTTATATATTAACTGAGATATGATCGAGCAGATTAAACGGTATGCAAACCTTGCCAGGACTGTATATACACGAATTACCATTATCAGATTGAAACCCCTCCACGCCTCGAAGGGCACTATATGTCTTTGGTCCTAACAACGGTGTTATCATTTATCATTACTAGCAATTAATTGGAGTCTGAAAGCACTCTATCTACAGAACTTCGATACCGCCTAGTATTTGATATGTGGAGAACTAATATATGCGTATGTATGTATTTATTTAAGTAAGTATGCTGTATATTTATTTGGTTATGTATATGATAGGTATATATTGAGTGCCTCGTTGGCGCAGTGGTAACGTATGCGACTGCGGTGCTCGTGGCCTCGGGTTCGTTTCGCGGATCGGACCAAATTTTTGTTTGACCTACAAATATTTGCTTCGGAGTTTGGATATTATCTATGCATAATATGCATGTATATACAATAAAGTATATATGTATTTATATCAGTTGTCTAGTGCCCATAAAACAAGCTCTGCTAAGCTTGGGACTAGATGGCGTTGTATGTTAGATGTCCGAAAAAAATATTTATTTTTTAATATTACTGAGTAATATATGACATGTTACACATATATTATGTTCTTTCAATATATTGTTTAGTTTTTACTCTTAAACACTTTTCAACCAAAATGCTCTTACTTCCTGTTTGTCTTTTCATCACCCACAGGTTGCCTGGTAGAGAATGCCGTAATCATTAGGTAAGCTAATGTGCATGATGGATATAAATAAATTAATAAAATTAATAATAACAGTTGCTCCACTGAAAAATCGAAGTAGCCGATCCCAACGTGGTCCGATAATAATATTTATATGTTTCAGTATCTCAGAATTAAATTAACTTCTTCAAGTAACCACTGCGCGTAACAGTGACAATAGGCAGTCACACACTATATGACATCAATGTCTATTGTTTGTAAATTTTGAACATCAATTATCCAAAGAGTAACTCTGAATCATGTTATGATCTCTATGCAAGTTATAACATCACACTTATACTATTAATCATATCATAACTTTACAATCAGCAGCTTTTTGGCATATACTACTCCCATTGGGTCGGCTACTAGTTCAACCTTACCTTATCATTACTTTTTCAACGGAGCGACTAGCATCCCAATCAATCCGCAACCCTGAGGCAAACTGAATTCGAAGGAACTATATTCAGGGCACTGACTTCATAACTGTTCGTGACAACCGGGACTGGCGGTTTTAAGTGCTCTCTGAGGTACGGGCATGGAACACAACCAAACTATCTTAGTCTAACATAATATAAAACAAAAAGAACTTACTTGTGACCTTCATAGAGTAGTACAGTATTTCTCCAATGGCGACAGGTGGACATAGCTGCCAGTGCATCCTCCGTGCTCAGGTGATCCAACACACACCTCAGTGGAAGAAGTGGCATGCTGCCCCATTCTGGCGTCATACTGTTGCAAGAGTTTTTTTAAGTAATCAAAAAATAAAAATTATTTCATACTCGTCGTCATTCATACTCGTAGGAGGGTTATGTTTTTCGAGTATATGTATGCATGTGTGTATATTTCTTTGGCACGTCTTAGAGCCTAAAATGCTTGTCGTATTTGTGAGAGTGACACTGGGTACATCAAAATAAACAAAGACAATTAACGTTTTTTTTTTAATAATTCATTGCTTGTGTAAGAGTAGAGTTAAGTGAAAATTAAAAAAATGTTAATAATCAAATATTTTAAGCATACGATTAGAACTAAGCTTGTGTTTGTTAAAATATATCTTGCTACAAAATTATTATATTCTGAAACTCATTGTTAAGTATTTAAATTTAGTGATCTACCGGATATAGAAAAAACCTATTTCGGGCATTTACTGTTACTTTCTTAATATGAAATATCTTTTTTTAAGACCTTAGGATTACTAAATGTACAGTAAATAGTGTTCCACCGAAACTGGATTTTTTTCCGTTGAACGAAACCGAACTTCGGCCATGCTCTCAATTTCGGCCGAAACCAAAAATTGGACCTTATAACGCGAATTTGTTACCATGTTTTTTAACTGCCTTTAATTTTGTATGTATAATCACAATTTCTTTATTTTTATCAAAATGAAAAATGGTAAAGGTATTTTTTTTGTAGTTAATAATTTCAAGTGTTAAAACGTAAGTAACGCTGTTGTCTTAGAGAGCATAGGGAACTAAATCCTCTTGGTTCATTGTTAACAAAGGAAACATTACATAGGTTTTTCAAGCGTCTACCTATTGTCAATATTAATATCGAAAAAAAATCATAAAGAAACACAGTAGATGTATAGGAGCCCTCCCTCAGATATAAATTTTATTCTGTTTCTAGTGTTGTTGCTGTTATAGCAGCAACAGAAATACATAATCTGTAAAATTCCACTGTCTAGCTATCAAAGTCCATGAGATAGGGTGACAGACAGATCGCCTGCTGAGCTTTAGATATAGGGTCTCGTTTTAACCCTTTGGCTAGAGAAGGAATCCTAAAAATTTGTTAGTCATCTTTATATTAGAAAATGCTCTTAACATTAACTCAGAGGCAGAATACAGACTACGTCCAGTAGTGGACTATTAAAGATAGTGATAAGTTCACTTTTTTAATGTTTATGCCATCTTTATTTCCCATTGTTATGATTGGCAGAGAAGGTACGGCAAACTTGAAAATAAAATATTTATGATATATTTTTTTTCACACCTAATCCATTTGGCATGTTTTGACATTGACTTTTTAACATTCCTTATAAATGAAATAAATACTCATAACTTCATGACTCTAATAACTGTTGCAATACCGTTTTTAGAGGTAGACTGATTTTCAGAAAAATATCCTTAAAGTAGGTAATATTAATTACTTTGTTTCAATGAGGGTTAAACATATTTAAAATTTCGGTTTAACACTGAAATCTAGTGAACAGTTAGTGTGAAAAAAATAAAAAGACGAACGTTAATCTGCATAACATATTTTTCTTAAACATCTACTAAAGAGGAAGGTGACTGACTTCCTAACATACCCAGAGATCAATACACAGCCCAAACTTAGAATCGCTGAACCTAGAATCCTGAAATTTTGCATGTAGGTTCCATATAAATTTTGCATGTAGGTTCCATATGTAATGTGAGTGAGCACTAAAACGGAATTTTGAAAATGCCACCCCTAAAATAGGGCATGAAGATATATCACTGCGCGAGCAAAGCCGCGGGCAAAAGCTAGTCACTTATATGCATGACATAAAATTAACTCAATGCGATTAGAGATAGACACCGAACTGAGGGCCGAGTACGAATTAGCCGCTAAGTTTGTTGAACGACTCACGATAATACGATCCGTCGAGTTTCGGTGTGTCCGAAACCGACCAAGGTTTCGGTTTCGGCCCAATATTCCGGTTATTTGACCGAAACCGAAACTTTGGTTGGTCACCTACAGTAATTAATCTAGTTATAAATTTAAAGCAGTACCAAAATGTATAATCTTATATAATTTAAAGACTTTTTATCTGTATATTCTGCAGTGTCACAAAATAGTATTTACAATTATTGAAGGGTATAAATGTTTTTTAAAAGGACATACAAAATGTATTAATAAAAGTATACAATATAAATTTTATATAACAACTAGTTGGCCCATGGAACTTTGTACCACTTTAGAATTGATCAAATCTTGTGTTTAGCTGCTATAACTCATCTTGAGACATCAAAAGCAGCATTATCTACCAGCTCGAATTAAGTTTCAAACCACCCAGGTACCCATTGTAAGAGTTAATAAAAAATTAAAAATAAAAAACAAAACATATTTCTTATTATAAATTGAGTGACTGTCATTCTTTCAATATTTAGTAAGCATATAATGTAGTATATAAGTGTATTTAGAATTAAATTTAAAAATATATCTGACTGAACTGAATAATTTTCAGGCTAAGCTGCAAATACATATCGCAAAAGATTATGTAATCTAATATTAAAAATTAATAACAAAAGCAGTCTGAAAATAATGTGACATGGATGTTCTTCTTCTTTTGGTGATATGGCAATCAGCCGGATCAGCTATTTCTGCCAATGTCAAGTATTTTGAGTCTTCAATGCTAAGTCTTCGAGTCTTCAAGTCTTCGTCGTGATGGAGTTAATGATAAAAATTATAATAAATGTGGATGACATGAAATGGGGACCGTCTTTCGAAAAAACAAAAAAAAACGACATGGATGTTCTGATAGATCAATAACAATAGTCTTGAATAAAGTAGTTTATTTTTTTTCTTGTGAATGTTTTATCATCAATAGTCTATAATAGACAACTGCTACTAAGCCTGAGTAAGTTAAAACCTCCTTTCTAAAGAAAGATTCTCTGAAATCTGACTCTCTGGGCGTGTTTTAGTCTACTATTATCACCATAGTTTTACAATTAAAATAAGCACTTCTTACACAGTATTTATATAACTAAATAAAGATCTTGAATGAATCATATCAACTATGCATGCCAGTAAAACAACCATATGTTTTAAAAAGTTATGTTAGCCATGAACATGTCCAACATTTCAAATATTTAATTTATATATTAAATAAGAAAATAGATATATAATTGTAAATAGATTTATACTTTTCAGTGGAGGTTGTTACAAAAAGTTAATAAGGAAAACACTGAAGAAAATAGCAATAAAAAATAATGAAATTATATTAAAAACAAACATTGGAAAAACAGAAAATGAAATAGTGGAAAACTATCTCCAACAAAAATAATTGATTTATCTATTTACTCAGTGTCATACATTTAAATGAATTTAATATATTCCATAGAGATGTTCTACTTGTATGGCACACAGGTCAGCTGTTGTATATTAGGTGTGACGACATAACAGCTGTTTTTTTGTGAAAGTGGGTTGATATAAAAACAAAAAATACACGTCTTAAAAGGCAAGTGAAACGTTGGCTTCTTATCATAAATGCTTTGATAATGTGCAGAAATAATAACAATCAAGAAAATTGAAGCAGAAATGTAATTTTAGAAAATTGCGACTATTACATGGGTACAAAGAAAGGTCATTTATGAACACAGTTTTACATACCTTTAAATTTCGCAGGATTCCTTTCACACTAACGATTTTACCGGCTTCAGGTGCGCGTATGTAATCGTGCAAACACTTTTTACAATTAAGAGAAAGTCGCTTCAATTTCTTCATTTACACGTCCATTGTAACTTGTATTGTCGCGCAAAATAACTAACGTTCAACGTTTACAAATGTAATGACAGCAGGAAAGTCGAATATTTGAAGACGTTCTGATTCCTCCAAGGTGACTAGTTTTAAATTGCTATGCCTAAAGTTTGATTAATAAAAGGAATAACGAAAACTATGAATATGCTAATATCTTCATTATTAAATTTCTAATAATTAGCTATTTTACAAATACTGTAATAATTCTCGATATTGAATCAACTTATTTTTATTCAGGTATTTGAACGTTTTGTTTTGACGTTAAATATAACGTTGCTAGAGTAAAAAAACTCTTGAATAAACTTAAATAGGTACGTATTTTTTTATACATTTGTGTTATTATAGAATTAATGTGTTACATACTAACTTATTTCAGTTTTTTAATGAATTTTGTTTTCTAGTTTCTAGGACCAAGTAGATAGATAGATGGATAGATATAAGTATCTTAGCAAATGAAGACTGATCACACTGTACAAAAATGGCGGTCAAAAATCAATTTTGAATTGTGACAGCCGCCAGCCGCAATCGCAGTTTTGTCACTAACTATAATATTTAACAAGTAAATAAACCGCATTTCGTTAGTTTTTTCTTGACATTATAAAACAGTTCGCTTTAACATGTTGAAGCGGCAATACATTTATTTTGTGATGTTAAAAGTGCAATAATATTATTATAGTGATTGTGATCAAAAATAGTCGATGATGTAAGAAACTGAAGGTCTGTACTTCATATGCGTGTATTGTTTTATTGTTATTGTCTTGCGAACTGTTTTGTTAATTTTCGCCATGGAGGGTGAAGACGGCGGTATGGGGAGCCCTGAGAAAGAAGATTATGAGAGCAGTTCTCATTCAACACCTCAAGAACATAGATCGTTCGCTGAATTTGCGAAAGATAAATTGGATAGTGGTGCGTATTATGTTTTGCTACCATGCCATATAAATAATATGTTACAAAAATATTATTTTTGTGTCTGTTATATTATTGTATTGTGTTATATATCTATTTAATGAGTAAAGTAGTAATAAAGTTATTCAAATTTACTATTACAATTTTAAAATAAAAATAAATATGTGGCTACCTAAGCTAAAAAGTTTTAGTAATTTTTATTTAGCTAATTTTTTAAATTATTTCAAGTAATTTGTGATTTAGGTAGGTTTTTCTAATTACTGTCTGCTGAATAACTTAAATATCAATTCAGTAATTATCAAATTATTGGTCAATAAACTATATGTCATAAATATAAAGAAAAAATTACTAATTAAATGAAATAAAGGATTTAATTAGCTTTACTACTTTATTGTTTCTTAATAAAATATTTGTAATAGCTGGCCGTGAACTTCGGCGCCGCCTTCCTATGGCAGGACAGCTCGGAGCTCACTTGATGCATCCAAGACGCTTGCTTCTCCACTCCACACCTACACAACACACTGATGTTGTCTTAATTTTCCCTAAAGGTAAGATATTGATCTGCTTCTTATAAAATAAATCATGTATACTTCAATGTAACTTGTTTTATGAATGTAAGTTAGACATTTGGCAGAAAAATCTGCAGCAGCGGTAAACTTATTATGCATTTGACTCCAATAACCATTGACTAATTGCCAAGGGTCAATCTGCAACCAATAGCAGCATGACTCCTGCACACTAATTGAAGTTACCTGCCTAA
Organism: Hyphantria cunea; assembly: GCA_003709505.1. Lineage (NCBI taxonomy): Eukaryota > Metazoa > Arthropoda > Insecta > Lepidoptera > Erebidae > Hyphantria > Hyphantria cunea. The sequence goes on along the minus strand of PKRV01001811.1, from coordinate 1,172,437 downwards.
CCTGGAACTGCAACCCTATTTAACAGTGTTGACCGCTAAACTTGGTCCTTGTTCCAAGCGTCCTATCTGTTTTAATGATGAATCTATAACTTCATTGTCTGGTAAAAGTCCAAATAAAACTGAATACAGGTGTAGTCGTTTCTTTTGTGGGTTAGGTGTGACTAATTAGAGTCTGGTGTTATTGTGACTACACCGCACTCTGAGCGCTCTTCTATTGTTCCATAGCACGTTGTACCTGATAAATGATTTGCGCAGATTTATCGATCAACTATTTATCATACACACATTCTATTAATCTGCGCAAATAGGTTTTCACATATTAATCGCTAGTGCATTCGCACGCTCTACTGATGTCAGTGACCGACACACGGTGGATAGTTAATTTTTTTTACGTATGGAAACACCCACTGGCAACCTCCCCACCGGAGTTTGCGGCGGGGCGGTGTGTGGCAATTGAACCGACTAAAACCACACGGTGTGCCACTCTGCGCCTAAGACGGGAGGGATCCGGGAACCGCTCTATGACGCCATCCAGACCCCTTCCAGAGGCACGGTGAATCCTGTATTAAGGACAGCCTGGCTAAAAATTGCTTTTTTTGTAAATGTAGGTAGCTGGTTATTTTTTTTCGATTGAATAAAATTCTGTTTACATATCGCTTACAAAAATAACGACACAAGAATGGAGGCAATCTCTAGAAACAAAGGCAATAATCGAGGACCGTAACAGATATATATATCCAACGTGAATTTAGAAATGTTACTGGATTACTTGTGGGTTTAAGCAAAGCTGGTTATAGGAATACTAATGTGGGAAATTCAGCCAGACGTTTTTTTTTTCTAATCCTGAGTAATCCTCTCAACGGGTGTGAACGAAAAATTGATTAAGAGGTTCAGTATAATTTTGAAAACATTAGCTAGCGGTCAGAAGATCAATGTTGAAAAGTTGAATAGTTACTGCACTGAGACTGTTTATTTGTATACTCGACTAACCCTTGGTATAATATGCCCACCACCATTCATAAAGTATTAAGACACGGTCCTTCTATCATGTCAATTGCTATTCTACAGATTATATATTATAGGCATTCATAGGTCATTTAAGCGAAGAAACCCTGGAGGTAAGAAATAAAGATTTTAAAAAAAATTAGAGAACTTATCGCACGCAAAACTCCGAGGAAATACACTTACCGATATTTTTTATATCTTTAGATCCTGTCATTTCATGATCTAGGGTTATAAGAAAATATAAGACGGCTTTTCCTAGTGAGGTTTTAAACATGATTTTACCAAAAACTTTTGTCATTTGTGGGAAACATTTTTTTTATAAAATGTCCTATAAAACTATCAGTACTTCAGGAATCGTACTTATTTTGCCATAAGACACGTCTAGAAATTATAATAGTTTCAGTCAAAAACATTATTTAATTTATTTTGGTCACGCTGCCCCTACTAGAGGGTCCATCGTGTGACGTAAGCGTAGAATATCAAGCCTTACGTTAGTTTATTTTGGGTACATCTGAAATGCCATTTGATGACCAGCACTGTCACCGCGCGCGCCTATTACCTAAATCGCATTACGCGGGATTCGTTTCTTTACTATTACACGCTTCCGTCCCTTTTCAAGGCAATCAAGAAGAAAGATGTAGCACATAACGTGTGATATTATTCTCAATGCGAGATTTGTTGTTGTGACTTAAAAAAAACTATTTATTAGTGTCTAAAAACTGTCGGAGATAAATCAAAATTGTTAGGCTTTTATGGTAAATTATTACACATATATCTTAGATGTTGTACAATGTTTTGCACTTAACTATAATTTGTTATAACATAATAGCGATATATATTAGCATTATCTATGTAATGGCTTATTTTGTCACAGTAATATACTCTTACCTCTTTTAATAGCAATGTTCTATTGATATTATTTATACTATCCTCGCATGTTGCCGACAGACTATGTAAATACTCAACTTAAGGACCGTCTTCGCAGACGACAGAATCGTGGCGACATTGTAGTCCTGCGCGCCACGTAGTCCTATATACTCAGCGATTCCGATACGCTTTAGGAATAATCGTTCATTCATGAACTTTACCCGACGATAGAAACGAGGAGCCGTCGCGATTCTCTCGTTCGTGGAGACTGCTCCTTGGTGAATTAATTAACGTACCGATATATTACATTGTTTAGTTATAGTAGGTACGAATAGGTAAAGTATCTCTATAAAGCAATATATCAACGTAGATGTTCATTAATAAAGGTTTTGCGAGAATAATAGATTCAGTTCGTAGTCAGTCAGTCAGATATTCAGTTAGTAGACTTAAATTTGACATGATAGGAAACTGAAATTAATAAGTGATGACATACTAAGTTAAAAAGGTCTTAAACCTTGAAAATTTATTCTTAATATATTTACATACTTATGTACATATCAAATATATATGTGACTTGGTAACAGCTTGTATGAAAAAGAACATACCTATAAGCAAGCTATATCCCATGCTTTTCCAGATCATTGTGATCGTTTTATAGCTTTTTGTAATCTACATACATACTTACACGAAAACCGTTTTATAAATTTTATAAAGCTATACACGTACATCAATATTAATATTAGTTATATTTTTTAAATTCGTATTTACTTAGATGGTAATGTGAATAACATCGATAGTGTGGGTGATTTAAATATTATTTTAATTATCACCAAATATTCATAATATTTGGTATTAATTTAACCCTATACGTATATCGAATTTGTTATTACAGATGTCAAAAAAATAATAACTGTAAATCTTGTTACAGCATTACCTCTATTTATAGCCTACAATGCTACATTAGTCACAAAGGCTAACTCTTTCCCTCAATTCTTTTATTACGCTCAATTTAGTTGCCTATTCATTCTAGTTGTTCCCAATCCCNGATTTTAAAAAAAATTAGAGAACTTATCGCACGCAAAACTCCGAGGAAATACACCTACCGATATTATTTATATCTTTAGATCCTGTCATTTCATGATCTAGGGTTATAAGAAAATATAAGACGGCTTTTCCTAGTGAGGTTTTAAACATGATTTTACCAGAGTAAACAATCCGCAGACTCGTTTTAATTATTAAATAAAGCATTGAAAAAAAACTTTTGTCATTTGTGGGAAACATTTTTTTATAAAATGTCGTATAAAACTATCAGTATTTCAGGAATTTTAGTTATTTTGCCATAAGACACGTCTAGAAATTATAATAGTTTCAGTCAAAAACATTATTTAATTTATTTTGGTCACGCTGCCCCTACTAGAGGGTCCATCGTGTGACGTAAGCGTAGAATATCAAGCCTTACGTTAGTTTATTTTGGGTACATCTGAAATGCCATTTGATGACCAGCACTGTCACCGCGCGCGCCTATTACCTAAATCGCATTACGCGGGATTCGTTTCTTTACTATTACACGCTTCCGTCCCTTTTCAAAGCAATCAAAAAGAAAGATGTAGCATATAACGTGTGATATTATTCTCAATGCGAAATTTGTTGTTGTGACTTAAAAAAAAAACTATTTATTAGTGTCTAAAAACTGTCGGAGATAAATCAAAATTGTTAGGCTTTTATGGTAAATTATTACACATATATCTTAGATGTTGTACAATGTTTTGCACTTAACTATAATTTGTTATAACATAATAGCGATATATATTAGCATTATCTATGTAATGGCTTATTTTGTCACAGTAATATACTCTTACCTCTTTTAATAGCAATGTTCTATTGATATTATTTATACTATCCTCGCATGTTGCCGACAGACTATGTAAATACTCAACTTAAGGACAGTCTTCGCAGACGACAGAATCGTGGCGACATTGTAGTCCTGCGCGCCACGTAGTCCTTTATACTCAGCGATTCCGATAGATACGCTTTAGGAATAATCGTTCATTCATGGACTTTACCCGACGATAGAAACGCGGAGCCGTCGCGATTCTCTCGTTCGTGGAGACTGCTCCTTGGTGAATTAATTAACGTACCGATATATTACATTGTTTAGTTATAGTAGGTACGAATAGGTAAAGTATCTCTATAAAGCAATATATCAACGTAGATTTTCATTAATAAAGGTTTTGCGAGAATGATAGATTCAGTTCGTAGTCAGTCAGTCAGATATTATAGATAGGATAGGCGCTCATAGCCCAGTTGCACTCGGTGATTAGAAACAATCATCGAGGGTAAGCAACGATGGCGCGGTCAGTACCTGGATGGGTGACCGCTGGTGGCATATTACCATGAGCGTCTCCGTGATTCGGAGGTCACGTTAAGCAGTCGGTCCCGGTTGTTATCGTAGGATAACAGTCGTGAAGCTTAGTTGGAGGCCTTCGGGCGGCATAATAACATCCAGCGGAAAGATACGTAGCCACAACGTATTCTTGCCAGTCACCTACCTGCACTTGGCCAGCGTGGGGACGTATGGCCTTAACCCTCTCCAGAGAGGAGACCCGAGCCCAGCAGTGGGACATTATGGGTTGTTGTTTCAGTCAGATATTCAGTTAGTAGACTTAAATTTGACATGACAGGAAACTGAAATTAATAAGTGATGACATACTAAGTTAAAAAGGTCTTAAACCTTGAAAATTTATTCTTAATATATTTACATACTTATGTACATATCAAATATATATAAGTGACTTGGTGATAGCTTGTATGAAAAAGAACACCTATAAGCAAGCTATATCCTCTTATGTAAACAATATACCTACCATTAATTGAAACAATTACTTTGCTTTACCAGATCATTGTGATCGATTCATAGTTTTTTTTTGTAATCTACAGTCATACTTACACGAAAACCGTTTTATAAATTTTATAAAGCTATACACGTACATCAATATTAATATTAGTTATATTTTTTAAATTCGTATTTACTTAGATGGTAATGTGAATAACATCGATAGTGTGGGTGATTTAAATATTATTTTAATTATCACCAAATATTCATAATATTTGGTATTAATTTAACCCTATATGTATATCGAATTTGTTATTACAGATGTCAAAAAAATAATAACTGTAAATCTTGTTACACCATTACCTCTATTTATAGCCTACAATGCTACATTAGTCACAAAGGCTAACTCTTTCCCTCGATTCTTTTATTACGCTCAATTTAGTTGCCTATTCATTCTAGTTGTTCCCAATCCCTTTTATTCGTATATAATGAAAAAGACGGATTGGATAAAACATATTAACCTATTTTAGGGTCTTTAAGCACGAGCTTACACAAAAATTAATAAAACGTACATTTGTAAAATGATTCATGTGCACGTAGTGCGAGAGGCACAAATGATAGACTGGAGTGAGACAGAGTACTAGATGTAATAAGGGCGCCAATCATGTTGGCGGTTAGTCAGAGAAAAAAAAAATAAAAATAAAAAATGATTCATGTTGTAAAAGGTTAGAAATACAGAATATCAGAAAAAAAACCTGAAATAAACCTCATTCTAGCCGTCTGGCTAGGGTGGTATAGTTAGCTTCTCCTGAGGAGGAGCTCCTCCTTTCTAAGGAGCGGCCTATGTCCAGCAATGGACTATTGAAGAATCTTGATGATATATATAAAAGGAAGAAACTGTCTCGTTGGTCTAGTGGCTAGCGTAAACGACTGCAGATCAAGAGGTCTCAGTTTCGATTCCCAGGTCGGGCTGCTGTTGGGTTTTTCTTTCAAGAAATACTTGAGTGTGGTGCATCATTCAGAGCAGAGTTATTTTCGTTCATTAAAAAAATATCACTCCAAAGTAAAAATCACTTAAAGAGTTGATCACTGATGAGGTAGATCACCTGAGGAGGTACAGTCAAAATGATGTAATTGGGGCAATGATTCTTTCATTATTGGCCCAATTACATAATGTTGATTGTACAGATTATAATAGGCATTGTGAATCATCCATATCTAAACCAATAAACTAATAGCAAATGTTTTATATCGTCCATGAATATGCAATTTCTACCGGAGTTCACGTTCAAGGTTAAAAGGCTTCATAAAATTACGTACACCAAATACCCTTCATTCTCATTGACGTAGTACTCGACTGAATTATAAAACAGACTCTTTATTGGTACCACGGAACGGTACGAGATTTTGTTTATGATTCTATTACTTTTGCGTAATAAATTGTGCACATTTATTGGATGTTATATATACAGTGTTGTAATAGTGCAGGAACGTGTAAAAGTTGTTGTATATTTTACTAGACACAACGCTTTTTTTTTATTACATATATTATCTATATGTGTATTAGATAGATAGATATACGAGTATAGAGAAGTATGAAATTTGGCACAGTTAAAGTTTCTATGACAGAGGAGTGAATTTCGGCCACTGAACATCAGCGTTGCCAGAAATCCCGATTTTGGGGCGACGTCCCGCTTTTTGAATCAAAATTGTAATGTCCCGTGACAGGTTTTGTCCCGCTTTTTGGGGATAACTGACTAGTTAACCGCAGATCTGTATCAGTGATAAAATTGGCAGGCAATAAAAAAACCACCATTACATTAAAAGTAGGAAATGGTACTATTATATATACAAAAGGGTATTTCTCAAGTAATTCATTATTAAGTTAAAGTCCGTGGCTGTTTTTTTCTAAATTTAAATATCTTAGAAATAAATTCAAAATGTATAATTAAATTATAAAATATCTGTACTGGAGGTACTCTTGTTAGCCGAAATGTTCCGAAGAAACATAATTTTAAAAATATGACGTCTATCGAAATCAAAATTATTTTCACTGAAATCAAAAGTAAATTTTATTTTAAAATCATTTACATGGTATTTCTATATAAAAAAAGTATTTTACCAAAATATTAATTCAGGTAAGCAAAACTAATACTGTTAAGGGACTTCTGGTATATCCTACTAATGTTAAGTGATTTTGTAATTATAAACGGATGTTTGTTACTCTTACGCGTAAAAACTATTAAATGGATTTTAATGAAACTTCACAATAATATTGCTTATTCATCAGAATAACACATGTGCTGCAATAAAATAATTGTCTGACTAATTATTACATAAACGTTACATAAACTTCCTATAATCAACTTTGGCATGAAGCTTAAAAAAGTTAAGTTTATAGTTCCTACTTCTTCATTTCTTAAATCAAAAAGGAGCTCTTCACTTTTCATTATTCTATAATGCATACATCTTATTCATGTGGTATTTAAGTATACGTAATAACTTTGCTATCTGGGTTTTTATTAGTCTTTAGAGTTAGCCTAGCAGTCCTATGTCTATAACAACCTCATGGATGAATGGCAACAACGATGCGACGAATTATCTAAAGGTCGATTCTTTTACCAGTTCTTACCATCTGTTCGCGAACAGTTGTCGAGGATAAGACTCGAGGTGGATCACTTAGCACAAGAGCCTGTGAAGATGGACTTACATCCATCTGATAACCATATCAAACTTTTTTTTGTAAATTTAATAATTAATGAACACAGCTATGATGGCTTGCCTATTGCAAAACTGTCATGATTATTTTCAAAATTAAATTATTTTTCAATACATATTTTCATCCCTTTCACTCTATTAATAACCGACTTAATTTAATCCCAAATATTAATTTTCTATATAGAGAATATGCCTCAGTAACCTTGTTTACTAATATCAGTATAGCTTCCTAGCAATAGATATGAACAGGCAAATCAATAGGTAAATACACCGAGCTAATAATTAATCGAAATTGGTAGCAAAATAAAGGTAATGTGTAATCCTGCCCGTACCGTCAGATTATTTAATAAGTAATCTGATGGTACAGGCAGGATTACAGAAAAAAATCAATAAAAAAATATGAAAAAAACAGTGGTGGGCGGGATTAGTCCCTAGATTAGATTAGATAGATTAGTCTTTAGAGTCAAATGCAACCCTTTCAACCATAAGACCTGGTAATACCAGTTCGTGAGTTTGAAGCAAAACTAGTATAACTAAATGGATTCAATGCTACTGACGATCCTCGATAAGTCTCAATACGTTGTATTGAATAAGATGAAATGATTAATCGACTCGATGGTAATAAATCACCAAAGGAACTTGATTGAGTTGTAAGCCGAGTCTAATATTTACATTTTCTACTAAAATCTATTACATGTAATACATACTTTTTAGTATTTTAAATATCATAGTTTAAAGTGATCATGAAAAAAAGGATTGAGGACAAATTTATGGTATACCAAGCCAGCTAGTGTGTTGTATCTTTTCCGTTGCGGCCTATCATAATTTAATAATATTATAAAATTAACTAGTACCTATTTGGTCATTTGTTTGAGGAACACAAGCAATATAACGCAATTTGTTTGAGGAAAAGAACAACTTGAAAAACAAAACCACTGCAACATAGGGTTTGGACGCGACACCGTGGTATATTTTAATAATAATATCTTTGTAAGTTTTATTAATTTTAAGTTACTCCTAGTTATTTTATCTTAAAAGGGATAAAAAAATTAAATAGTAACCATTTCTGGACATTTCGATTCAAGCGTTCCGTTCGGAGAGTGACCTAAAAGTTAAATATATGTAGTATATTCAGAAATTACGTGAGAAGCTTTTATAATTCCACTGCTAGATGTATACATCTCCGTCGGAAGAAGGTTTTGTCCGAACATACCACACCACGTGACGAGTTGTCACAAGGTTTAGCTTCTTTTTGCAATGATATTGCCCTCCTTAGCCCTTAGTTGCATCTTACGATAACCATGGTATAAATAGGGGTGGCAACATTCTGTATACTTTACCTGTCATCACACAGACAATTGACGGAGCTGAATTATTGCTCATTAAATTCTAAACCATTTTTGCATTCTCAACTGGTAATGTAGTATATTAGCGATGACTTCTCTGACTTGAATCTGATTCATTAGGACTTAAGTCTATGACATCATTCATGACAAATTCGTCTTATGATTTAAATACAGGTGGGTGGAATTTCACTAGATTATTGATTGAATTGACTGGATCGCTGGCAAGCCGTTATTGTCACTTGTCACTTTTACATCTAATTAGAAAAAAGAAGTTCAATTTACAGGATATTTTATTAACGTTAAATATCAAGACGCTTTTATAAACTTTACATTTATGTTTCTTTATAACCAACTTCTGTAAGCTTGTTCTTTAGTTGATAAACTTTTCTTTTTATTTCATACATTCTTTAAAAGAAGGAAATCTTGAAACTGGTTTCGTACCAACCTGTCTAGCCACTGGTACAGTAGGCTAAATCTCCTTGCCCACTTGAGGCTTACATTTATTGAAAACTATTGATGTTAATGAGGCAACTATATACAGATAATTATTTTTAAATTGCAAACGTAATTTTAAAATTTTTCTTACGTGTGGACGGATGCAACGTCTCATAAGTCTAATTAGAGCGGTAATCATGAAAATGGAATACAAAAATCATAAAAGAATAAAAAATTGGAAGGTGTAAAACTCTTAGAAGGCTTAGAACTCTTAAGGCTCCTCGACGTACCTGTATGTATCATATATATATTCAATACCTCAGTGTGTGACACTCACGCGTGTGGGACCGTTTCTCTGTCAAGAGCTCTGACATCTAAGTGCAATGTGTCGGAAGTGTCACTCAGCCCCGCGCTCTCTTCTAATGTATCGGAACTCTCATGTCAATAAGAAAAATATAGGTAGGTTAGAAAGCGGTACATAATAAGAATAATGTTTTTTTACATAACTGGAGCAAGAAATAAAATTGATACACTGCTCTGTGCAATATATTGTAGGTAATTATTATTTCGATAAATATCTATACTGCTATCGAATTTTGCCAGAACTTGAACACGCGAGTTGCGTACAAAGCGTCTGTAAACATGTTCGATTGGTGCACTGCAATTTTTGTTCAAAGCGTCTATTATAATACGAATATTGTTCGTGTTGGCAACATATCACACTGTTGTGCGCTATTGAATTACTGAACTAATTAATTTATAAAGAAGTGGACCAAGAGGTCTGCATGCTCAGCCCTTCATAGCGTCCGCACGGTTAATATGTTCGTGACGTTTTAATGCTTTGCTATTATGTATGTGAGTTATCGCTACAACATAACTGTGTTAATGAAGAAGACCATAAGGCCGGTTGACCAAAAATATAACATTTTAATTAATAAGATACTGTCTTCTTCATCTTCATCATAATATTCTCTGATTAATACTTATAAGTATATATTTAGCCACTGAGTAAGTACTAGCTGTATACTTACAAGTTACTACTTCTTAGAATATAAACGCTAAAATCACACTAGTGAACGCCCTTATTAGCATTAAGTTTTACATCGTGGTACTATCAAAAATAATATATATACATATATCGTAATACTAAATTCTGTTCTGAGCTTCACGTAACTAAGTAAAGTTTTAGTTCACTGCATTACGATTTTTTAAAGAATTAATTTAAAGTTTATTGTTTTCGGTCCTATCATTTATTTTGTTTATTTCATTATCGCTTCCCAACCCAAGTAACTTGTATAAAAACAGGTAATTATATAGTATAGACCGTTAATTAAAAATAACGAGGGCAAAATTGTAATCAAATCTTGTGAAGTCTCTGGTGTTGCAGGTGTCCATGGGCGTCAGTAATCGCTTAACATCAGACGATACGTCTGCTCGTGTGCCCCCTATACCATAAAAAACGGTCGGTGCTGTGCAGACTAAAAATAATGATTTAGCTAGTGGACATATTTTAGAAGAAGTTGGACCGTAAAATGTGGACACACTGGCTTTGTTTAGAAGCATTAAAATGCAGTATTGTAGCTTTTGAAGGGCATCGTCACTGCCAACCGTTCTACGTAACCGAAATGGCATTATATACACATTTGCATTTATAGTGATGTGGAACAAATGTTTGAAATTTCTCAATACAATTTATGTTGTATGTAAAATTAATTGGCATATTTTTATATAGACACAATATAAAGACAGGGCATCTGCCGTCCAAAGCTTACAAACCAAGAATAATCATGTTCTTTTATATAGATATTTAAGGCGGTAGAGGTTCAATGTTTAGCTTGACATATGTTGAGTATTATATTGTATCAAGACTTGTGCTTGCAATAAGAGTAACAAACGAAGTTTTAGCAAAAGTAAATATTGAATAGTGTCTCCATATTAGACAAATGTTTTTACAGACATCTATGATGTTCACTGCTGGTATATTTACCCTTCTGGCTATATAACAGTTCTGGCTTTATGCCAGGTTCTGCATGCTGTAAACGCAGAGCTCGCCGTTTGTCAAATATATTACCATTTCAGATATGAACGCCAAGTCCGTTAATTGCGATGGTTTTATTCTTATTTAAGATATAAGAAACTTTAGTTAGGCTTCCTCCTTTTTGAAAATTTATGCGTTATCAGCTTTTTGTTATTTATTTAAATGATGTCTCAGAACTTAAAAGTTTAGTAAAAAATTTTGGCAGCAACACCAAGTATGCAAATGGCTAGAATTCTTGCTGACTAAGATGGGAAGATTTTGCAAACAGCCAAAGAATGGTAGCAGATTAATTGCATCGGTCGACGGTAGGACGGTGGTTGCAAAATGCGATCAGCCTGCATCATAATATTTGCATCATAATTGTGATGATATGCAGGGAGAAATCGCTGTAGTTTTCCCTAAGAAAGAACTTTGTTAAGCGTGGTATCGATTCTGGAGGGGAGATACCTGAGATTAACCGTCGCGGTGGTATTAGTGGAAATACTTGGCTCTTGAGTCCTCAACGACCCGGAGATCCGAAAGTATTCCTTCCTCCCCCTCCCCCCGTCAATAATAAATTGGTGATGTCATTAGCGATATGCTTAATGCAATCTGTCCATTTATTTGTTTATAATTATATCAAAAATGTATAAGTTTAGTAACATATCACTATTATATCTTATAGTGATAAGTTAACTACATTACCAAATCGAAAAATTACAATAGAGGTTTTAATTTATATAAATACAAATGAATCACCGAAATTTATGAACGCGCATATCTTCTGATCGACTGCACCAAATTGGATATTTTCTTTTATGTGTATGTTATCGCCTGGACAAGGTTTGTATAGAAGAAAATTAAAACAAAACTGGAAGTGTCATAGTTTCGAAGTCCTCCACTGTATACTATGTGTGGGAAACTAAGACGTATTAAACTAATCAAACAATTTATTCCGAACCTAGGAGAATTCAATTTCGGAATATATTACCTGCGGTGTTACAGTTGCGAGACTGGTTAAACTGTTATTTATACTGATGCTTGGATCTATACAAAACACACGACTAGTGTATATATATTATTTTTGACTGTTTTTTTTGTTCAAACATAATAAAATATGTGTAAGAATTTTCAGGATCGGTTCAGTACTTCTGAAGATTACCTACACGCAAACAAATTTAGACAATTTGCCTCTTAATAATATTATTATAGATAAATATATTTAATATTATTATGTATCTTATGTAGGTTCATTATTATCAGCACTAATTGTTTCTTTTTTAAATGATTAAATATATGATATCATCATCATCAGCCTATCGCAGTCCATTGCTGGACACAAGTTTGTCCAATTGCTCGCCACTTAGTTGAAATCCTCGGCTTCTCATATCCTGCCAGCAGTTTTGATGGTATACCTACTTCATATTATTAAACTTTCCTGAACAACACAGTACAGTATCTATAAAACAATACTTAAAATTTCTACATAGACTTGAAATTTGCTTTAGAATGCTGATATTTGATGACGATGATTAATAGTGTCCGTTATTGGTTGAAACTACCTATGAATAGCGATTTCCATTTATGAAATGGAGGTAAATATGATTTTATTCTTGCGTTGACTTTAACTAAATGATAATACCATAACGTATAACTCATATCGCTAAACATTTGATTTTATAGCTGACTAGTTTATGCCCGCGACTCCGCGTATATGTCGGTTATCGCGACAAATAGTAGCCTATGTGTTATTCTGATATATCAGCTATATTACTGTAAAGTTTCATTCATATCTGTTCTGTAGTTTTTGCGTAAAAGAGTAACAAACATCCTCACCAACTTTCACATTAATAATATTAGTTTAGATTTTCACTTGTTTCAGTTATATTATTTTAGACATTGGGTAGTTGTACTGTTTATTACGTATTTACTAGGGTTTTTAAATTTAATGTTAAAGATTTCTTTGTTAGATTAGGCTTATTATGGACACTGCGATAAAAAACACGCCATTTTACTTCATGGTAATGAGTGTGGTTTTGAATGCGTGTTGAGTTGGTTTTAGTCTTCGTTAGCTACAGCTAAAACATTTCAAAAAATGGTAGACCAATTTTAATATTGCCTGAAAATGAGGACAAAAGGCGCGATTGTGAAGCAACGGTTTTAAACGTTATTATTCTTTTATGGGATGGCCGTTGGCATAGATGTCAAGTCGAGAAAAAGAAATTCGAAAATACATTGTCTAATATAGTATTATGTTCCTTTTCTCCCAGAACACGTTCTATATAACCTGTCTTGTGATCAAATGTATTGACTTCAAAGCTAGTTTTTGTCTATTTTTCTCAACCACAATGTTTTACAGCGAAGCCTGGCATTTCTTTTGATTTATTTATTGTTTATTTAATTCACATTTCAATATTTAAGGTACAAGAAAATAACATATATGTATGTGCAAAGGCGTGTAGAACCCCAACCTGAGTTTACCTGCACCGAACCTTTAGAGTAAATAGAAAATGCCTAAGAACGTAAAGGCAAAGTTATGTGTACTTAGGAGTAAGTAGAACAAAAAGGTAGGAATAACGTAACGATAAGGTACCTACGTTAGGAGTAATTTACGTATCACCGATATAATTTCCAAAGTCCAATAATCAAATGCTGATAACAAGGTGAAATAGCAGTAAGTTATTTAAATCAAATCACCAACACATAATGTCCCACTGCTGGGCTCGGGTCTCCTAGCAGGAGAGGGTTAGCTCCAAACGTCCCCACGCTGGTCAAGTGCGGGTTGGGGACTGGCAGGACTACGTTGTGGCTACGTAGTCTTGCCTTTGGATCTTTTCAAGCCGCCCAAAGGCCTTCAACTAAGCTTTACGACTGTTATCCTATGATAACAACCAGGACTGACTGCTTAACGTGACCTCCAAATCACGGAGACGCTCATGGTAACATGCCACCAGCGGTCACCCTTCTCGGTACTGACCGCGCCGTCGTTGCTTATCGTCGGTGATTGTTTCTAATCACCGAGTGCAACTGGGCTATTAGCGCCTCAGTTGGTTATTTATCATATTTATATTATAATGTCATCCATCAGGTCTCCCAGACAGCATGCTGCTCTGGCTGCTGCAGAAGTTGCGTGGAAGCCGACCGAGGCTGCGTGTGTGTGTGCGACAACACGCCTCTTCACAATGCTCTGCGTTCTACATCACCGCTGATGATGACCTGTGAGTTATATTTATTTACTCTTATACTAGAATCGAACGCAAAATTAAGTACCTGAGGATTTCAGCAATAAAATAATAGTGTGTATTTATTTGACCACCTTATGTGTTAGTCAAGACTTGGATGTAAACTAGATGTTAGACTATCGATAGAAGTGAAAACGAAATAACTTGTGAAAGCGTTCGGTGATGATGACGCAAGTTCCATGAATATTATGCACCCAAAAAGTGCTCAACGTGCCTAAAAAAGGTTTCACTTCAAAATTATCACTGGGCCACAGTCGATGATTTAAAGTAATTAAATCATTATTTATTACTTCGCTGTTAGTAGCGAATAAATAGCATTTTGTTAAAATCAATGTCCAGAAATTTGTGTTTTCTTAGATTTACAACCTGTATTTAATAAAATTTGAATTCTTCAGCTTGAATATTTAAATTAACAACTATTGAAATTTAATTCAAATCATTAAAAAAAATCAATAAACCTGTTTTTTTTTCGCTTTATTAATTAGTGATAGAAATTTCTAATTAAGTAATACATGATAACGGGTCTTCAGAATGTTTTGGCATAATCAAAGCAGCGCAAGCAGTTGCAGCCACAGATGTGAAAGACTCTTTCATCAGAATTGTCACTGACAGTTCATCTGTACTTCAAGCTCTGCAAAACCACAAGATGACCTCTGCCCTTATCCATCAATCTCCAGTCCACTGCAACCACAAACAATAGTAACCTGCAATAGATAAAAGGGTATGTTAACTAACGGGTAATGATGCTGCAGACGAATTGGCCAAAAGCGAATCAGAAACGACAGTTTATGGACCGGAACCACTACTGCCCTTGGCCCAAGCCCAAATAAATACTTGGCTGCGCGCCAATGCCGAAGAAAAACATAAATAGAATGGAGAAACAACAAAGGATGCAGGCAAACAATGAGTGCAGTTTCGGTAGCGTCAAAAAGATTAGCCCGCAACTTGATTAGACTGGAAAGGGAGGAGCTCAGGGAGGTCATAGGTATCCTGACTGGGCATTGTCCTCAAACCAAGCACCTATTTACTTAAAGCGCAACAGACAACCCTCTGTGCAGGGGATGCATGGGGGCACAGCACGTTCTCACAGAGTGTAGAAGTGTGACCGATCAATGGGCAGATATCCTCCAATCGACATCGCTCCCGGAAACTGTGGTGACCTGAAGAGACTGCTGTGCTTTTGGGATGATGAGTAAGAAGATGACAAACCCACGTATAATGGTCCAATCAAGAGGCTGAGTGCGGAAATGGCCCGGAAAAATAAAAAAAAGCGTGTCTCTCCACAACCTTATCGATGTTATCTATTTCAATCGATCAATCAGGTTGTCAGCGTTAGTTTCTAGACAGATATAGTCTTATTTATCGCTGTAGCACATTGAATTCACATCACATTCCGAAACAACTTAGTCGCACAAGACTTAGACGATGCAATACCCTACAAATAAATGATGGATAGATTTCATTATCTATTTACAAGAAAAGAAAGAAAATATAAATTAATACACGGAGGTCATGTTAAGTAACCGGTCCCGGTTGTTAACATAGGATAACAGTTGTGAAGCTTAGTTTGAGGCCTTTGGGCGGTTTAAAATCATCCAACAAGGCAAGATTACGTTGTCATAACGGTTGTCGTGCCAGTCCCAAACCGGCACTCGGCCAGATCTGAAGAGGTATGGCCTTAACCGTCTTCTGAGACGAGACCCGAACCCAGTTATTTGACATTATGGGTTGTTGATAATCTAAGAGGCGTGTTGTCTCAAAAAACGATGGAATAAAACTGATTATATAAAAGTTGCATAAGTGACGTTCTTATCGCGATGTAAATACGATCTCTTTCAGGCAACCACTGTATATAGTAAAATAATGAGTGGGTAAAGTAAAGATGGGAAGTCGCGAATCGCAGTACACTAGAAATATCTCATATAAATTTGCAAGTTTTTCTTACACCTTGTTATTTAATAGTGAAATTAAAGAAAACTGTCCATTTTTATATGTCTATGCGTTGTACCTACTTTCATCATTTGTTATACCCAAAACAGTAAATGTATTTGATGTGAGTCTAATGGAGTTTCGCCGTTATTGTAGCTATGTAGGATTTTTTAAAGGGCTCCCATAAAACCCTTTAACCTTTGGCAAACGGCCCCATTACATTATACCATTAAAGGACGGTTTACTACGTTGTTATTGGTACTACATGAGCTTTTTTATGAGCGTTACGCTAAATATTTTACAGATTTTAATTTGTTCAGATCACGCTTAAGCCTGATTCTGTAATAATATGTTGTAGCTTTTGGACATTTTAAACATGAACAGTTAGCTTATTATAATTTTACGAAACATAGATAAAATGAAGTCGCTTCCGCTGCTTGATCGTTGATTTATATATATATATATATATACACATATATGACAGTTCATTAAAGACAACCGAGTCTGGTTTGACTTTTTATAGTAGTTCTCCACTAATGAGTGTTGGCTCCCACGTTTTACCGTGGAAGAGCCACGAACAAACCGGTGTGAAACAGCGCTTGCGTTGTGTTTCATCGTTTGAGTAAGGATACTGGAGGCCCACACCCCAAACTCTTTGCCCATCCTCCTCCCCATCCCCATCAGCCGGCAACACAATTGTGACGCCTTTGGTGTTGCGGGCATCCATGCGCGGCGGTAACTGTTTACCATCAAGCGATACATCTCGTTGGCCTCCAATTCCATAAAATAAAAAATAGTTCTGCATACTCCTTCCTGTCTTTTGCTAGACGAAACAGTTTTTCTACGCTGGCGATCCCTGCCCCATTGAACAAGAATGATACCAATAATATCAAAAATATTTTAAAAACGTTCCATTGACAACTACTACATTCATAAATGCGTTATGGTATAAATTCGTTTGCTCATTGCTTTACGTGTAAAACAATGATAATGTTATTATTGCGTGATTTTTATATCTCTGTAGCAGTTTAAAGTGTAGTTACTATGAAGTTTAAGGGTATGCCAATATACCAGAATCATAACTTACTCAATCATTTTCTTAAATATAGACCTATTGGGCTATAAGATTGAAATAGAAAAGCAAACAGCAAATTGCGTGTCCTTAATTGGAGTAAAGCTTTATTAAAGCACATAATTACGCCTGCCTCACGATAGACTTGAATACAACAAATATACCTGAAACTCCATAAGAGGTTATATAAAAACGGTAGTCGGTGGGTATTAATGATATTGATATGAATGGAAGTCGTTGCTTTCAATTTATTTCTTTAACATTACCATCTAATTGAAGGTTTTTAAGCTATTTTTCTGCCAATTACCATTAGGTATACTTTTGGCCAACTTATTATAGCCTTTATTCCAACAATTGACCGTGAAAATTACATAATCAGTACCAGTGCAGAACAGAATAACCAGAATTGTTTAATGTCGTTAGTTGTTTATCATTTAATAGTGATTGCTAGCCTACTGCGTAACCAATCGCCTGTAGGGTTCTGTTAGGCCTATCATCATTATCATCAGTGTAGCAAAATGGGTATGATTATATAAATAAAGACTGGAGTAGTAAGATTAATATGTATTTCAGAAACAATACTGACATTACAGGGAGAGAGCCGCTGCAAAAGAGAGTAAAAATGACATTCAATCAATAATTCAATGAATACACCATTTGTTTCATTACCATAGATAATATTAACTCAACATTTAGCCTATCGCAGTCCAGTGCTGAACATAGGCCTCTCCAATTGCACGCCACTTAATTCAATCCTCGGCTTCTCGCATCCAGCTCCTGCCAGCCATCTTGCGCAAATCTTCACTCCACCTGGAAGTAGACGTATTTATTTACAATAAAAAAATAATCTGTAGCCAGCCATCCTTTTCAGACAGACATATACTGTCGCGGATCTTTTTAGAACCTTTAAAAGTGTAAAACGTTAACGTTTTCGCAGTGCACGCAATAGAAGCTTCCAACATTTTCTTGCTTTTGCAAAAAAAAAGAAATATTGATGCTACGCTCCTTTAAGTCGTATCGTGATAACATATAGCCTATAGCCTACCTGAATAATTAGGCTATCTAACACTGAAAGAATTTTTCAAATCACCGCTTTAAAGCGGAAGAAATACGTTCTCGTACTCATCGCTTCGGTGCTTCCTTCCTGTGCCGAGCGGTGAAAAACTGGAACTCATCACCAGTGCACATATTTCCTTCCCACTATGATCCCGGGTCATTTAAGCGGGGCGTGATAAAGCATCTCACCAGGCCGCCATAATGTGGGTCACCATGCTGCATTGTCCTTCTTCGCATTGAGGATGGTGACCACCACTCTTGGATTCTGCTCATGCTTTCCATCAGGCAGGGCAGAGTCATTTTAGCAGATCCATAAATTAAAAATATAATAATAAAATCACCAGAACTTTCGCGTTCAACGCGCTGTTCTCAGGAAATTCTTGTTAGATTAGGTTAGATTAGACAACAATAAAACAAAATCTTCAGTTCAATTTCTCACACAAAAAATATCTTCAGTTTTGTAATATATAGTATAGATTAGTTTTGAAGAAACTAGTATTCATGTTACAACGCGATAAGATTATCCAGAGATTACATCTTACGTCATAAACCATTTAAGACTCGAAAATAGAGGGAAATTGAAGAACGTTTCCTATAAATCAAACACTCAAGTTTACCACTACAGAAATGCCAGCTATTGTTAAGGAACAGAGAATGGATTTGGAAGGGTGACCTTGTCGGCCGGTATACAAATATTTGAGAAGGAAACTCGAGCGGTGAAGTCACAATAGTCTTGTTTTTACAAGCTTTCGGTTAACTTACCTTTTTTGTATGAACAAATTTTGCGATTGAATATAACTGGTATAAAATCAGTGAATATTTATTTATGGGCCTCGGGTATCCTCACTCGGTATATCACAGGGCAAGCGCTTTTGCGCAGCGGTTTTCTGTGAGACTGTGATATCACTCCGGACCAGCCGACCCATTCATGCGGAAGCGATAAATATAATGGTTTTGTTTAGTTATTTGTATCCAAAGTCAAAATTTTATGAGAGTTAGTGACAGGAAAGCCTAGACTACTCAACAGAATTTAATATGAGAGGATGGAAAACAACTAATCTAATTAAAGATTCTAGAAGTTTCCAACAAGATCTACATTCTAGGTAGCAAGTTTGTCACTACTTATTTAGATAATTTGCTTCAGATTACTCCAAACTGCTGAAGAGATGCATTTACCCAAGTTGTTAAAACCAGAGTTCGGCGGTGGATACAAAGAGTTCACAGTTCGGGATATGCATTGTTTTCAAAAGGTATTAGTATTTCAAAAGTATTATATTATTTATTTGTTATTTATTTCTACAGCTTTATTACTGATACTAACTTATTATCTCAGTGTCGTCTAATGCTACTAATATATAATTTTACTTAGTTCTGAAATTCAATTCCGTTCCCAAAAAAAGGTATGTAAATACAATGAAATGTGCAAGACTTTTTAATATAATAAGTAATAATAAATAAATATTTTCGGACATTTTAACACTTAACGCCATCCAGTCCCAAACTAAGCAGAGCTTGTACTATGGGTACTAGACAACTGATATTAATACATATACTTTTTTTTTGTAAATACATAATATACATAGAAAACACCCAAACTCTGAAACAAATATTCACAGATCATACAAACATTTAGTCCGAAATCAACCTTGAGACCTCATGCACAGCAGTCGCATACGCTACCACTGCGATATCGGGTGTAGGTATAGATATTAGTTTCCAAGAAGATAAAAACTGTTGAAAAATTATGTGATACTAAAAATACTTGGGATCGATTGATTAGGCCTCCGACCTAGATTGATGAGAACGCTGAATTATTTCCGACAGAGGAGGCCATCTACAAAAGAGGTCGAAGCCGTCTTTGCTCAAGTTAAAGATTGAATTTACGACCTTAAACACATAGTTATACGGACTAAATTTCGTGATGATTCATATTTCAACATAGTTCTAATTTAAACCACGATTTGGCGTTGGCAAATTTGTGACAGGAGAAACCACGAAAAACTAATGATAACAGTTTTTTACATTTATAAATTGATTTTTAGCGTTATTTCAAAAATAATGTTCCTGCTTTTTATGGCCAAATATATTTTCAATCAAATCACGAGGTTTAGGCAGGTTTGTATATTGTTCTGCAAAGAATAATTTGTACGCTTAAGTGTCTGTACAAGCCCTTCCTCTGCTTTTAGTTTATATCACACAGAAGAAATGACAAAAGAATTAATTAAAAATCTTGTAGTGGATTCAGCTCTATCCACACAAGTATCTCCACGTAGAAGTATCGTTAATTGGGATCCCCACGGATCGGGCTAAAGATCGTCGGACATAATTCCCTATCTTTAAAGACATATTCCTTACAGTAAAACGTCCATACTCCTTTAGTTTATTACCAGATTGGATGATCAATAACATGAAAATTGTAAATCCATTACTTAGAAAATCTCACTTACATAATATTTGAGGTTCTCAGTGGGAGTGTTCGCTATCGCGTTAAATGTTCCGCCTAGGTCATACACGGACCATAGATAATAAAACTTTATCTCTGTACATTTCGACAATACTGTTGTATTGTCGAAATGTACAGTTAAGATAAATTTAATAGCCACATCAATCTGATAATCTCTTTCCATTTCGCATTCGTTGATTCTGCATTTATACTGATGTCATCATCATCATTTAACGTTCCACTTTTAGACTCAACATTATCCTTAGGGAAAGAGGTTTTGACGATGAAACTATGTCGGATTGTATTGCCATACTATATATACGACCATAATAATATATATACCTATACCATATTATAACGACACAAAAATATNACGTAGAAGTATTTGTAGTATCGTCAATTGGTATCCCCACGGATCGGGCTAAAGATCGTCGGACATAATTCCCTATCTTTAAAGACATATTCCTTACAGTAAAATGTCCATACTCCTTTAGTTTATTACCAGATTGGATGATCAATAACATGAAAATTGTAAATCCATTACTTAGGAAATCTCACTTACATAATATTTGAGGTTCTCAATGGGAGTGTTCGCTATCGCGTTGAATGTTCCGCCTAGGTCATACCCGGACCATAGATAACAAAAGTTTATCTCTGTACATTTCGACAATACAACACCGTTAAGATAAATTTAATAGCCACATCAACCTGATAATCTCTTTCCGTTTCGCATTCGTTGATTCTGCATTTATACTGATGTCATCATCATCATTTAACGTTCCACTTTTAGACTCAGCATTATCCTTAGGGAAAGAGGTTTTGACGATGAAACTATGTCGGATTGTATTACCATACTATATATACGACCATAATAATATATATACCTATACCATATTATAACGACACAAAAAATCTCTTCAATATTGTAATGTTTTTACTGTGTCTTGAAAATAGCTCAAGTAAAGAATTGATCAGTGAAATGGAATTAAGTTCGGTCTATGCAATGTTAGTATTGATAAAAGAGGTTATTCGGTTCAATACCATTAAGTACTTATTCCGGATCAAATTTATTCGCTCCTTTACTAAAAGAAATTACTTGACCGAACTCTGTAGGTACTTTATCTGCGTTATTAATGCCGACCGCACTTCGGATATGTCTTAAAAGTTTATATCTGTATTTTGTGTTCGGTATGCACAGCACTTTCTTACATAAATACTACTTATTTTTCCTTTTAAGTATTTATTATGACTGCACAGTTGAAGCGGTTGCCCCGCCGGTTTATACTGCGCTAAGTGTTGTGGGCACAAACCCCACATGGGGTGTGCTTTGTGTCCGTCTCATTTATGTTACAGGAAATATTCCTAAGGCGGTAGTTGTAAAAAAAAAATTCGAGGGCAGTATTTTTCAAGCAAAAATTTTTGTATCTTTCTATGACGTTTTCCTTAAATGTGCTGGGTGAGCATGTTTTACGCGCCTACGTGACTGTCTTATGAGTGATCGAGTCGCTTTTTAAATCTTATCGTAATTGAGGTTGCCATATATTTTGCTATGTTAATATCACTTATGGATGAATGAAGCAACCTAAATACTATGGATATGGACCTTAGTGCTAAACTCATTAGAGAAAATGTTCTCAATCACATTGAGTACAATACATCTCAATGTCAATTCACGGACATACTTTTTTCTTTTAGAGAAAAAACTCTATAAACGGGCAAGCGCTGACGGAATACCCTTTTATACTTTAGGCGAACATTGATAACATTACAAGAAAGTAAAAGCTTTTGACCCGTCATGTCTATGATTTGATAGAGAGAATCCCAAAGGGATTGTTACAATACCTAAAATAGAATTACAAAACGAACGAAACGTTATTTTAGATTTTGTGCGCGATTATTGAGACTGTTATAACTATTTTATGAGTATCAACTAAGTCAGTATTATAATCAAATTAATGATTTGTGGAAATGAACGCGATTAGTTATTACACGTCTTCGAAGTGCTCTCGTCATCGTCGAGTCTGTGTGGCAGAAATCACATCACTATCTTTTTCAAAATGGGTAATGACCCTTTTTTCGCTATATACCGTTATATACCATACTAACAGGGCCCCTATTTTGTAAAGATATGTGTATGTTATATTCTAGTTTCACCCAACTCCACATAATAGTGAGGTGTCGTATTTATTATCACCGGATGTACTCTATAGATAACTTAAAATTTGATTGAGAAATTAATAAATCTAAAATCTGAAGGTCCGCGATTAGTTCTTCTTCTTTTGATGATATGGCAACCAGCCGGATCAGCTATTTCTGCCAATGTCAAGTATTAAAAGTCTTCAATTCTAAGTCTTTGAGTCTTCAGTCTTCGTCGTGATGTATTTAATGATAAAAAATACAAAAAAAGTGGATGACATGAAATGGAGACCGTCTTTCGCAAAAACAAAAAACGATCTCTCCGCGATTAGTTCCTTCTCCTCACAAATTAAGGTTTTCATCAAACAGAAAAGCATAATGTCAGAATGAAGTGTATTTTATGCTCATGCACATTTAACCGCACATTAAGCCCAGCTATACTATGAAAATCACTTGCTAAATAATGTTATAAAATATTAAATTAATTTAAATTGATACCGACTCTGTAATTGTGGGATTCCTAAATGGCACAAAAACTCGCCGTCATATCTTCTAGAATCAATATTTGTATGAATTATTTATGTTATGCAGGAATAACGATTTCAGACACGCATATTGTTCGTGATGGCGCCAATATTATACCATTCGTAGACTACGGGAGGTATTACTATAGCGTGTGTGATCCGAATAAGCTTTATGTACATACAATAAAAGCGAATTGAAGTCTAGACACAGTCCACCAAAGGGTTTCAGCCGAGGCAAATTTTCAACACACTAATTTTATTTTTATAAGTGATCATGTTCACTCTAATTTCATACTTTTATATATAATAAAATCAGAATAGATATGGTGACAATTATCTAATTCTATCTTGATAAGTGTAATCATCACGGCGGCATATTATCTTCTTACAATTTGAAGAAACTTCAGCTTTTAAACAACTAAAATTATTGAATGTATAAAACGTACAGGAATTAATTTTCTTTTAAATAAAACGTCTTGAAATTACAACTTCTCAAACTAAGTGCATCCTCAAATAAAAACGGCTGAGGTATAGATATACTTCCACCAATCGAATGGAAGGTTTTTGCTAGTTCTATAAATGATTTTTTAATTAACATTTTCATTGTATCATGACCGGCTACTGCGTGCAGAGTTCAACCGCATCTGAACTGTTGAACTCTCAAGAGCGAGCAGCGTTAGTGAAGCATGTGTTGGAGTCAGCACGAGCAGAACCAGGTGATGAACACGCCTTAGAACCCGCTCTCACGTTGAGACCTGGACAAAGCATTGGTGAGTTTTGTATCTTGCAATAAGGTAAAATCAGGTTATCTTATATATTTGTGCAACGATCTGGCTTAAAATTTCTGACAGTTGCAATTTTTACCCGACTTCAAAAAGGTTGTAGGTTCTAGATTCGACTGTATTTTTTATGTTTGTTACCTCAGAACTTTCGACTGGGTGAACCAATTTGGATGATTCTTTTTGTTTTTTGAAAGTACTTCCCAATTCTATTTCAATTTCGTCCAGTTCTTGAACTTGTTAATATTATAATAAACTTTTTATTTTACTGTAAACTGACTACACATCCTTAGTATTCCTCTGTATTCCCCATACAGCCTATATATCTGAAAGCCTCCAGTAGATGCCATTATTAATATTATATTCATCGTTTAAACAACTTCATTCAGGAGGAAGGAGTGCGAAATGTGTCCATATAAACAAGTTCTTAATCCCTCCAAACAAAGTTTGTTATATTAGATGAAATTCACAAAGAAAATGTGTACATTATTTTATATGCGCACCATTGTCCTCGAACCATGAATATTTGACTAAAACCTTGATGAACGTGTTCGGGCGCTTTTTATGCAACTCACTTAAAACAAAGCGCTATTTAGAACACAAAGTACCTCAATGTCATCATATTATATTGTATAACTCCTGCTATAATTTGGAAGAGGTTTTTTTAACTTTTTTACTGGAACGAGAAGGTTAACTTGCTTAGGTAACTTAGGTTAGCCTTCTTTGGAGCCTTTTTCTATACTATATTGGTGTCGGCATTGAATCTACTGCTATAGAGTTGAGGTTCTATTTCTTACCTGGAGCGACTGCCATTGAACCGAAAGCCGAATACCATGATGAATATCAGTTTTACACGGAGCGACTATCAGCGGACCTTCGTAATCCTGAGGGTCAACTGGATTCGAAGGCTGAACTAGTCAGTATATTTGGAAAGCACTGTTTTCCCCATAATGATTGTTGTAGATAATCTTGATCACTGCGACCGAAGGCTTAACGTGGTTTCCAAGACACTGACTTGAAATACCGCCAACCTTCCATACATCTAGCTGTTATAAAGATTTTCTTGTAAGAACCAATAACAATTCGGCCCGACCCGGGAGTCGAACCCGAAATCTCTTGATCGGCAGTCACATACGCTAGCCACTAGACCAACGAGGCAGTTCTAATAGACACACTGAAGTAGATAAATTTTCAAAAACGACTGCATTTTTATCAAGTTGAAATTTAATGTGTCAAAATATAACAGTAGGTTTTCTGCCGCAGTGCCAGCATGCGTGAGCAGAGGTGTCGTGGCAAATATGTTTCCTTTACATGAAAGAAGCGCCTTGGAGAGTCTTAGAAAGAAGTGGGTAAAGACACTGTTCTCTCCTCAACCTTTAGGTGAGTTATAAAACTTAAAAACGAAAGTGTTATAACCGCATATGATCTGATTATTGTAAATATCTGAGTGTCGAAGATGTACACGAATTTTTCACATGCACTCATCCCTGAGGAGCCGATTTTGAGATATAAGTTGTTGTCCCACGTCCAAATTACACTAAGGGGTGGTAAACAACAGACCAATAGAGACGGTAAAGTTGGGAGTACATTGTATATCCTATCCCTTTTTGCCTATTTCTGTGTTTGATACCAAGTGTGGTATCGTTGGACTGAGTGTGTGACACTAGTAGAGATTTAAATAAAACCATTGTGCACTGAATTAT